>BPTQ01000006.1:125778956-126089361 GCA_019973895.1 Chrysanthemum seticuspe | reverse complement strand
TTGAAGCTGAGTCTAATAATTTCAAAACAAAAGATATGGTTGATAAAAAGGCTTTTGATGAACTTTCAAACAAATTCTCAAATCTTGAAAAACATTGCATCTCACTTGAAATTGCGATACAGAGTAAAGAAGAAAGTTTTCAACTTAACAAACCATGTAAAAATCCGGAACTTCCTGAATTCCATGAATTTTTTGAAATTAACACTTTGAAAGCTCAACTTGAAGATAAAGACTCAACCATTTACAATCTGAAGAAACATATTTCTGATATGCATGTGAAAAGTAATTTGGTTACAAGTAATTCTGATGTTAATGCTATTGATGATATTCAAATGAGAAATGATGAATTAGCGGTTTGTATGGCCAAATTACTAAAGGAAAATGAGTCCTTGAGAAAGCATCACATAGAACTAAGTGACTCTGTCAAAGAAGCTAGAACTAAGTCAATAGAACAAACAAACTCTTTGATAGAAAAAATTGATGTTCTCAAAGCTCAACTTCAGGAAAAGGGTTTCGCTATTGTTGCCCTAAAAAATGAGCTTAGGAAAACAGTAGGGAAAAGTGTGAACACTAAGTTTACAAAACCATCAACCTTGGGGAAACCAGTTTCTCATCCCATTAGAAACCGGTCCATTGTTAGGCAGCCTACTGCGTTTATATCCGAGAGACCAAATTTTTCAAAAACACGGTTTGCCTCCCAAGTTGATGAGAAACATGTTTTGTCAAAACCAGTCACTTCACCTGAGTTACCTAAGAATAAGGCTTCTAGCTCCGTTAACCCTCAACACGTAGCCACTTCTACTCCCAGCACCTCTAGGATTAGTTCGAAAACAGTGTCAAAACCAAGCATTAAAACCCAGAATTCATATGATATGAATGACTTGTGGAAGAACTATTATCTAGAAAAAGCTAGGAAAAAGGCACAGATTCGAAAAGACGGAATTTTAGGTGCAAGACCTAGGGTGAGGAATTCTACGAGATTTCAAGGCACTGCTAGTAGTTGTAAACCACTTCCTAGGAACACTCAAAAGACTAGGGATTGGCGTGCATCTAAGAATAGTTATGTGCATATGAATGCTAAGCATGTAGAAAACAAAACTAGAAATTCTGAGTCTTTTCCACGAAAGAAACATTTTCCTAATTCACATGCTAAGGTACAATCCACTAAGACTACTAATGTGACTAAGGTTCAACATGTTGTGAAGCAAAACAAACCAAAAACTTCGCCTAGATGGATACCAACTGCTAAATCTTTGGAAACTAGGAATAAGGATAAGTCTTCCACTGTGCATAAGAAGCCTAACAATCCTAGACCTTGCCATAAGTGGATACCGTCTGGTAGAATGTTTAAGGATGCTGTACTTAGGTGGATACCTACAGGAAATATGTTTACCAATGGCAATCTCAATGTTGACCGTGAAACCCAAAAGGGTTTGGATACTGATGTCACTAACCAAGATATATGCAATCAAGTTTGTAATATTAGTGCAGGTAGTCCTTACTCAGGTGCAGATACTTTGATCCTTCAATACATGGACTGGCTTAAAGTATGGATAACAAAAGGATTGATATCTCATAACTCACGGGTTCAAGTTACTCAACATTGATATTCAATCGGCTATGACGTCTGTTCACATCAGTTCAGGCCTCGTACTTCAATATTAAGACGTATGAATACTTCAGTTCATGCCTCGTTCTCTGAAGAAAAGAAAAGTGTACGCTTCAGTGCGCTTTATCTTCATAAGAAGAGAAATCTTCATTTTTATGACCATTCTCATCGACATTCTTCATCAACATGCTTCATGCTTTTTCCATGCGCTTCAGTCATCAAGTGAATCGGACTACTAATAATTACTCTTATTCCACTTGCTCACTATAATGAAGATGGCGACATCCTGTGCTAACTTTGCGGGGGAGAAGTGTGAATAGAATACATTTGAATGATAATCACTTGTTTAATCAAGAATGGCATCTCCATATGAAATTCTTGAGGGGGAGAAGAAGTGTGAATTTTTTTGCATGGTTGACTGATATTTGAGAATATACGGTCAAACGGCTCCTAACTCATGTAAGAACCGATATTCTTCTTATCGGATCATCGTCACATGTAGTTTCTTCTAAGACAAAGTGCTGATATGATTAAATGACAAAGTGCTTCTAGTTGCTGGGCTGATTTCTTTGATGAACATCGCTATGTTCTTGTTTGATTGGGAGGGATTTTAATTAAGGGGATTTGCTATTTACAAGTTAACGGGAATGCCTTTGGTCTGAAGAAGATGTTAACTGTCTATTTCCCCATTCGGACAATCTTGAAGAAGGTCGAGTCTACAGTCTAATCTACATTTTCTGCTACATGATTAGAAGACTAAAGACGAATTGCATTTGATGATCTAAAGACTTCTTCTTAATCCGGGCTGAGAAGAACACTTGAAAATCTTCGTCAGTTTATGGGAGAGCACTAATTGGGGGAGATTGAAAAGCCAAAATTTAATCCCCAATTAGACTTGTTCATATTCTTTAGCAATGATTCATTGCTTGATTTTTTATGACACTCCTCCTACGCCTAATGCTTCAATTACTAAGGATAATTGGGATTCATTGTTTTTCAAAGATATGTTTGATGAGTACTTCCAACCTCTAACGAATGTTGATCATCCAGATTCTGAAGCTCATGCTCCGGTTTCTACTGACTCAACTATTTCACCATCTAAGAAGTACTTCTCAGAACTCTCAAGAAACCTTATCTCCAGTTATTTCAGAAGGCTTTCATAATTACTATCATGATATTGTAGTTGCACTACTGAATAATGATCCGCTCTTTGGTATTCCTTTGCCAAATCTTCACAGATTATTGTTCATGAATAATGATCCGCTCTTTGGTATTCCTTTGCCAAATCTTCACGGATTATTGTTCCTCTCATTGTGCACGCTATAAATCAACCACATGAACATTAAAGAAAAATGACTTCCTCATCCGCTAGAAGACATTTTTAGTAAATCTTCCAGATCAGCTTCTACATGTATACCTTGAGGAAGAATGCATTGATGTTGAGGAATCATTTGCTCCGGTTCATTCATTGGGTCAATGTTCATCCGATTGTATGTTTATTCAAGTGTTGGACATTTGACACAAGTTGATTACTTCGAAGTTACTCTTTTATCACTTATTTGAGGTTGAAGTTGACATTCACAAAGGCGTGTTCTTATTTGATAACTTGCTCGGGCTTAAGAATTTAAGTTGAAGTCTTGGGTTATCTAGTTACCAGCGGTCGAGGTGGATGGTTGAAGACCTGGTTAACTATCACTATTAGGAGTTACTTTGTTTTACTCAGTGTCACACGCATATGTCGGTGTGGATAATCGCAAGAGGTTTTAATGTCTCATACTTTGCTTAAGTAGTGAGTACTTAGGAATTTGCTTGAAGCATAAATTCTCGACACCGTTCTTCCATTATTAAGTGCAAGCTTAAGATACAAATGTGGGAATCTGACTTCAGTTTCAAGTTTGGTATATCGGGTATTCTTCATCAGTGGTCACTTCAAATTGTCTACATATGGGTTGATAAAGATAGTCAGAGAGAGTTTCCGTTGCAGTTGATTCTCACAGGATTCATTTGGGCTATTTGAGTTCTTCTCACAAGATTTCGAGTTTTTGGGTATATTATGTTTTACTGAATCTGAGGTATCAAAACCAGCAAGGGGGAAGGAGACATATATCTAAAAGCACAACGAGTACACATGATGAACTTAATACTTCTACCTGATTGAAGTTATCCCGGAAAGACAATGGTCATAACCGTAGAGAAACTCAGTGTTTAACTCGTAGCCTTTAGTGTATTATTCCAACTAATTGGAGGAAATGGTCTCTGGAGTCTTTTGGTATGTGTTACTTCAGCGTTCAGTTAGAAGAAATGTGAGAAGAATATTTGGTTCGTGAGATGATATTGCATATCGACATCTTCTATATGATTTATGATAAAGTGCTTCCGGTTAGTGCTTCATGTACACAATGTAATGATGATTCTGATGAGATCGCAACGATCAGGGGAGATATATGTGTACATCAGGGTCGGACAACATATTCACATGATCAATCTTAATCAATCATTCTAGAGTTGACATCCGCATAGGAGATCAGTGATTCAACCAGTTAGTGTAATGTTGTTATCTCTACTCTGGTTGAGTACTTGTGTACATTATGGGCTGATTGGTTATATGGAAGATAACTGGAATGCATTTGGTAAAATGAAGATGTTGATGTATTGTTCCCCTGCATAAGACAACTGGTCAATCTAGAAGAGTAATGTGTACATCGGGGACGCACAACAGGTTCATGTGATCGATCTTCATCTGTTATTCCGGATTTGATAACCGCTAAGACGATCAATGTCTTAACTTGTTACCTCGGTGTTCTCATGTTCTTCGGGGTGCTGAGCTTCATTCAATGAGACTGTTTCTCTTCTCATTCTTCTTCTTGGGAAAATGGTCTTTATTCGAAGATTGACGGTATGAGGGGAAGCTACCAAAGTCTCACTTTCTGCAGGCTCAATTTCTGACGTCCATTCAAGAGTCTCAAAAGCTTTGGTGGTGGAAGTTTAGGAGATGACGAATTCTATCTTCTACGACGTGCTGCTCGATATCATTATCTCGGTACTCGTATCATCATCCTCTTAAATTATATCATCTACTCTATCTGTGTATATATTTTTCAAAAACAAAATACAAAAATATAAAATCAACAAAAACCCATAAAAATCAGAAAATAAAAAAAAAAAAAAAAAAAAAAAAAAAAGTCGAAAAATTTTGTTTTCTCAAGACATGTCTTCTGGTATCGATAACATCTACGGTCTTAAAAATGTCATTCAATAATGGCACGGGACTTTAGATGAAGTTCGAGCAGGAGGTGTAAATATTCTTTTTTCTAAACATGTCTCAAAAAAATGGCTTACAGTTACTTTAGACTGTAACTCGGGCTTCAAAATGGCTTACAGTTATATCAGACTGTAACCCGCGCTTCAAAAATGGTTTGCTATTATTTTTTATAGCAACCCGCTCTTCAAGAAAGGAAAGGGCTACGCTAAACCATTTTTTCAAATATTTCGTGCACTTATCCTAAAAACAAATTTGAGGAAAGTATGTCGAAGGACTGCTGTTCCTACACAAATGTTTTTCCATCTAAAATTCTTCAGAAAAATATTTGCTGTTTTCTAAAATGGTGGTAAATGAGTTGCTTGAAAATAAATCAAAATCAAGTTTTCATAAAATTGCAAAAACTCAATCAATGATTTCAGTGCTTTTAAAACTTTTTAGAAAATGAGTCATTGATTGAGGGGATAATGTTATTCAAATTTACATCATCTAACGGACTTTCTTAATTATCCTACGTGCTTAATTATAATATATAATTGCCTATGTTGAAGGACTAGGTTTCTAGGATGTGATTGTTAGGTTTAGATGATTATAGTTTGATGAACACATTATTTTCATACCTTATATGAACTGATTGATATGTTGAATTGACTTGAATTAGTCGATTGTTGTTTGGGTGATGTCGACCACCATATATCTGTATGTGCGTTCACTAACGTATGCAGGTATATTGGTATATAAGAATGTTCCCGATCCGGATCCCACAACTGAATATGATTGGATGCCGAAAGGAAAGGGTAACTATATCTTGGGTTGACAAATGAAGAAACGGAGCTTAATTGGACTTCAATGGAGAGTTGGCATAAATGCAACGTAAGAGGTGTCACTGCATCAGCAGATGGTTTTCTTCTAAGTGATTGAAGAAACGGAGCTTAATTTGACCTCAGTTGGCATTAAAATGCAACGTAAGAAGTCTCACTGCATCAGCAGACGGTTTTTCTTCCAAACCCTACAACATCAACAGAAGCTTCTCAACCACCTAACGTATCTTTGTGCAGGATACCATTTTTAAACAATTTTTTAAAAACTTTGATTAAAATTGTTTTGAAAATGAAAAAATATTGTTTTTGAAAATAAATTGAACTGAATTTTGAAAATCACCGGACTTCTTTTTATCAAAACCTAAGTCACTCAATTATTGACTTCTGTCATGGATTGAGGGGGAGAGTGATTTCAAATTATATATTTCCAAACGATATTTCTTCATAAAAGTCCGTGTGTACGTTAAAATGTGGTGATCTAAAGATTTAATGTTATGTCATGGTATGATTTTCTTTAAAACTCAAAGATCTGTCAAAATGAAATTTTTTCTGTTCTTGTTTGATTGTGAAATTGTTTTATTTTACTAAAAGATCTCTTAAAACAATCATACCTGATACTAACAATCTTTAATGTCTTAAAATGGTCCTTATCTGTCATCTTTCAAAATTGAATATTGCCACGCCTTTCCCCAAATTTTTCTAAATGATTTAAATCAGTTGGGATCACAAATCTCAAATCTGTTTTAAATGGAATTGGTTTTAGTCCTTTAAAGGCACTCCTGCCTCCATGTGCCATACGATTTCAAATACACAATGCACATGTTGAGGAGGAGGATTTATCCAAAAACAAGATGAGTATTTAAACCTGGCCACATATTCTCCCATGTTTTCCAAACCTGATTAAATCACTTGAGATCCAAAATCTCAAAGGGTTTGATATTTTTGATAGGGGGAGAATTTGTGATTTAATAATGAAACTTGATATAAGATGATCGTTTTGATTTAATTGTGCAGGATGCTCTCTCATATGTGCTAAACGCTTTCGAATTTTGAAGCACATACTGAGGGGGAGCAAATAAACTATCGAGGTACGAAAGTTTTTTAAAGTGATTTATAAAGTACCTTGACTGATTTTCTAATGGTTTTTCTATATGGTAGTGTAATCGTGAAAAGTACTTCAAAAACCTCTTGCCTCTATGTGCAAAATAATTTTCAAATATCCAACTCACATATTGAGGGGGAGAATTTACCAAGAAAATCAAATGGCTTTTCTAAGGAAATTGTGATCAAGAAATTATTTCAAAGAACTCTTGCCTCCATGTGCTAAACAATTTCAAAATCATATGCACATGTTGAGGGGGAGCATTTCTAAAAGACCAAAAAGAGTTAAGGTACAAAATGCTTTGATATTATATCACAAGTACCTTGATTGATTTTTCAAATGATTTTTTCTATTGGTTCCAAGAAGGAAAGGACAATACCAAAAGACCGACCAATTTATTTTATGCATGGAGATATAAGGATGGTTAGGTTAGGTATTCGTTCTGTCACAATTCTCAATTTCCGGTCATTTCTCATACTCCATATTCATCACTTCATAACGGTTCATTCATGATTTTGCATTTCACATTAAACGCGTAAATTTCATATTAAATAAACGTTATCGCGTAAGTTATTATTTTGAACATTTAATCCGATACTTCCAAAAATGATCCCGATATATTTTTATACTTACATTTAGTTTATAAAAATAATATTTTGAGTTTACCTAGTGTTTTAAATTTATTTGGTATATAAATCGTTAAATTTATATTATTACGACACTTTTCTTAAAAACTACACGATAATTATTATATCACTCAAATTTTACAAGAAATATATTTTTACAATTTTTATGATCTCATTATATTTTACTTGATCCATTAAAACTTATTTTTGTTCATGTTACTCTAATTTTACAACTATATACAAGTTACAACATATTTCACTTAACTACATTTCTTACAAACAATTACTTATACAATATATAAAAGAAAAAAAAATATATTAGAGATACATCCCCCCCCCCCAAAACCGGCCCTATGGGGAGGGTGGATGCATTTATTGTTTGGTGACTTATTTTCTACAAAACTATATCTATACTCCAAATAATTCACACTTCATTCATTCTCCTCAATTATACAAGTTAATAAAAGTTTTCTTTCTCTTGTTCTTTCTCTTCCATAACTGGCCATATAAGGTGTATTCAAGAGATCATCAAGTTTTTACAAGCTCAAGTTTATAACAATCTAGTTTACACTCTTGTTTAGGTTTTGAAATAAAAACCTAGGGTGTTTAGGTTTAATCCTTGTTCTAATCACCTCATCATAGTAGCTTGTAAGCATATCACTATCATTTTACATCTTTCATTTTCATTTCATATTTATTTCTTCATATTTGGTGCAAGCATGCAAGACTTATGTTTATTTATACCATTTTTACATTGTTTTTAGAGTTTAATATATAAAAGTCATCCTATAATTATTCCCTTGTTATATATTGGTCTTGATGATGTTTAGGAACCCATGACACCCTAAGAAGGTGTATGGTAGGATTAGAATAGCTTTGGAGTTGATTTGAAGGGATTGGAATAGGTTTAGTACGAGAAAAACTATTTTCGACAAGTTATAAAAGTGGTCTAATTGTATTTTGCTTTAAAACGAATCCGTGGCCTAGATAATTAGAAAATATACTTTAAAACGAATCCGTGGCCGCTTGAACGGATTAAAACGGAGTTATAACGAAGAAGTTATGAATTTTTCAAGTTTGACGACGAAATATATATTTTCTGAAAAATTCAGCAACCTATTTTAGTTTTGTACGAGTCAAAAACGAGTCCTAAGCTTCATAAATTATTTCGACTTATCAAAAATATATTAGTATACTTTGATACGAAGCTAAGGACGTATAAAACGTAGAAAACGGATTTATAACGACTAAAATATACACGTTTTCATAAATTGCCGTAACTTTATTATTTTAGAAAAACTATATTATTTTTACGAGACAAGTGTTACGGTAAACAAAACGACCATATTGAAGGCTGTTTTTAACGATGATGTAGAACTTTTTGTAACGAGATGTCTTCTAATAAAATCGAGATCACCCAGCATATTTTTCAAAACGACCAACCGTTTGTATAGCGGAGTTGTAATAAATTATATACGGTTGTTTAAACTTTGCCGAAACTCACTTTTTAAACCACATTTGGACAAAATCACCATCTTTAACCTCTATTATCTTTATGTTCGAGACCTCTATGACGAAAACTCATGTACTGAAACTTCTAGATTTTGATACAAGCTTTTCAAAACCGTCGAGTTCGTTTCCTAATGTTCGACGTACACCATTTTACGACTAGCTTTTCGAAGCCATTTTTGTCACTTTCATGAAATTTCCAACGACGTTATTTTACGACGAAAACTTAAAATTTCACAATAAATCATTAAGAAACTATTGTAGGATGACATTTTGACGTAAATACTTGTAAAGTAATTTAAGAATGGTCAAGACGTCAAAAGAGTATTTTTCGACGATAAGTATTATTTTCAAAACTCACAAATGGTATAAATAACATACGAAATGCATGCATAACATTACATCATGACTTATTGCATATCATATCATTCATAATAGGTCAGTTTCGAGATTCACGCTACATTTCGGTGTAACCACTTTTGTCATCGCATCTATTCATCTAGTGAGTAATCACATCCCCTTTTTACCGTTTTACTATATTTTGGGGCGAAATGCATGAACCATTCTTGAGCTAAATTGTTTACTACTTTTATTAACTAGTTTGACTAGAACTTGTGAACTCGATTCAAATCCTTGAACTTAATTACGAATTTATGACTTGTTTGAACTTATTGAACCGTACATGTTATGACCTTGACCTAAAGTCTCCTATGTTCGGAGCATCACTATAAAGTCTCCCGTGTTCGGAGCGTATCTTTGGGAAGAGGCACCCAGTATATCTTTGGGAAGAGGCACCCAGTATATCTTTGGGAAGAGGCACCCAGTATATCTTTGGGAAGAGGCACCCAACATAACCTTGGGTAGTGGCACCCAACTTAATTTGGTTTCATCAGTAGCATCCCTGAATTATTATATTCGTGGTACTATATTGTGAACTATTATGACCGCTTATACTTGACTACTTCATACGCTATATTTTGTGCAATGGGTTGTGAACACACAGGTTGCAAGTTTTGTATGGGCGGAACTTGGAACTGAGTGGATTTACAATGCCTTTGCTTTGTGGACTATTTCCGATGACCGAAACCTTGGACTCTTTCTTACGAGTTCTCTTATTTTATTAAACATGTTTACTCACCAACTATTTTCATAGTTGACTCGTTTTTCTCTCATGCATTTCAGGTGATCGTTAGTAAGCTTTTTCTACCAGGTCTTGCATAATGAAGTTTTCACTTGTCAATACAAATCATTATGTAATAGAACGCAATATTTTGAGAACTAAACTTTGTAATATATTTGCCGATGACGGCTAAACTAGTATTGTAATAGTGTATTATTTCTTTTTAATCTTAACGTTGGTATGTTCTATTATCTTGTGCTTATGTTCCCTTCCGTTACACCTCGTATTTCCGCCTCCGGCGAGGGTGTGACACGTTCCCACGATCCCGCCAGAGCCGGAGGGATCTACCCAGGGACAATCCACTAGTTAGTGTAGAGTCCGTAGGTATGATGAAAAAAAGAGAAAAGTGAGAAATGGGAAGAGTGCGGACTGAGATAGAGCTAGAACTGGAATAAACCCAACAAGGTTCTCGTAATGAAGTCTTGGTAAGCACTGAAGGGGTTGAAGAATGAAAAAGAAATGAATGTGAAAAGGGTGAAAAGAAATAGCCCTCCAACAATTCAACCTTAGGGCAGAAACCGGGTTCAATACATATGCTACTGGTGGTTGCTAAGGTAACACTGGTATTGAAGACAAGACATCATGGACCCAGTGACGCACTACACCTAACTTCCCAAGCTACTCAAGTTCCTCTTAAAAGGACTTGTTTCATTCTCACGGGGAACCTACATAATCTATCGACTTTCTCTTAGAGATTGTTGATATTGAAGAAGGAGACCTTCTCCTTAGTCTCCGACATAGGAAACTAAATATGCACTATTGAGTCTAGAGCCAAGAGATCATCCACAAAATCTCATTAGGACACAAAATTGATGAAGACTTACTGTTTCACACAATGTGGAAAGTAAGTATATATTTAGAGTCCTACGCATTATCCTTGTGGTATTGCCAGAACATCCGAGTGATATGTAAAATATTCACAATGAAGATGGAAATCCTTCTAGAGCCAACATCATACAAGCTCTTGGTGGGTGACATGTGAGATCTTTCCAAAAGATCAAGCTTGTGACAACTGGATAGAAACAATGGGGCGATTCACTCGTGAATCAACCTTGGTCCAGGAAATGAATTGACAAATACTTTTGGAAAAACCGTTCGATGTGCAAATATTATTTTCTCTAGCACATCGAATGTGTATTCTTTTTCAAATACAAAAATTATTTTTTGATTGAAAATTGATCTTTCTCCTAAAACCTTCGTCGTATTGCAAAACTCTTTCTTCAAGCAATACGCGATTGTTTTTCAAATCAATTTTTCATCAATTAGTGAATCTCAATTCGCTGGTTCACTCACTCCGTGTTGTCTTCTTTGAGACGTTCCGGTTTGAGAACGGCTAGAGCAGCTGCGAAACCCTGTCAAGGAGATTCTTCGGCATTTTACCTGATCACAGGCAGTACTTGTACTGATCAACGGGGAACCGTGGGCCGTGCACCTCAATTCAACGAAAGTGATCAAAGACATTTTCATGCGCTTTATTGCTAACTGTTGTATGCATGAACACCCAACGGTTGCAGCTGATCAGAATTGAGGAGTCAATCCATAGCCGCATGCTCACACATCGCTTTCACATGTAAAGAAATCATGATAAGTGCATATCTTCATCAACTGGTTCTGATATTTTTCAATCCATGCTTCTGCTACTCTGATACAAATATCACGAATCAACAAATGCTTCCGCAACTCTAATAAGAAGATATCATGATCCAAAATGTGAGCATGTCGCTTCGAAAGTCACAACATCACACAATGGCGATACAACAAAGGATGAGTCAGAGATTTGCTGTGGCTGATGATCTCTAACCTGGCTCAAAGAATCACCAAACGTAGCTCAGAAAAAGACCTCCACTAAAAGTACAAAGCAGTCGGACTTTGAAGAATCACTGCTAAAGCACGAAGATTGCAGAAATTGAAGAATTGAAGTCTACGAGCTCAGAACTAAATACAAAGATAGAATGCTAGGATTCAAAATGTAAATCATGGGGTGACCTCCCTTAGGGGGAGATTGTTAGGAATTGGAAATTCATTAGTGAAGTGTCGGTCACCCCAACTATAGTCTAGCATATGTTAGTTCGTAGACATTACGTTATTTACCAGTTATTTAGTTAGTTATTTAGTTTAGAGCAACACCGTGGAGGATGGACGGGTCTTTACCCACTGTATGCCTAATCCACAGTCCGAAGGAGGACGTGTAGTATGTAACTATAAATATCCTCTACCTCCCAAGGTAGAGGGTTGGACCTTTCACTTAATCTAACCTTCTTTCTTTTGTTTACTTTCTCTCTCTAGAAAGGCTCTGATGAGTGTGTAAATACTCATTATTTTTGTCTTATCTGAGCTGTCAAAACACTTAAAAACATTCAAATATGCAGCAAAATACAAAATATATCCAAGGATTGTATTTTATATGTTTCAGATGCAAAATGTTTAAAAACAGATGAAAAACGAGCTAAGTTTGCATAATTGGCAGTTTCAGTCCCTCAACTTTCAAATCTTGACAAAATCAGTCCCTGAGCACTTGTTTTAGAAGAAAAGTCAACCCAAGTCTTTTAAAAATCAAAATTTATCAAAAATGATCCTTGGGTAAAAAGTTTGGAGAATTTACAAGTTTGGTCCTTCAAGTTTCAAAATTGGCAAAAATAGTCCTTGGGTATTTAAAAAGGGAAACTTATCAAATTATACCCTTGTACTATTCACATGTTACAATTTAAACCCTTTTGATAACTTTTGGGAAATTACAAATCCAACCCTCATAAATCAGAAATTACAAATATGGTCCTTGTGATAATCCAAAACCAAACGGACCCTTTTTATTATTAACCCAGCCAACCCCTTGAACCCCCTATCAATAACCCTTGAACCCCCCCATTTTGACCCCCAGTCAAACCCACTTCCCTCCCAAAACCATCTCCCCTGTACACCTTCCTCACCTTCACCTACAAACCAAAACCACCTCTTCCACATCCCTGGTTTCACCACCACTTGCACCACCTCACCACCTACTACTCTCCAGCTCATCCCCCTCCTCTCATATACACACTATGCATTAAATGCATCCCTCCCACTGAGAAGTACTCACAAAACCTGTTTTTGCTTCCACATCACACCAAATTCATTAAAACTTCACCTTTTATGTCCCTTACACCTCCACAACATACCAAAGTGCATTAATTGTAAAATTTCGGCCACAAGCTACATAAACCACTTTTGGTGCCAAAAGTGAATTTGAAGGCTGAGATTGTTTTGACTCATCCAATGGTCAAGATTGTTGATGGGAAATGTTCAGAAGCATGTGGGGAGTCTCTAAAGTCTATAAAGAAATAAGGAGAAGCAGAGAAGAGATCTATCTAGTGTAATTTAGTTTATGTAGTGTCGAATAGTGTAATTTTAAATTTCCAGTGCAACTTCAAGCTTTCAAGTACTTTGTTAAGTAATTTCAGTGTAATCTAAACCTTTTTTCAGTTTCAATTTCAGTTAATCTTCAAGTATTCAGTTTGTGCAAATTTTACTTAAAATTCTCATATTAGCTTAAAGTTATTATTAGTTGATGTTAAGGACTCATTAAGCTCACTTAAGCTCCTAGATAGCTTCTAAAAGCTATTAGATACCTTTAAAATCAGTGTAGAGTTAAAATCCAAAAATACCAAAAACATCACATAATCTAGATAAAAAATCAAGAATTCAGTGAAGATGATCAAGAAGCTGGAGCAGGGTATATTCTGGATTGCCCTGGGTTAGAGGCTTAGTGGTAAGCCTATAGGAGTGGTCCTTTGTTCTTGGTTCTTAATTTTCAGCCGAATAGCAAGTTTGTAAGCTTTTCCTCAATATTTGTATTCAACTGTAGACACTAGTTTATGCTCTTATCTTTGTGTTTTTATGTTTCTGTGGTATGTTTAAGTGAAATCAGTGCTTAAAATAGTTTGCTCTTTCATTGGAATTTGTTGTTGCTTAAAATCTTGATTTCACAGTTGAAATAACATATTTGTCCCTTCTGTATTTCATGCTGTTATTGTTGGTCTTCTGTGCTTTTATGGTCTGTTATAATCATAAAATGAAGTTTGGAATCAGTGTTAAGATTTTAGTAAGTCATTTCCTTTGAAAATCTAGTATAACTGTTGTATAAGGTGTGTTTGTTTTAATTGTGTACACTGTGACATAAGGTGCCATTGTTGTTAACTTTGGTTTACATATATCACTTAAGGTCATTTTAGCTCAGTGCAACCACAAAATACATACCTTGTTTGATAAATAGTCAAAATAACTTTAAATCTCTATTTGATAATTCACTGTTAGGATTTGAAATATAAATTTCATCACAGTAGTTGATTACTTGGTCATCTAGCTTAATTTCATCTCTATTTAGCTTAATATAACATAATCAGTAAGTAGAATCAATCCTAAGTTCATAAAAGTCAACTTGTTAGTGTAACTCAAAAAGTCAAATTTTCAGCTTAGTAATTTTTGAATAAACTAGATAATTTTTTATAGGACTTAATATTAGCTTTCAAGATCTGTGCTTTTAGGTTTATAATATTTAGCTGCTCATCTTCATCATAGTATTTTTCATAATTTTAAGTTAGCTTGTTAAACTGCTTATTTCTTAGCTTCTTTTAAGCAATTTTCTGAAAAATTCCCCTGTGCCAGAGGAGTTGGTGTTATCTGCTTGATTTCACAAGCTCACACAGAGCTTATTAGTGGGACCCAGGGCTTGACCCTTAGCTTTTTGGAAAGCTCTCATAGCTGTCTCTTTATTCCAGTGCTTATTTTCCCCTTTGAAGCTTATTTAATAGGGCTGCTAGTGGCTTTTTGTTTTGTCCATTCCATTGAGTACACTGATCACTCAGTGTTTACAAGCTTTTTCAAAAGCTTGTCACAAGCTCATTAGTGGACTCCAATCTTTGAAATTTAGATTTTTGGAAAGCTCAGTTGGTATACTTGTTAGTTCCAGTGTTCATTTTCACTTCCAAGCTTATTGCATAAGTTTAAATTAGCCTCCAAAGTTGTCCAAAAGCCTGTTTGGTTATTCAGGTTGACTGGATTGCTTATTTGGTTCATTTGGCTTATTCAGTGCTTATTTCTGGTACTTATCACTTGTTTTCATTCATCTTAGCATAGTTGCATATTTCTTTTTCTCAGTTTCCCAGTTTAAAGCTTAAAAGAGCTTTTGATTTCAATTTAAGCCCAATAAGCTTTTGTTTTGCTTATTGATAAGTTTTAAAATTTTTGTTTTCATTAAAAGTTTGTATTATCAGTAGTTAAATAGGTTTAAACGATAAAAAACACAAAAACATCAACTTTAAAAATAGTGATAGCGTTTATTTAATATAATTTAGCTTTTTAATTTTCTTTTCAGCTTATTATTAAGCACTTATATGTTTTTATATTTTTCTTAAGTTTCTGTCATATTAAAGTATTTTTAAGAATTTTCTCGGATTTTTCCTTTGTCATCTAGTATTTTTAATAATTAATAATAGTTTAATTAATAATTAATTAATATTAAAGTATTAAATAGTAAAATTAATTTATTAAGTAAAACCATGTTTCTATATTTTTCTCGGATTTTTCCACTTAATTAGAACCTATAAAAATTAATCTTATAATTTTCCCTTTTTATTTTCTAATTTTAATCCTTTAATTAGTTTAATTAGATTTGAATTATTAATTAAGTTTTTAATTTATAAAACCTTTTCTAAAAGACAAAAATATTTTTTTTTTAATTTTTATAAATCTTTTAAGTTGTTCTAGATTTTTAGAAAATAAATTTGTAATTTTCTTAGTTAGTTTTGTATTATAAATCCTTTTTAGATTAATTAAACTACATTTTAAATAAGTTTAAAATAGTTTTGATTAATTAATTAATATTAAATTAATATAATATTAGTAAAATATTTTCTTTTTAGATTTTAATTTTCTTTAAGTTTAAAAAGTTTTAAAATTTTCATTTTATACCCTTTAGTTTTAAACTTGTCATTTTAAGTCCCTGTAGTTTTTAAATTTACATTTTTATTTACTTGCTATACACGTTTGTTTAATCTGATTGTTGTGCTTTATAGCTCTGTATCCAAATACAATTCCAAACAATCAGTAGTGTAATTATCAACCAAAATCCTTACAGATCATTATCCTCAGTGATCATTCTACTTCTGAACGTTTTCAAACACCATTCAACCTCCGTGGGACTTAACGACCAGGGAATCCACTAAATTCCAAGGGAAATTGTATTGAGTCCATAATAGTAGATTTTTGTTGACTAAAACCTTTGGTCAATATTTCTTGACTGTTTGGGACCAATCAGGCTCCTATCTTCCACTTTCTCTCTCTAGAACCTTAAACTATTCGAACCATATTGTGTTATGTGATGTGTTTATGAAAACCAATATGTTACATTCTTTGTCTTCTTAAGTCTTTCACGTTTCATATTTTGTCATAATCAACTCAAATATAATTCCCAGCAATCTTCCCCTAGTTGATAATGACAAAACCAAATAAGCACGAACTTCCTCTAAAGTTAAGATGTCATGAAACATGTAGACTTCCCCTTAAACATGCAATATCAAGGATCTTCAAGTTGCAAATATTCTATGTAATTCCTTCTTCCCCTTTTGTCATAATCTACTTGGAGAAGATAAGTAGAAGCAACTTTGATCTTCAAAACCACAAACCAATATCATACAACTAATCCATCCTTCTAATGCCTCAAGATACCCTCCATGAAGTTTTCCGCACTAAAAATGAAATTAAGACAATAGAAATTTGAACCAATAGAACAAATACCAACAAGTAGTAATAAAAACTTTCCCCTCGAATGATGCATGTAGATGGTTAAACATTAACAATAAGCTTCCCTTAAAACCCATATGTTAACCATCTTCTTGATTCTTCAAATCTGTAGGCTCCATGTAATGATCACTAATGAAGAAAACTAAGTATTACCAACTTGATGCTGAAGTAGAACATCCCAAACTTGCGTCTTATGTCTTGTACTAAGCTCGTGACTATGAACTCATACCTGATGATATATGAGTAGACTTCGATCTCTTGATAAAATCCTCATCTTCAATGAGACACCGAGCACTACAACGTAACTCCTTTAAGTGATAGCAAATTAAAATCTATTTGCTAGATTTTGCAAGTCTTCGTCACAACATGAAATACGAACAAGTTACCTCCTGCTAAAGGTATGATAAAACAGGCATCCAAGTGATTTCACTTCATCGTCAAATGGCTGATAAAAAACCTTTCTTTGTAATATACAAATAAGAACGAGCCATTAGAAAACCTGTTAAGAACAAATAAAAATGTGTGTCATCCAATAATCAAGTCGAACCATGTTCGGCTTTTTCTTCATGTGTGTCGTCCAATAATCTGTCAACGCATCCATTGTTCCTCCTTCGTCTATATACTATTACACTTATACCCTGAAGTAGCAACTTTCATTGGAAGCATTAAATTCCTTCTTCCAGCACTAACTTGTGTCAAACAGTATTAATCTTTAACTACCAGTACTAACATGGTGCGAACAGTATTAACTTACTTCGAACAGTATTAACATGCGATGACCAGAATTAACTAGTCGCGAGCAGTACTAATGAATAACTACCAGTACTAACTTGAAATGTCCCAAGCAGTACCCGTTTTACATTCACAACAGCTTGAATCCCTTGTAACAACATAAAATAATCAAACAGTAATGAGTGTTGTAGAAGCAGAAACAAGACATGAGAACAGTACCAATGTGAGAAGTAAAAAGTGCAAGATCAGTAGTTATTTTCAAAACATAAATCCATGAAACCCAATCATTCATAGATGCTCTTTTCATGTACTAGTAGCCCACATGTATCATAAGCATCTCCTTCTCACAACCGACCGATTGATAATATTATAATTAATGTAATCTCCAGGCCAGTGAGCAGCAATCTCCAAATCTTTTAACCATGTAAACCATCTCATAATTGCATGCACAATTAAAGGACCAATCACCAAACAGAAATTCAATAATACTAGT
The DNA here is from genome assembly GCA_019973895.1 of Chrysanthemum seticuspe. NCBI lineage: Eukaryota > Viridiplantae > Streptophyta > Magnoliopsida > Asterales > Asteraceae > Chrysanthemum > Chrysanthemum seticuspe. The sequence goes on along the minus strand of BPTQ01000006.1, from coordinate 126,071,253 downwards.
GACTTGAGAAAACCCCAACAATGAATATATCCACCAACCCATAATGACGATTTGTATAACACTTTATTCCAACATAAGCTCCATCGTCCCATTAGCCATGATATTATAAGAAGGATACAAACCCACCAATCAGAAAGAAATCATCACCGCCCCATGTGAAAGTATAGCCAATCAGAATATTCACATGTAAAATTTGTTGTACTAATTCAAGGATGGAACAACAACATTATACTTCCAAGAATAAAATACAGTTTGGGACTATCAGTACCAAATGAGTACACTAGCAGTATAAACCTTCCAAATAGGCAGTATAAACACGTAATCTGCAGCAGTACTAAAGTGTTTGGGACCAGTAGTACAAACCTTTAAAGAACAATACTAACTTCTCTTTGAGCAAATGAACAGAAACAATAAATCATACCTAAATAAAAATCGTTGTAAACAACCTTAGGTGTCAATTGTTAGGAATACCAGTATTTTGCACCAAGAAAGCCTCCCATGATCTGCTGTTTCGTTACCACAAATCCAAACACAACAACCTTGCGATTTTAACCATGTCATTATTGTTGTGCATCATAAAACATACTCCTCTCGACTTGGGTTCATCGATGACAAGTTCAACTTACCAAAAAGTATAAAGATGATGCTTGAAAGTGTCACAAGTTCTGTCACTAATATATCACTTTGACAACCATATATATGTAACGAACATAATTAGGGTTCAAGAATTTTACCAAATTAGAGTTTGTGAAAAACCCTATTCTCACCAAATTAGTCATGTCATCATTCAATTTAATCACCTGCTGCCTCATTGTACGAGTAACAGAAGACCATTGCTCTCTAGACGAATTAGGGCTATGGTTTTGTTTCCTCTCTGCAGCAGAATTTGACGATCTATATCTTCCAAAAGAACACCCAGATTGAAGATCCCTCTGGTGAGATTGTAGCTAGATATACTGAGAGTCTCCACCAAAAATTTTGTCCCGATCCAACGGTTAACGAAAAAGTTATCGCGTTTTGTAAATAGTGTTGCAGAAAAATACGAACATATGCATCAAATTTGAGTTTTTACCTTTTTCTTTGAAAAACCTTGTAGATCACTATATCAAGAGCTCCCCGCTCTGATACCAATTGTTTAGATCGTTTATGAGCAATAGGGAATAACCATAACATTGAATAACAATAGCACGCAGTGGAATATAAACAAAACATCAATGTTATTGAAGGTTCCCTGCCATCATCTCCTCTACTAAATACTAACCTAGGCGTTTACATGAACATACGCGTAGGAACACGCACACACACTATTTGGTGTTCACATCTTGACACACTAAAACCTAATTCCCCGCATCTCTTTATAAACTAAAGAGTCTATGGTTACAAATGACTACTAGGGACTAAATAATAAATTCTTCTTTAACAATTAGGTCCCTTGTCTTTCTTTGTCTTCTTAAGTCCTTTATGTTTCATGTTTTATCATAATCAACTCAAATATAATTCCCAACACATTCTCTTCAAACCCCACCATAAAAGACCCTCCACACTAAAAGCCCTTCCTCATTTATACATGCTTAGGTATTAACACGATGATCTTGTATATAATGAAGCTTCATCTATCCAATCACCAGCTCTTTTAATCGTCTTCTCCTTAGTACTACATTTTTGCAAGTACCTTAGTTCAGGGACAAAGGTTCACTAGGACATAGCATCCTTTTCATCCTGAACTCCCTGTTTAAAAGTACTTGAGAAAATATATGTGCATCCATCTCACAATCTGAGAAGAGTGGTTATAATAGATGAAGAATGGTTACTCTCAATAATAACCAAGATTGGGTTAAAAGAAAGTTAGAGGCTATTAATTAGCCATCATAGGTTGTTTCTGAGGAGGAGTATCAGGGGATGAATGGTAGGTCTTCAGTTTGCGCTTAATGGTTGAATCAAGGAATGGTCACTGAATTATGCAGTTTCTGTTCCTCAAAAAACTTGACTGGAGATAGTTGCAACAAAGGAACAATATTCAAATATTTTTCCCTTTCTTCTCCTTCATTGTAAAAGCTCGGATTGTAAGAAGAAGCCTTTATGCTCATTTAAATCTAACTTAATTCTGGCTATCCATGCATTTAAACAAGAGACTGTGAGGCAGAATAGCTGACCCATCAGTCTTTTACTCGTTTTAGATATCCATTTACAATACTAAAGCGTTGAACCTATGGTGACTCATAGCCTTAGAAATTGAAAGGCTTTAAACCTAAACTACGAGTCTAATCCTGTTCAGCAGTAATAAGAGTTGAACCAATAATTACCTAGACCATGAACTCTGATAGTTCTGGGTTTATGTCATGTTCAACAACAATAAGGAATTATACTATGATTGTTATTTTTTCTTTGTTGTAAAATCAGTATGTGGAAGCCGTTATGCTCACTCACTACTAATAATTAGTCTATTTGTATATTTAAATAGAGGGAGATTATTGGTTCTGACAAATACACCCAAGCATCTTTGACAAGTATTTAAATATATAATACCCTAATACACCTTCTTATGGCCAGTGAACATAAAGTCTCTAACAACGATCAGAGAGAATGTCACTTCATAACTATCAATGGGAACCTGATAGTTATCAGAAGTGAGATACTCCCTGATATGTTATCAGAGAACATGTCTCCCTGATTTTTATTTAGAAGGTGATACTCACTGATAAAGAAATCAGTGAGTGTTGATAACAATAATGCACTAAAAGTGAGTGCATACATGGTAGGCTAAGGCGATTTGGGTGTATATTTGGGGGTGGGGTGTAAACAATGCTTTTCATTGATATTCTGGAAAAACCGAAACATCACGAGAACCGCGAAAAGGATAGGCTCAGAGGGGTTAACTAGGGGTATCGTGTACTAAAGATGAGTACAACGCAAAGGGTGTGGGGGAATTACACAACCGAGGTGGAAGAAGTAATTATATTACGGGTATCAAACAAGGGTTATCCTAATGCCTCTTATCATTTAGTTATTCCTAACTACACAATGTAGTCTTACTAGCGATCTCGGGATGCATCACAAAACAAGTTCTAGAATCTAATATACTACCGGTTCACACTCTAAGCATTGAAGATGAATGCTTTTAATTTCTACTAATCTAAGGGCGATCCTCACATTTTGGGTGGAATTTAGGTGGTAAAGGGTTTTTGTGCTAGTCATGCAACTTCCTATCCGTGAGACGCTTTTGTTAAGACTAATGGCCCACTCCTATATATCATGAAAAATTTCAAATTTGGTGCCAAAATTACCCTAACCAACTGATGTGCCCGGTTGGTGCAAGTTTTAAATTTATAAAAGGTGAATTACCAATATTACCAATAACACATACGAGCAAGTATACTCGTCCGTTATAGCAAGATTATGAAGGTAAGTCGGGATCGTTCGCAGGGATTTGAGTGAATCTAAGCACAAGTTTGAATTAACGGAGTCTATCAAAAACATATAACAAAGCAAATAGATATAATGAAATTCAGATGATTAAAAACTACACTTGCTTAAACTAGTATCATAACATAGATTAATGTGATTGTGTTAACTACTTAACATATTGGTTGTGATAATTAGTTGAAAACTAATCTATTGTTTTTACAAGTTAAACCTTCGTCAAGATTTTAGTTCATAAAAACAAGCTTTAAGTTTAACCAATCAATTCAAGATCAATTCAAGTTTCATAAGTCTACATCAATAAACTTAAACACAAAAACATCCGCTTGTTCATCAAATTGCTTAAGAAATGGTCAATACAAAAGGTAACCGATCATAGACAAAAGGCTACAATTGATTCTCAACAACTAATCTTACGACCATTTAGATGTTTCCAACCAATCCAACTTGATAATCAAAAAGCGTTTCTATTACAACCACACCTTAGTTCCTTTGTATAATCAAGAATAATGGGTAAAAACAATCATCCATAGACAAAATGATTATGACTATTTGAAAAACACGAAGTTCTTTCGACCCCAACGATTACTATCAATTAGCCAAACTTGATTAACAAATGTCACTAGGAAACTTTAGCACAATTGGATCTTAGAATTAACTTGAAATTGAATTAAAACATGTTAACACAATCACTAACTAATCATATAATAATCAACATCATTTAAGCAAGTGTATAAAGAAACTAGCCACTCATAGCAAACATGAACATAAACTCATAACTTTGATCATTAGAAAACATGATTAAAAGTCTTACAATGCTTGGAATAAGATTACAAATGATGAAGTAATGATTCCCAAAGGATCGTGGTGGACTTCTTGGTGTTTTGGCCTCCAAAGGTGGAACTTCTAGAACTCCAAACTTCTCTGGATTTCTAAGGACGAATTTTAAGAGGTTAAGGCTTGGTTTGATGAGTAGAGAGCTTTGTAATCGAGTTGTGTTTCATAAGCTCACAATTATCCTCTATTTATACTATTTCCAAGGCCTAGGGTGTTAAATGCTTAACTTGGCCTCCAAGGAGTAAGGAAGGGACTAGAATACACCAAGAGAAGGACCTAGAATCGTTTGGATGCAAAGGGGAAGCTTAGTGATGAAGATTTGACAACTGCAGCTTCTCCAACCGGATCGGTCATATGACCAACCGATCCGGTTGGTCTTCAATAATAACACACCGACCGATCCGGTTGCGGGTTGCGACCGATCGGTTGGTTATGGCACAAATACTAATTCCGACCAACTTCTAACTGATCCGGCTGAAGGTGTAACCGGATCCGGTTGGATCTTCTGAGATACAAAACTTGATCTTTCTCTTCACTATGTCTTGTAGAACTTGGTTCTTCAATCACTAAAGTCTTAAAAGGTCCTTGAGATTTAGCTTTACTGAAACGGGAATCTTCGATTAGCTGCATATTTCCACATTTTCCTCCATTTCCCTGCACTTGGTTATAAAACACTAGACAAACATCTCTAGATACGATTAAGTATTAAAATCACGCACATATAACCAAATAACAGACATAAAAGTACACATAATGCTACTAAAAACATGCACAATCTGAGTGTTATCACCAACATACTCTCATGGTTTATTACACAAATACAATTGGACAAAGCAAATATTCAAGGATAAGCATAGTTTCAAAGTTCCCGTTTTATTTTCCCTCCCTACACTTAAACTGAACATTGTCCCCAATGTTCCCCGAAAGTATCAAAGTTATGATAATGGAAGGTAATTAAAAATGAAAGAAACTAGTACTCCCCTGATTAGCTCGGTAGGATCCGTGTGTGAAGTAGTGGTTAAATCCTTTCCAAGAAGAATTTATGCGTGAAAAGCTCCTTCCAATCTTATGTAACTTCTTCTTGATAAATTAAACCTGCACACTTGAAGAAAACAAACGAAACCTTCGCGTAAAATCGGCGGTAATAATATATATAAGACTCGATTTAAACAAGGATATAATGCTTGTGGAATGGATGTTTACAAAATTTCTGGAAAATTAAGACCTGGAAAATTCCAAAAATTTATAAGTAGTTCAGAAAACGAGAAAAAAGTAATCTGTTGTTTTTACTCCTTCCTGACGCCGTCAGGTTATCCTGACAAAAACTGGTCTGCGATTTTCTGGAAAAAATTCTGGAAAATTTACATCTTTAGAATCTGGAAAAATTTCTGCAAAACATCCATTATGACTCGATACAAGCATTTGACTCGAACAAACACACAAATATATCATTTAATGAATTGTTATTCTCATGTTTACATTTCTTTTGAAAACGTGTGTAATCCTCCCTACACTTATCCCTTATGTAAAATACCTTTATATGCAATTAAGACGAGGTTAAAAACAAAATAAAGCATTTTTACAAATTTAAACATGAGAATAAACAATCAATAAAAGACATATGACACTAACAAGCAAACAATTAAGCATGGGTTGCCTCCCCCGAAGCGCTTTTCTTTATTTAAGAGTCTTGTAGCTAGACTCGTAGCCGTGCTCCTACGTTACTTCATTACCGCCACCTTGACGGTCTCTAATGGGGGATTCCATGTTGTAGAAGTGCCCTATGATGCACCTCTCTAAGAGTTCGTCCTCTCCCCACTCGGTCCTATATTTCGGTCCTAAGTTCAAGCAATCCTTATAGAATCCGAAAATCTTAGCCATAACATAATCTACTCCTTTTTCCCTATCCTCGTCATTCCTATAATAGACAGACAGTTTAAGTTCCTTTTCACCATTAGAGAGTGATGAAAACTTCTCAATCTTAAACGGCGTTTGGTAAGCTATGTCGTCGGTCTCATCCTTGAATCGCACTATTCCTAATGAGGGATCATAAGTCATCCCGGTGTTTTCTATGAAAGGTTTTCCTAGAATAACGTGGGACAAGCTAGGATCTATAGCCGTGCTAATATCATCCACAATTATGAAGTCCGTAGGAAACGTGAAACTACCTACATAAACGGGCAATCCCGTAACTCTACCGAGAAAATTGCAACTAACACTAGGATCATCAGGGTCTTGCCTAGTTGAAATAGGCTTCTTCATTACCCAATTGTAGTAGGTGCTAGTCATTATGTTAATTGGGGACTTGCGATCAATGTAGGCCTTTGCCACGAAAAGGTGTCCTATGCAACATGGTATGTTAAGATTCCAAGGGTTCCCAAACTTGATTCTAGGGCTTTTCCTAACATACATATGACGGAGGTCACGCACTAAGTGAGGGTGGCGAGATAGTTCTTCTTCCGTAGGAAACTTATTGAAATAGTTATTGTCTACTTCATCTACTTCCTCGGTTGTTTCATTATTCTCAAGTGTATGGTCCTCTTTGTCATTTGTTCCATTAGGTTTCACTAAGGCGATGGTATTGACGAATTGAACGTGCTTAGTTAGCTTACTTGGGTCCTTAATCTCTACACCGGAAGGCTAGGGAGTTGAGATAGCACTAACCTTTCTATCACTATTGGTTATGGCTTTCAAAATGTTGTCTATCTTCCTATCTATTTCGGCTTGTTGTTGGTTAAAGCGGTCCGAGAGTTTAGCTATTTGGGTTTCTTGGGATGCAACTAGGTTTTGCAACATCCCCTCGATGTTTTGTTGGTTAGGACCTTGAGGTGGGGGCCATGAAAAATCATTGGAAGTGAATTCTTTGGTTTGTCCCCAGTAGAAGTCGGGCTTGCCTTTCCATGCCTCTCGGGTTTCATTGAGATTCCTAGGTCCGGGTATTGTAGGGAATATTCCTCCCGTTCCATTAATACGCGAGGATGCGTAGTCAACGGAAGCATATTCAGGGGATCGGGTGCTAGTGCGCGTGTTATGAGGATCACAAAACGGCTCACACGAGGAAGAAACTTTGTTCACATGGTGTGAAGACTTAGGATTTTAGTAGGAACTCATTAGGAAGTTTACTTGATCTTCAAGTTTGATCATCCTACGGTCGGAAGGTTGTGAGTCAATGGGAGGCAAGGAGATTGCCTTAACGGTTTTGGGTAGCTCACGGGGGTCATTCCAACTTTCGTTGTCATAGAGAGCAAGGTCCTCTATTATACCCCATGATTCTTCCGCGGTGAGATCACTAAGTTTTCCACCGGCCGCTTGGTCAATGGATCGCTTGGTGGGGAAGTTGACATGATCATAAAAGATTTGGACTTGGAGCCAAAGATCAATGCCGTGATGAGGGACTTTATGAAGTAAGTCCTTGAATCGAGTCCATGCTTCGTAGAGAGATTCACCCTGACGTTGTTGGAACATCAAGATGTCATTTCTAAGCTTAGTGGTTCTCCCCGGTGGGAAAAAATGAGCAAGGAAGCGAGAGGTAAGATCATCCCAACTTGAGATGGAGCCGACGGGAAGTCGCTCAAGCCAATTACTAGCTTGGTCCCGTAGAGAGAATTGGAAGAGACACATGCGCGTGGTCTCCCGAGTAGTAGCATCAAGGTCGATGGAATCGACAATTTTAAGGAAATCCCTAAGATGCTGATTTGGATCTTCAGAACGAAGTCCATGGAATGCACATCCATTTTGCACCAACCGGATGGTGTCGGATCGCAGGGCCATAGTTTGGGCTTGGTCGGGAAGCTCAATGGTGTTCCTATAGCCTAGGTGGCTTGGTCTTGAGTATTCACCAAGAGTACGGGTTCTTGGCGGGTCAATTGGTGGTGGGTTGATGAATGGTGGGTGGTTATCACCTTCCATGATGAAAAGTGATGGGGTTACGAACAAAGGTCACGAAGAAGGGGGATAGACTAAGAGAAAGCTAAAAATGAGAAAAATTTACTTGATAGGAATCAAGTAAAGAAACCTAAACGAGGTGGACTACTAACTAGCTATTCTATTCCCCGGCAGCGGCGCCAAAAACTTGATAACGCTACACGCGTCGTTCGGGGTCAAAGGAACTTCCTTTCCGTCGAGCAAGTTTTTCAACACCCTAGGCAGTGAACCTAATTGTTGTAGTGTAGTATTAGGGTAAGCCACGGGTATTGATATCGTTCTCTAGGGGAATAGGAATGCTAGTAAGAAGTTACTATGCTAAGGTTGGGGTTGAGGAAGATTATTTTTTATCTTTTTATGTTTTTTTAGGAAATGGAAAGGTACGAATCTCGGGGTTTGGATTTGGGGGTTGGTATTTCTACCGATTACTCTACTTATCTAATTATCTAATCTAAGGTGTATGTAGTCTATGTCTAATTATTGTGTGCTCGTATGATAGTTTAAAGATGTGTTTACTTAGGTTTTACTACTCCTTAATTATCTCCTATTGGTGGTTGAATTGTCACGTCCTTATTCTTAGTTGCGTTATGTGTCTAAGGTTGTAGGGTATGCGTTTCTCCCTAACTCTTTGAACTTACCAAAGGGTCTCGCCTACAAAACCCACTAGGGATAATAAACTCTTACTCTAAGGCACTCTTTGGATGGTTTAGCTTACAACTACTCAAGGAGTCATATTCTAAGGTTCACAAAGATTTAATCAAGCATTAAGTACACAACGAATGACCTATCGCATTACTAGATCATTAATCAACTAAGATACGAGACAACCAATCAATATTCAATAATTAAGTTTCATATTCCCTAAGCAAACACACAAGTAAATTAGCCAGACATGGAGAACATGCAAGCATACACACAAATAATCAAAGACATAATTGTATTAATGAAGTAAAACACTTATCTTGGTGTAAGATAGGGTTTGGAACCCTAAAATACTGTACAAGATAGCCTTGGTTCGGTTTAGGTTTTTACTCCAAAAGACTACACTCTAAAACTGAAAAATTTGGATTCTATATATAAGATTACACATGCGACGGCGTCACCTTATGTTTTGTGACGCCGTCGTGTCGCCGTCATTAGGGTTTCGTCTTGGCCATGTTAGACTTGCGACGGCGTCACCTTGTGCTTGTGACGTCGTCCTCTTCAGCTTCTGACGCCGTCTGGATTGCATCTAGGCCGTCTGAGTTGCGACGGCCTACTCTTTTAAAACTTGACGTCGTCACTTGAAAATAGGAGTTTTGGCTTCTGTCCCGTCACAAAATCCTCCGACGGCGTCGCAGTTAAGCAGTGACGCCGTCACCTTATGTTTTCAGCAGCTTTGAGTGTCTCGATTCTGACTTTGGCCATTTTCTTCGTATATTCGCGCCTTTTCGTCCAAATAAGTGCCATTCCAGCATTTTGCCTTCAAGAGACCTAAAAATTGAAAACGAACGATATTAAGCAATAACGGATACAAAAGTGATCAAATAAGGGCTTAAACGACCCCTCAAAAAGGTACCTTTTAAAACCTTATCATTTTTCTTGGGATTACAAATTTCACAAAGTCCCGGAGGCATTTTTATAAATCAATCTAAATATGCAAATGAAATTTTAAAGAAATTTTGATTTATTACCAGTGACCCTGTTGACACTCCTATGGTGGAGCGTACAAAACCGGAAGAGGACCACTCAGGAATCATGGTAGATCAAACGAAATATCGTAGTATGATTGGATCTCTGATGTACCTCACAGCTAGTAGACCAGACATTTTGTTCGTTGTATGCATGTGTGCTAGATACCAGGCTAAGCCTACCAAAAAGCACCTTGAAAAGGTTAAACGGGTCTTTCGGTATCTTCAAGGAACCATTAACATGGGACTTTCGTACCCGAAAGACACCGGTATGTCACTAACGGCCTATGCAGATGCTGACCATGCAGGATGTCAAGATACACATCGAAGTACGTCAGGAGGTGCTCAATTTTTGGGTGATAAGCTTGTGAGCTGGTCTTCAAAGAAACAAATGAGTACTTCCATGTCCTCTACAGAGGCTGAATACATAGCCATGTCATCTTTTTGTGCTCAAATCTTATGGATGAGATCCCAATTATCTGACTATGGCTTTGTATTCAACAAAGTTCCTCTGTACTGTGATAATAAAAGTGTCATTGCTCTCTGCTGCAACAATGTCCAACACTCTAGAGCAAAGCATATCGACATTCGACATCATTTCATCAGGGAACAAGTTGAAAACGGTGTGGTTGAAATATACTTTGTGAGGACTGAATATCAGTTAGCAGACATCTTCACCAAAGCTCTTTCTCGAGAACGTTTTGAGTTTATTCTTCCACGACTAGGCTTAAAGAGCCTTCAACCAGAAACGCTCAAACGTCTTCAGGAGGAAGACGAGGAGTAAAGGTGTTCATCTCTATCTATTCTTTGTACATATATTCTCAAAAACCAAAATACAAAAATATAAAACCACTATAAAGAAAATAGAAAAATATAAAATTTTCAAAATCCATAAAATCAGAAAATCTTGAAAAATTTCAAAAACTATTGTTTATTTATCATGTTTTTCTTGGGGTTCGATAACATCTACGGACTTTGAGCTGTCTCTCAAAGAATGCCACGGGTATCTAGATGAAGTTCGAACTCATTAAAATAAAAAAAATAAAAAAATATATAAAAAAAAAAAAAAAAAAAAAAAAAACGAGATGGAGAAAAATGATGATTTATTGTCATTTCAGGCAGTAACCCGTTTTAAACGAAAGAACAGAGCCATGCTTAATCTTAAATTTTTAAACATCGTGCTCTGATTCTAAAAACAAATGTTTTTCACCAAAAAGACAAAAGTTTCTTTCCAAATATTTTTCCTTATAATAATTCTTCTGAAAAATATTTGTCATCTAATGAAAACAAAATTGCTTTGAAAATACCTCGGACTCTATCTTTGAAAATCATCCGGGTTTATCAATCGTCAAAATCTCTATCTCCCAATCAACAACTTATGTCATTGATTGAGGGGGAGAATGATTTCAATTAAATCTAAAAGAGTATTTTTCAAACATTCGCACTTAAACGAGCAAGGTCTACTTTTAGTTAATAAAAAAGAACAATGTTTTACAATGTTTTATACAATTGGTTCAAGACCTTGACAAATGTTATGTTTTCAAAAGATACTCATGCATGCTTAAACAATGGAGTTTAAAAGTCTGAAAATCTGATCCTTATCAGTTGAAATGTTTGTCAAAAGCAAGTCACAATTCTTCTCAAATGTTTTCAAAATTAATTTAAATCACTAGAGATCACAAATCTCAAAGGATTTGAAAATTGTGATCAGGGGAGAATTTGTGATTTGAATTAGATATAAACTGATAATGTGATAAGTGGTTTAGAAATATAACAACAAGCTCTCCTCCCTACATGTGCCAAATGATTTCAAATTTTCCACGCACATGTTAAGGGGGAGCATCTATTTTAAACCGAAAAGGATTGAAACGTGATTGATATGTCTCAAAGTGCAAAACTCTTTCAAATCTCGATGCACATATTGAGGGGGAGCAATCCTATGAAAACCCCATCCTTCCCCGATATGCTTTATCTACTTGAATTGGTCTGGAAGTGATGATGATCATTTTAGAAAATGTTAATCAAAAGATTGGATCTTTCTTTCTCAATCTAAGATTTCAAAAGTCCTCTTGCCTCCATGTGTTAAAATAATTTCTAATACTTGAAGCACTTGTTGAGGGGGAGCATTTCTAAAATATCAAAAGAATTAAGATACAAAATACTTTGATTTTATATCACAAGTATCTTGATTGATTTCTCAAATGGTTTTCAATTGGTTTCAAGGCGGAAGAACAATACCAAAAGACCGACCAAATTTAATTTATGCATGGTGATATAAGGATGATAAGGTTAGGTGTTAGTTCCCACGATCCGCCAAAACCGGAGGGATCTACCCAGGGACAATTCACTAGATAGTGTAGAAGTCCTTAGGTATGATGAAATAAAAAGGAGAAAAGTGAGAAATGGGAAAAGTGCGGACTGAGATAGAGCTGGAACTTGAATAAACCCAACAAGGTTCTATGTAATGACGTCTCGGTAAGCACTGGAGGGGTTGAAGAATGAAAAAGAATTGAATGTGAAAAGGGTGAAAAGAAATAGCCCTCCAATAATTCAACCTTAGGGCAGAAACCGGGTTCAATACATATGCTACTGGTTGTTACTAAGGTAACGCCGGTATTGAAGAAAAGACATCATGGATCCAGTGACGCACTGCACTAAACTTCCCAAGCTACTCAAGTTACTCTTAAAAGGACTTGTTTCATTCTCACGGGGAACCTACATAATCTATCGACTTTCTCTTAGAGATTGTTGATAATGAAGAAGGAGACCCTCTCCCTAGTCTCCGACATAGGGAACCAAATGTGCACAATTGAGTCTAGAGCCATGAGATCATCAAATAAATCTCATTAGGACACTGTCAATGAAGATTCTCTATTTCACACAATGTGGAAAGAGAGATTATATCTTAAGAGTCCTACGCATTATCCTTGTGGTATTGCCAGAACATCTGAGTGATATGCAAACATATTCACGATGAAGATGGAAAGACTTCTAGAGCCAACATTAAACAAGCTCTTGGTAGGTGGCATGTGAGATCTATCCAATATATCAACCATGTGACAACTGAACAGAAACAATGGGGCGATTCAATCTTGAATCAACCTTGGTCCAGGAAATAAATTGACGGATACCTTTGAAAAATTGGTCATTGTGCTTAAAAGTTATTTTCCATAGCACATCGACTGTGTATTTGTGTTTTCAAAATTAAAAGGGTATTTATGATTGATAATTGATTTTCCATAAAACCTTCGTTGTATTGCAAAACCCTTTATATTAAATACACGATTGTTTCCAAATCATTTTCATCAATCAGTGAATCTCAATTCGCTGGTTTACTCACTCCGTGTTGTCTTCTTTGAGACGTTCCGGTTTGAGAACGGCTAGAACAGCTGCGAAACCCTGTCAAGGAAATTCTTCGGAATTATACTTGATCACAGGCAGTACTTGTACTGATCAATGGGGAACCGTGGGCCGTGTACCTCAATTCAACAAAAGGGATCAAAGACACTTTCGTGCATTTTATTGCTAACGGTTTTATGCAGGGATACCCAACGGTTGCAGCTGATCAGAATTGAGGAGTCAATTCATTGCCGCATGCTCACATATCGCTTTCACACCTAAAGAAATCATGATAAGGGCATATCTTCATAAACTGGTTCTGATATTGTTCAATCCATGCTTCTGCTACTCTGATACAAATATCTTAATCACAAATGCTTTCACAACTCTGATAAGAAGATATCATGATCCAAAATGTGAGCATGTCGGTCCAAAAGTCACAACATCACATAATGGCAATATATCAAAAGAATGAGTCAGAGATTTGTTGTGGCTGATGATCTCAAAACTGGCTCAAAACTCAACATCACATGGATCAGTTAAAGACCTCCACTTGAAAGAACAAAACATGCGGAACATGAAGAATCAAAGTCTACGAGCTAAAGAACAAAAGTTCTTAATCAAAGAAATCAAGAACAACGAAATGTGATATCAGTTTGTAATCAATGTAAGTTGAGGTGACCTCCCTTAGGGGGAGATTGTTAGGATTTAGTAAATCCAGTACTTAAAGTGTCGGTCACCTCAAGTATATATACTTGTTAGAAAGCTTGTAGTCGTAGTCATTCAGTGATAGTAAGTAGATTACTTAGTAACACTGTGGAGGATGGACGGGTCTTTACCCACTGTATGCATGATCCACAGCCTAAAGTAGGCGTAATATGCTTGTACCTATAAATACCCTTTGCCCTCCAAGGCAAAGGGTTGGAGCTTTCATAATTCATTTTTCTTTGTCTCACAAAGCTTCCCATCCTCTCCCACTTTCTCTCTCTAAACCTTATATCCTTCGCCTAACATATGTGCTTATGATGTGTTTGTGATAAACCAAGATGCTACAATCGTCCATCACCTCACAGTCACTTTCATCTCTAGTCAATTTAGTTTCCTTATTGCGACCTATATCTAAATCAGCCCCATCATTATGCGAACTACCTATACCACTAGGATCATCACCCACGTCATTTCCAACCATATTAAGAGCATCAAATGGATTTGGTGTCACGATATTCACCCCGATCGAGCAAGCCACTTCTGAGATCTTAGTCTTACCAACATTGGTAGTATTCGACTTCTTCGATAAAACTTTTAAATTTGTTTGTTTGGCATAATAGGGATGGATTTTGGCCCTTTACCAACTTTAATGCGATGAGACGCCTTCTATAAAGGAGCTTGAAAACCATCATTATTCTTGACAATTTGCTTTTTTATATCAGCAATTACACGTTTAGGACATAGGTTTTCATCATGGCCAAACACCATAAAAACACCACACCTAAGTGGTTTCCACTCATACTCCACATGAACAGTATACAACACTTACCCATTACCCTCCCAACACAGAATGAAAATGACCAGCTTGTCCTTGAGATCCCAATTAGCCTTAATGTCTATCAAGGCATGACCATAATCAAAAAATGGCCCCACGATTGCATAAATGTAGCACTTGTTTACGTATCAAGCATGATAGGAGTACCTAGATTAGTAACTATGGCACTCAACCCATCCTCAGTAAACGAAAAAATATGTACATCATGAAGTTTAACCTAGATAGGAATAGAACCCAAATACTTTTTTTCCAAACTTGTCACAGGAGACCACTTCTTCAAAATAATGGGATATGAGCGAATAAACCATTTTCTATTCTGCAACACGTCATTTAATCCATCAATTGATGAAAATTTAAAGAAAAATAGCCCCTTTGAGTTCATCATAGCACAAACTAAACCATACTTCATCCATGCATTCTTCACGTAGTTCTCAAAATTCAAATCTCTTACCAATAAAATACCCGAACAAGCAATTTTCAAACCTAGAATTAGTATCCAAGAGTGAAGGCAAAGGAATCTGTACCTCATCCTTTTCGTTAAGAGGTTTACTTATATCAAGCGTGCAAAAATTAGCCTTTCGTGTAGTAGTAGTAGCACCAACCTTACTTGCAAACAAAGCGGGGCAGCAAGAACGAGCTCTTCCAACCCTCTTACACCCTTATTAGCCTTAAAAGGTACCACCTTAGGCATCTCAGAATTCATCGTCTTATTCCCAGACACTGAATCGGTTTAATCTACAAGAGAGACGTGATCATACATGCATTTCAGTGTTCTCACACCAATAGGGCATTTAACATTGTCACTTCCACCGGGACTTAAGACATTATCAACATTAGGTTTTAATGGTAACCCATCCTCATCCACAAACACATGTTTTCCATGTAGTAATAGCTTTTCAAATTCATAAACTCTTTTCAACAAGGTCGTCGTTACCCACAACTTCTGAAGCCCTTAAACTTGTTCCCATTTCACCGTTCGTCCCACCTTTTTATCCCTGTCTTTCGGAACCCCCATCAAGAACACATACAATCCCGTAGACCCTAAAAACTTGTGCATAAATCTCACTTTTTTTTAAAAATTGTATATGTTTTTTCTGAGGGTAATAGTAAAATTAAAATAATTGTGGATGAATTAAGTTAACAAAAGTATGCATATAAAACAAAGGAATTTTCTAGTGACACATGTTTAAAACATTTAATAAACTAAAATTACCATATTTAGACGTATGTTGATATTATTATTTTCCAAAATTTCTTTTATTTACCAAATTTAATAATGTTTTACTTGGAAATAAATTTAATTCATAAAAGAATTATGTTCAATTAATACTTCTAAAACCATACCCCCATGACACAAGTTAGAAAACCAATAAAAAAAGAAAAAAAATTGGGAAAACGCTAATTTAGTGATATGTTCAAAGATGCTTTATGAGTAAGAACTAAATACATGGATGATGCAAGTTTTACTGATCAGGTTTTAATATTTATAAATTATCGTTATACCTAAGGTCTACCCTAATGCACTAACGGGCAGTGTACCCGGTTGTGCGTAGTGTAGTATTTGGTAAAACCGAGGTCGTCCCAAGAGGTATGTGTGCGGATTTAAACTAAGTTTAGGTGTCACAGATTTTAATATGATTTTGATATTGAATTAACCAATTAACTACTAAAGCAAATAAAGGCGAGGGTTGTGATCAATAAAGGAGAGGGGTGCTAACCTAGGTACTCATCCTAACTAGTTATGTTTACGTCTAATTACTTCCAATTACTTCAGGTGGGGTCAAAGTCGCTAGGACAACATTTGGTCAGTTCGTCCTAACCTATCAGCAAAGGGTCCCAGTGGAGAAATCAGGTGACCCGTCATAAGTCCAGTTGTTCTTAGTCCCCTAAGCCAAGTCATTAAGTACCGCTACATGCTAGATTCATAATAATGAGTGCCCAGGCGCTAGCAACTTAAACACTCATCCCCGACTTCTTAAGTTCATCCAAACGGTAGGTGATCAGTTGGTCAAATCGTACAAGCAAAAAGGGTTGTCAGTTGGTCATATCTTACCCTTCCCACTCAGTCTACCTACTTAGGGTCAGTTGGTCATATCTCCTAAGTAACTAGCTACTACCGCCATTCAAAACTACCGAAACAAGGGTAGCTACAAACAAACTATGCATGCATACACTTAGAAATAATTATAAGGAAGTAATGTAAACGCAAACAAAACAATTAAGGAATCATAACTAGGCCAGCAACAGAGGTGCTTAGCTGCTCATATTAACTAAAACAATCGATTCAATGTTTAACATTACGAAATACATGAATTGAAAGTAAAGAAAAGATAAAAAGCTAATGCTTATCGTAGGGGAGTGATTTCTCCCTTGGAGATAGCTCTGTATGCTCCTCTAGATCTGCTTTCGACTTCTACTCACGTTCACTTAGTGTTGTATGTGAAATGGGGTGCTTTGAAATGCTGGAATTCGAGGGGTATTTATAGGCCAGATATGGTTACGGCGTAACTAATGTTAAGAGTTACGTCGTAACATCCAGTTCTTCGTATTTTGCACTGAAAATGCTGGTTACGGCGTAACATCTTAAAGGAGTTACGTCGTATCTTCAATAAACCCTGGTTACGCCGTAATTGAGACAATAGTTACGGCGTAGCTTGCAGCGGCGCGGAACCTCATTTGACCTAGTTGGTTACGTCATAATCTTTGGGAGAGTTACGCCGTAATCTTCTGTTGATTGGTTTTCTGAGCCACGCTTTAGTTACGGCGTAATGTGAGAGAGGAGTTATGTCGTAACTTCTTCAAAATGAGCATACTATGATATATCTTCAATAAATCCTCCAAATCCGCGTCTCTTTAGCTCCAATGCTGGTAATTTACCTGAAAGTGAAATATAGAGGAAAACAAGCATAAATCCATATAAATGATATAAAATACGAGCATTATCAAGGAAAATTAACACTTAATATTCAAGACTATTTGATGTTATCAATGGACGTTTGAGCTACAGTTATGAAAGATAGTGATCAAAATATTAATTGCACGTTAAAAGAAGAATAAAACTGTTTAGAAATTTTAAATGAGTGAGCAACTATATATTTAGAAGATACACCTCTAAATTCTATTGGAAATAAAGAGAAAGAAAGATGGTCAACGATAGCAAGTGGTTCGAGTCTCAGTATGCACATTTGATTTCACAACCCCGAATCTAAGAAGGCTGACACAGTTGTAATGTAAGTTTTATTTTATAAATCATTACTATACATACTCAAGGTTTTATCTTTTTCTTTTCTAAAGAGAAGACATTCCCAATCATGTTCTAGTTTAACATACAAAATTCTATATAAAACCTACAAAAGTTAATGTGATGTTTGGTTTATGGGTTTTCAGCAATTTGGATTCATTCATAATTCAACCAGTTTATTGGTACACATGGATTAGTCTGACACATGGATTTTATCAAAAAAAACCCGACCCCTTGTAAGTTTTGTGGAATCAAACTAAAGAAATAACATTTTTTATTGCATCATAAAACGTAAACCACATGTTTCTTTGAACTTTGTTTCTAATGTGTACTTTTTGGTTTTAAATAATATATTTTATTTTAATTTATATATAAAAACATATATTTTAAAATTATTAAACAACTTTCTTTTTCCTCATTTTCTTTCATATCAAATCCAAATCTAAATCCGATTCTAACCTCATCAACAAATAAAACGGAAGAATATCTAAATAGCGTGAGGTTATGTCTTGAATTAAGAAAAGTCCATAATTAATATAAAATAGCGTGACGTTATGTTAACCACAATCCGGTTGTGCTTAAGCTTTCCTTAATTGTAATAATCAACACTTAATTAACATAAAATACTCTGTGGAAAACTAGAAGGGGGGGTTGAATAGTTTTATCAATTAAAACTTCCTTTTAATCTATTTAGATCGACTTATGTCAATCTATTTGGATGTGTGTGTTGGATGTTGATAAACAAACATATAAAGGTATGTAATGAAAGATAAGAGTAAGAGGCACAAAACCACAACGCGAGTATTTATAGTGGTTCGGCTACAAGGACACCTTCCTTGCCCTACTCCACTCCCCGAGTCACCTACTCGAGAGTTCGTAAACACTACACCAATCTCCTTATGGCGGAGAAGCCTTCAAAACGTCGCCTACCCTTTTTCCGGTGCTAGGCTAACCACCGGGTTCTTTCACTCCAAGGTGAACCACACCTACACAACGTCGCCTACCCTTTATAAGGTACTAGGCTAAGTACCTAGTTCTTTCACACCAAGGTGAACCACACCTACACAACGTCGCCTACCCTTTATTAGGTACTAGGCTAAGCACTTAGTTCCATTGCAATGGAGGAACTACTACTCAACACTACACCAACGACTAATCCCAAAGGAGATCCAATCCTTTTTTACAACATCATCAAGGATATCAATATCTGTTAGGAATTATACGTTTGTTCCTATAAACGTCTAAGATTAGTTAGTGTTAGTGAATTAAAACCTTGTTCAATAACAAAGAATTGATTAGTTTATTCCGCTGTGCATGTTATTAGTCTTTGTTATTGATCCCTAGCTGAGCTTATAAACGATCTTATCAATTGGTATCAGAGCGGGGAGCTCTTGATATAGGGATCTACAAGGTTTTTCGAAGAAAAGATGCAAAATTCGAAGCTGTTACAAATTTTCGTATCTTTCTGCACTGCTGTTTTCAAACAGCGATAACTTTTTCTTGAACAGTTGGATTGAGCTACAATTTTTTCTGGTGCATCTCAGTATATCCGTCTAGCGTTTCACTGGAGGGATTGTTAATTAGAGCTCTCAATCAAAAGTTATAAGCTGTCGAAGTCTGCTGCAGAAACTGAAAAATTTCCGTAAGGTTACTACAGCAATGTTTTGAAACGATCATAACTTTTTCGTTAACCGTTGGATCGTGACGAAATTTTAGGTGGGCATTCTTTATAAAGCAATCTAACTTTTCACCGGAGGGATCGTCGATCTGAGCATTTATGCAAAAGTTACAGGCTGTCGAATATGGTTGCTGACAAAGTACTGCTGTTTATCCTTCAAAGTACTGTTGTTTATCCTTGAAAGTACTGCTCCTCCTTGAAAGTACTGCTCGTCCTTGTCAAAGTACTGCTCGTCCTTGTAAAAGTACTGCTCTGCCCATATAATTTGAAAGTACTGCTCGTTGTTTTAAAGTACTGCTACTACTTGTTCGACATTGGTGAAGATTCAATTGTCATCAGTGGAGTATTATTGGTCTATTTTTTTATGGTGGGATCATGGGTCTAATATAATAGGTTTGTTTTGGAATTGAGGGGAAGTTGTACAAGTTTTTGGTACTGAGATTTTTTGGCGACACACACATGGAATTTTGGTTCACACACACAAGGAGTTTGGTTTTTGGTTATTTGTTCTTAAAGATTTTAAAAATCTCGAAGTTGATTTTATTGAAGAATTGATTACGAAGAAGGTTGAATATCATTTATCTGATGTTGTAGTTGAGTTTCACAGGTTTGTATTCTTATCATATCTCAAAGTGGGTGTTACACTTTGGAGATAACTTGTTCGTGCTTCAATGATTATGATAACGAATTGACGAATAGTAGATGAAGGTTTTCGCCAAGGGATTGCGGTCTCCCTATACATAGGTTGTATACGTTCGATGTCATCTATAGTGCAAGACATAAGATACAAGTTTGGGTTATTTTACTTCTTCATCAAATTCGTTATATTTGGTTTTCTTCACAAGTTATCATTACAAGGAGCGTACAGATTTGAAGAATCATTTGATGTTCATGCACCACTCAAGGGGAAGTGTTTGATTTTTACTATTGTTGATCATTATTACTACTGCTAGTTGGAGTTTTCTACTGTTTTGGATTCATTTTTAGTAAGCATTTTGGTGTTCTTCATGGAGGGCAATTCGAAACATTGGACGGTTTAGATTGGAAGTATGATATTGGTTCGTGGTGGTCAAGATCATTATTTGCATACGTTCCCTATTTGGATAATAACAAAAAGGGGAAGAGAGAGTGGCATGGCATAGATTAAGGGGAAGACAAAGGAAGACATACTTGTTTCATTCATGGTGAGATCCCTGATCTCAATTTCTCTACTTTGTCAAGGGAAGTTCGTTCAAAAATGGTTTTGTCATTATCAACTAGGGGAAGATTGTTGGGAATTATACGTTTGAGTTGATAAGACAAAAAGAATGAAACAAGAGGGACTTAATACGACAAGAAGGAAACCTACAAAAAGATGGAAGGACTTGCTTGCAAAAGAAGTTTTATTTATTAGTCCTTTGTAGTATTTTGTAAACCCTAATCCTATAGTATATAAAGAGGACATAGGTGTAGGTTTAATACAAGTCTTCTATAATGTAGATGTCTAGTAAAGGTGTGTGCGTGTGTCCTAGGCGTAATGTCTTGTAAACGCCTAGGTTATTAGTTTAGTTAGTAGACGTGTTCCTATAAACGTCTAAGATTAGTTAGTGTTAGTGAATTAAAACCTTGTTCAATAACAAAGAATTGATTAGTTTATTCCGCTGTGCATGTTATTAGTCTTTGTTATTGATCCCTAGCTGAGCTTATAAACGATCTTATCAATATCCTTGGATCTAGTACTAATCTATCTTATACATCGAAATACACCATATCGAATGTACATCTAAGGCAAGTTTCACTAATGCCTTTAACTAGATCTTCAAGACACCCTTCACTAATGTCTTGTGTCTTGACTTCTAAGAACCCTTCAATAATGCTTCTAGTCTTGACTTCTAAGCACCTACCACAAGTGCTTATGATATGGACGATAGATACCCTTCACTAATATCTTCGTCTTGACACTTGAGACACCTTTCACAAATGTCTTCAACACTTCTTAGAAAAGAAAAACAATCATCAACAAGAAGACTTCAGTAGTCTTGATGATGAGGAAGCATGGCAACTCATGGACTTGAGCTTGCTCGACTTCAAAGGTGGTGATCTTGCCTTTAAGAGAAACCTAGAAGATCACAAAAAAAACAAAACTACAAACATAGATCTCTTGGATCTGAGGTTAGAGAGTTTTTAACTCTAGGGGAAAGTATGTTAGAAAGAGGTATGAAACAATGAAGAAATGGCTCACTATTTATAGAGGAAAAATTCTACTGTTCCCCGGATCCCACGGAACCCTTACACAAGGGATCCGTCTAGGGTAAAGCTAGGGATCCGTGGGACGCTCCTCTTTACCCATGGATATTTTGGTTATGGGTCATGGGTCATGGGTTGATCCATGGGTCTTTAGCTAGATACAATGTATCTCTTGAGTGCAATGCACCTAGTCACATGGGTATGGGTCAAAACCATGGGTTATGGATATTATCCATATATGATATAAGCATGATGCCATGCAATGGGCTATGGGTCAAGCTCCATGCGTCATGGGCTTTGGGTTGTACCCAACTACATTCAATGTTTTAGCCCAATGGGTTATGATACTTAAGTTTCTACCCATTTATATTACCCAATATACTACATACTAGTTATGTGTATATTTTACCCAAATATGTAAGCACTAGTTGTTGTACATATGTAATATTAAATCATAAAATCACTTATACTTGTTTTAGTGTTTTATGTGAAAATGAGAATATGTTAGAAACTATTAGTTCAAACCATTTACGTATTTTATTTGTTTCGTTAAAATGATTTTACGTTTGTTATCGATAAAACATTAGAAGATCGTAAAATATAAATAAACGTTTTTACGGCTTATTTGTAATAACAATCTCCCCCTTTTTGTTGATGACAAAACATAAAATTATTTTAAGGAAAAGCTAAAATTTGTAAAAGTTTGAATTTGTAGTTTTTACTTTCTTCTCCCCCTTTTTGTCGAAACAAAAAGAGCTTCGAAAGGAAACTAACACGTTGTTTTAAGAAAAACATGTGAAAGAAATAAAAAGAAATAGAGAGCAAGTAACGGGAAAGGCGTCAAGAAATAGAGTCCATCCCTATGTAAGGGCGTCAAGAAAGTAATACTAATCTAGTTTATTTGCAAGTAAGTTTGCAAAAGATTTTGTCTAAGTGACGAATGTGCTCCCCCTTGATGATTGTAATTTTTCAAAGGGATGTCAAGAAATGTAATCCTAATATTGCAAGTGATTTGCAATGTATTGCTTTGACACAAAGCTCCCCCTAGCTTTAGGATGTCAAAGTCTTCATGTGTAAATTGAATAACTACAAAACAAAGATTAGAAAACAAGTATAATGCACAATTTCCTGCATATGTGATCCAAGTTAGTAGAAAAATAGTTTTCTGTCTCACGGATCCCACGGTTCCCTCCTAGTAGGGATCCGTCTAGGCAATTCTGAGGGATCCGTATAGCTGATGATCAATTTCAGCAATGGTGATATAACAAGTAATGTTATCACAAAAGTGAGATATGAATACAACGTAATCATATACTCAGAAATATTATAAGTAGCATGTAATTTCAGTTAATAAAACTAGAGTTATGATATACATGACTCTAAAAGCTAAGAAAATAAAAAAAATACATGACTAGGAATTTCTAGAGCAACTATCGCTTGATGCTAGGACACCACTAAATTCTTCTAGCTCAAGTTTTGTTTAGGTTTAATCTCGTCGAAAAGTTCGAGGAGATGATAGAACATGAAACGTTGGTCTTCTCGTACTTCATGTATCAAACTTTCAACATGTTGACAATGATAGCAATCTTTGTCATGGCTAGGTAGTGGTGGTGGAAGAAATGAGATGGCTTGATGCGAAGGATCAAGTGAAGCGGCTTGTGGAGCTTCAAACGACGGAGGGATTGGTGGAGGCGCATTTGAGAATGGCTCGACCAAGAAGGATGATGGTGGTAGAGAAGTGTCAACTTCCATATGGTCGGGTGGTTGACTTTGATAATTTCTCATAATCCAAATGGGATTATATGATGGAAACGGCGAAAGGGAAGTCGGAGCAAGTGTTGACTCAACACCTTGATTTTGTATAATTATTCCTCCTAATGAGGAGAATGTTGTCGGCGGAGGAAAATGAGACGGCCTAGGAGGAAAATCCTCTAAATTGTAGAGGTGTGGTGATGATAGTGGAGATGTAAAAGAAATAGCTCTAGGAACCAATGGTGATGGTTTAGTGGAGATGATATGATTTGGCCTAGGAGGTATGGTGGTGTTTGGCATAGGTAGTTTTGTGGGTACTATCCTTTTCGGAATTGGTTTGATTGGTTGAGAAAAGATCCTTGCATTCGTTGGTTTGACCGGAGATGATTCGGTTGAAGAAATTTCATGTACAACACGAGCAATTTTCTTGGGTGGTTCTTTGGTGGATAAGTTACTACTTGGAGTTTTCCTCATGATGAGATGATTTCAAGAGGTTTGTAAGGGTTTCTAAAGTGTTGAAAGTTAGGATGAAGGTGATGACTATGGAAGTCCTAACAATGTGGTTTATAGAGCAAGAGATTTGGCAAGTGCATTTAAGCCTTAAGCCACTAAGATTCATTGGAATGTGATGATTAACATGCACAAGAGTCAACTTCAGAGTTTGTACTGATCTAGGAACTCATTTAAGATGAGATGGAGTGTTTGAGTTAGAAAGATGAGTTGAAATGATTGTTTTAGCAAGGTTTGACATAATCTGTCACCTGGATCCCACGGTTCCCTCCTCACGGGGATTCGTCTAGGCTAATCCTAGGGATCCGGCTCTCAGCAGCTATGGAAGAGTAGAAATGATGTTTCTAAGGTCTAAGATCTATATCATATTGAGTGTTTCAGTCCTCCTAAGTGTCTTAAATGAAGGGGTGCTTAAGTACTTGAAGGTAATAAGTGATGTAGCTAATAATTGCCTTTTATGGAAGGAATTGGAACTTTCATGAGTACCAATGAATGAACAAGGATGACACTAAAGATGAGAGTGTCAATTGAAGCTAAATGATCCTAGAGATCAGATAGTGACTTAGATTAATCCTTTTGGAGAATATCCTAAAGGCTTAAGATGGAAAAACTAGAATTTGATCAATTTTGACCAATTTTGTCGTAAGGATGATTATGATCAATTTTTCTATAAGAGGTTTCGAACGTTTTAGATATGAGGGATCATGTGAAAAGTGATGTGTGAGCTTGAGAGCGGAAGAGTAATGGATTAAAACAAAACGATAGATCTACAAGTGTCTTTGAGTGTGATCTAGGTGAGTTTATGTGTGAGTGGGAAGGATCTACTTAACTTGATAAGGACTTAATTTGCCTTAAGACACTATGTTTAGCTTAGTGTGAGGTGTTCTAAGGATATGTTTGAAATACAATGATTGCAATTGCATTTTCTGTTTGCCGGATCCCACAGTTCCCTAAGTGTAGGGATCCGTCTAGCACAAACTTTGGGATCCGTTCATCTGCTCAGCAGAACCTTTACTAAAGGTATGCAATGATCTTGACAATGCATTATATTCCAAGGTTAGTTTAAAGGGGTTCTAACACTAAGATATCAAATGTAAGATGTTTTATTTCATGAAGGAAATAGGATTACATTGATAAAGCACGAGTACAAGAGGATTGATCCTATTTGAAAAACTACTAGGTTCCTTGAGTGTTTTCGCTAGGATGATCATCACGTGGTTGATGAGTGTTGGTGGAATCAAGAATGAAGAAAGTCTTCATGAGAGATATGTTTAGCGGTTCCATCATCTTGTTCACAAGTACGTACAACAGACTTTGAAATTGAGGATGAAAATGCATAACGTTATGATAGAGGCGCGTCAAGAACATTCCATAAGGGATGGGTTTATTCTTGTAGCCTTGAAGATTTACAATTCGCCTTGCGAATAAGTAAGCGAGATTGTATGGTTGTTGTGTTAGCAAACAATACATTATGTGAGCATAACAAGCGGGAAGGATTTCTCGATTTCCCCTAAGACTCCAAACATTTTCACGTAGGATGAGTGCAAGGGGCTTGTACTCTTCTCGGATGTCCCGTGTGAAGATAATGTTTGGATCGGAGTAATATGGTCGAGGTTTGCATATTATGCGATGTAAATCTTCCGGGGAGGGTATGTGTGAACAATATGGACTATTTTCTTCACAAAAGTTGAAGAGAGAATCAACAGACCAATCTTCGGTGAAGGCACATTGTCCATGATTTGGAATTCGGAGGATGTGAGCAAAATGCCCAAGGGTTAAAATAAACTTTTGGTTTTTGATATAAAACCAAAGAGATAGAGAGCGATCCTCGTTACGAACGAGTTCAACTTGACGGAAGAATTCCATTATGAACCTTGGACAAATCTTCTCGTTGATTTCAAGAAGACATTCTAGTCCTATGGCTCGGAAAGAGGTATTGATACCTTCTTCGAATTGTAGAGAGGTGTCTACAATACGACCTTCGTGGAAGTGACGGTTTTCGATGTTATCGAACCCACGGACATGAATGCCAGGTGTGTTGGATTCAAGGGAGATGTTTGGAGTGTAGACGCTAGTGAGTGAAAAATCAAACTCATATTCATGCGTCATAGTTGAACCTATAGAAGAGATGAGTTAATAGAAAGTGATGTTTGTGGTCAACCTATGATTATCTAATGTTTTTACTAGATTTTTATTAACAATGGTTTTTAAAAAGACACTTAACGCACTTATGGTTTTGACATACTAGTGGAGTGTTACTTTTAGAAGAAAAGTGGTTTTTAATTTGCATGAAAAACTGTTCTCCAGTAGGACGGATCCCACGGTTCCTTTACAAAAGGGATCCGGCTAGTATATCTTCCGGGATCCGTAGATCTGTATTTACAGAACCAGATTTTATGATGAAAAGCATAGGTTTTTATATCTCATAGTTTTATATCAATATATGTGTTTTAGCCTACATTTTTGTTTAACATGCATACATGACTTCTAATGTATCACGAGAGAAAGAAATAAAACAAAGAGAAATGATAAAAAAATTATGATAATAACCTAGATAAACTTAGATTATTAGTAATATTTCATTTCAATGATAATGATGATACAAAGGATTGGGTATATAACCCCAATGTAGATTAACAACACAAAGTAAATGTCTCTGTATGTGAACTTCATCATAGGGAACACAAGTGCGATGAGTGTTAAGACGATGAGCACGAAGGCGATGTAAACCATGTTGAAGATGATTCTTCTTGGTTTCGGTTGAGATGAAATGGAGAGGAGGATGAAGTTTTGAGTGAGAGGGAGTTTTTGAAATTGGAAGATTTGAAAAAGTGAGGATTTGATAAAGTGGGCGTCGAGTAGTTTATTTATGGGGAAGGAGAATTTTGAAATTTGTGTTTTGTTTTATTATTGGATTAAAATAAATAAAACACAAATTTTATATACTACGACTTTAGACGAGAAAAATAACACGTATGTGAGAAAAAGGCTTCCTAATGAAGCTTCATGTAATACATGTATATGAACAAAATATAATCATATAAATACCTAAATAGGTATACTTAATTATCAAGCAAATGTCATTTTAGAGATAAGAAGAAAATCATACCTCCAGCGCACTTAGGAATGTCTTTACAAATGACACAACAAATGTCACTTAGACGATTCCGGCTCCTTTGTGTTTAAGATACCTTATTAAGGAAGGTATTCTTGTTACCAAGCGATTCCTATAGCTTGGTGGGTATGAGGTTTGACTAATTAACATGACAAAGAAGATTAGTGCATTTTAAATAAGAAATAAATACTAAGAAATGTTGTCATGTAATCAACATCCAAACAAAGAGTTTTAAAAGACATGGTGTTTGTTTTTATGAAAAACCTTCTTTGTAGTTTTCAATTAACTATGGATCGTATCAAGTTTTTAAAGTACAATATACTTCAACAAACTTGGTAACGAAGCTCTGATGCCAATTGTGGAAAACTAGAAGGGGGGTTGAATAGTTTTGCCAATTAAAACTTCCTTTTAATCTATTTAGATCGACTTATGTCAATCTATTTGGATGTGTGTGTTGGATGTTGATAAACAAACATATAAAGGTATGTAATGAAAGATAAGAGTAAGAGGCACAAAACCACAACGCGAGTATTTATAGTGGTTCGGCTACAAGGACACCTTCCTTGCCCTACTCCACTCCCCGAGTCACCTACTCGAGAGTTCGTAAATACTACACCAATCTCTTTATGGCGGAGAAGCCTTCACAACGTCGCCTACCCTTTTTCCGGTGCTAGGCTAACCACCGGGTTCTTTCACTCCAAGGTGAACCACACCTACACAACGTCGCCTACCCTTTATAAGGTACTAGGCTAAGTACCTAGTTCTTTCACACCAAGGTGAACCACACCTACACAACGCCACCTACCCTTTATTAGGTACTACGCTAAGCACCTAGTTCCATTGCAATGGAGGAACTACTACCCAACACTACACCAACGACTAATCCCAAAGGAGATCCACTCCTTTTTTACAACATCATTAAGGATATCAATATCCTTGGATCTAGTACTAATCTATCTTGTACATCGAAGCACACCATATCGAATGTACATCTAAGGCAAGTTTCACTAATGTCTTTAACTAGATCTTCAAGACA
The DNA here is from genome assembly GCA_019973895.1 of Chrysanthemum seticuspe. Taxonomy (NCBI): domain Eukaryota; kingdom Viridiplantae; phylum Streptophyta; class Magnoliopsida; order Asterales; family Asteraceae; genus Chrysanthemum; species Chrysanthemum seticuspe. Next base: position 126,042,962 of record BPTQ01000006.1, on the reverse strand, counting down.
CCCTTCACTAATGTCTTGTGTCTTGACTTCTAAGAACCCTTCAATAATGCTTCTAGTCATGACTTCTAAGCACCTACCACAAGTGCTTATGATATGGATGATAGATACCCTTTACTAATATCTTCGTCTTGACACTTGAGACACCTTTCACAAATGTCTTCAACACTTCTTAGAAAAGAAAAACAATCATCAACAAGAAGACTTCAGTAGTCTTGATGATGAGGAAGCATGGCAACTCATGGACTTGAGCTTGCTCGACTTCAAAGGTGGTGATCTTGCCTTTAAGAGGAACCTAGAAGATCACACAAAAACAAAACTACAAACATAGATCTCTTGGATCTGAGGTTAGAGAGTTTTTAACTCTAGGGGAAAGTATGTTAGAAAGAGGTATGAAACAATGAAGAAATGGCTCACTATTTATAGAGGAAAAATTCTACTATTCCCCGGATCCCACGGATCCCTTCCACAAGGGATCCGTCTAGCGTAAAGCTAGGGATCCGTGGGACGCTCCTCTTTACCCATGGGTATTTTGGTTATGGGTCGTGAGTTGATCCATGGGTCTTTAGCTAGATACAATGTATTTCTTGAGTGCAATGCACCTAGTCACATGGGTATGGGTCAAAACCATGGGTTATGGATATTATCCTTATATGATATAAGCATGATGTCATGCAATGGGTTATAGGTCAAGCTTCATGGGTCATGGGCTTTGGGTTGTACCCAAATACATTCAATGTTTTAGCCCAATGGGTTATGATACTTAAGTTTCTACCCATTTATATTACCCAATATACTACATACTAGTTATGTGTATATTTTACCCAAATATGTAAACACTAGTTATTGTACATATGTAATATTAAATTATAAAATCACTTATACTTGTTTTAGTGTTTTATGTGAAAATGTGAATATGTTAGAAACTATTAGTTCAAACCATTTACGTATTTTATTTGTTTTGTTAAAATGATTTTACGTTTGTTGTCGACAAAACATTAGAAGATCGTAAAATATTAATAAACGTTTTTACGACTTATTTGTATTAACATACTCCATATTTAACAACACTACCATATAGTTATAATAACTAAATAGATATACATATGAAAATAATGAGTTCATTAAATGCTATTTTGCATAAATTATAATACTTAAACACAACCTATAAAATTGTGGTTAGCAAAACCCAATAAACTTTTATCACATAACATTTACAAATGTAACTTATTCAAGATTTAGAGACTCGAGTTTGGAATTCAATTACACAATCAAACCATGTCTAAATACTCGTACTTCGCTTTTAGGATTGAATGGGTCTATGCTGAACTTTTTATTGAATAAAACATCGCGACTTAAAAAAAATTATTCGTTAAAACCTCAAAGCATAAATATTTATCGCAAAAAATTAAACATGTTAGCTTTCTCAAAATTAAACATGTTACCTTTCTCAACAAAAAAAATATAAAAAATAAAAATAAAATAAAATTTAGCAAAATTTAAATATTACTACTTTCTCTCTTTTACATTTTAAATAATGACAGTTTTACTCATAAAAAATTAATTAATGTCTTTTTTAAAGATTCTAATTATAATTTCAAGTAAAATAGCATCTGTCTAAATATTGTTCACCCAACACTACTACAAAAAAAGCTAGTTAGATCGGTTAGAAAGCCACATATAGATCGGTAACCAACCACTCTATTAAGGGTGATCTTTATGAGCAGATACACATATAGATCGGTTAAGAACCGATCTTTTTAACATTACATGTAGATCAGTTTATAATGAATAACCGATTTATCTAATTAATAGCTATGATTTTTTAAAAATGGTACATAAAAATTGATTTTCCTAGAGTGCAGGTTTTTCCAGAATTGCAATTTGATTTATAACGACTATAAATATAGTGATATATACATAACTCAAGAATTGGAAGTTCCTAATAAGTGATATATACATAACTTACAGGGTAGATAGCCTAATTTTAATTTGGTTTATAACAACTATAGTCGAAAATAGACTAACAAAACATGCGACTACCACTATATCCCTAAGAACATTTACAAATTGGCGTTTTCGTAATCCCGTATTGAACAAGGACCAACAATCTCAGGCTCTTAGCTCCTGTAAATAAAAGTAACAGGCTTATTATATATCAGTTATCTCACAAGCCAAAATCAACTCCCAAATCGAACCCCAACTCTTGTAATGTGAAGTTACCATCTTCGTGCCGTCCCGGCATCAAAAAATCAAAACCATAATCAGCAACAGCACCAACATCGCATTTATCTTCCCACTTGGGTCTAGTATATGGGTTCATTGGCTCCTGATTGAACCAACCCATGTCACCGAGCTGCTGATCCATCACAGGCTGCTTTGGCATCGAAAAATCAAACCCAAAACCACCTCCTGTCCCATAAGTATCTTGCTGACTTTCGCTTTGTGGCTCAATTTTTATCCAAGGCTGAGACACGCCACTAGGCTCATTGAACCCTTTTTGACCCATTCTGTTTCCTGTATTTTGAGAGTTTCTCTGGCCCATCATTTCAAGTAACTCCTCCATATCGAACATCTCATTAACATGTGGCAAACTGATGTCCTCGTTGGTCTCTACGGTTCATCCTTGATTCTAATACTTCTTAATTCCTCAACAGGTTCTTCCTTAACTTCATGTTTAACTATAGTATCTTCACGTTTCGAGTCACCTTTATCTTCTTTAATCATTGGTCGACTCGAACAAGCTTTAGAATCTTCCAAAGAATGACTGCAGGTCGTAGTCGAGTTACAAGTAGAAGCATAACCAATCGGCACAACCATCTTACTATACTCATCGACCTACAATTGGGTAAATTAAGCCTAGCACAAGACCAATACATAACTCTAGCTGCTTCATCGTAAGCCAAAGCAGCCTCAACAGCAGAACCAAAAGTCCCTAACAATTGACGATGAATCAAACACACAAAAAGAAAAAACAAAAATGTTGATTTGAAGATGAATCAATACTTGTTGATAAACATGTGTGATGAAGATGAATCAATAGCTGCTTGCTTGAAATCACTAACAATTGACATACTAGTGTTCTTCTGAAAATAAAAATCTATAAATTTGACTTTATCCGTATAGATATATCGAGATAAAGGGTAAAAAAGAATCTTTCGAGATATATATCACTTATTAGGAACTTCTATGCTTATGGATGAAGTTGGATCTACAATAATTGTGTATCAAAAGTAAGTATTTTCTTTAAGTAGCAACAACTCGCCGCCTTTTGAAAGGAGTAGCTTAACCGTCTGCTCTAAGCCTCTTTTTGCAGCATGATGCAGAGGAGTTCCAGATTGAAAGCCTGGAATAATTTATTTCCGAAAATGAGAACATTATAAAATTTAAGCAGCCATACACATTTAGACGCAAATGAGCACAAAGTAACGAACCCATACTTAAAGTATTCACCCGAGCACCCAACTCAATCAACGTTTCCGCAACATCATATAGTTGTGGATTCATCAAAATTCAAAGCCACCATTGAAGGCGTCATTCCTTTCATATCCCTATTTTACCCGATATCCTAATTTATGTGCAACGCCCCCCTGCATACTACTATCAAACAAAGTAGTGTTATTTACAATATCAGGCTATATTTCACATTGTGTTCTTGAAACGAGTATATTATTCTTTCATCCTCAAGTAAACAGATAACCAATTACACATTCATCAGATTACTATCTCCCAAATTTTATCAATTTATAACCTTAATCTTGATTTCACCCCAACTTTCCTAAACATAAGTACAAACTTAGTAAACTAAATCAGGAACATATGGACCATAACTTGAGCATAATAAAACTAAAAATTCCATATAAACAACAAATTAACCTAAATAAATAATAATCCATAAAATAAAAAATAAGATTGATAACCTAAGAAGAGTCGTATTGTCCATGTACAGTGGTGACAGCGGTCGTTGGGTTTTGGTGGTGATGTCGTTCGTGGTAGCAGAGGTGTGGTGGTATGGCGGCTAGGGTTTTGTAGTTGTTTGGTATATTGAAGTTGTGGTGATGAGGTGAGAAACCAGATTATTGAAGAGGGTGATGGAGGTTAGGATTTGTTTGGTGATAGTGGTGAGGCGCTTATGTGATTTTGGGGAAATGGTGTATGGTTTTGTGAAATTTTGGTGAAGAGGGCAAATGAAAAGTTTTAATTTTGGTGAAGGGCAAATGAAAAGTTGTATCCCTCTAAAACTATTGGAGGTAAATAGATGTTTGTTTTAGAAAAAACTGATCTATTTAATTTTGTGTACACCTAGAAGTTAGTAAGATCAGTCTTTATCCAAATAACCGATCTATTTATTATACTTCCCCCTCTTTTCCATTTGTTAGATCGGTTTTTAAGAAAACCGATCTATTAGAAGTGATCTATTTAAGCTTTTGTGTAGTAGTGCAACACCATTTTAATTACCCTTCAACGGTTCAACCCCACAACATTTTCACCACCTTAGCTTATAGCCTACACGAATGAACCTTGTGTTCTCCACTAAAACGTAACACTGATACATGATGCTTACAATACCATAAATTGTATGTATTCATAATCTTCAACTTCTTTTTGGACATCTTTTAGTACCCACCAACCACTTAATTTGTAGTGCTATGGGGGTGGTGATAGCATGTTTATAGGGATGAAAGGTAAGAAGAATCGTGTTAAGTGGTGCGTTCCAATGGTGTTAGGAGAAATTGTCGAAAATGGCTTTTTGGTGAATGGATGGTTGAAACAGAAGAAGAACTTTCTTCTAACTGAGAGCTCATGGTTGATACATGAGAACACAAGCTTTGGTGTTCTTAAGTTTTTTGTGAGAAAGCTTATGTGTTACAAGATAATTTTAACAAGCTAATTTTATAAGTCGTGGTTGTTAGCAATGGGTAAAAAGAATATTTTTCATCATACGTGTTATCAAACTTAAGACACGGGATTACACTATTTAGACATCTTATTAGTGTTGGTAATTTTAGTGTCATCAATCATTTTATGTAATTGTGATTTACCCGAAGAAAACTAAACGATTTCAAGTTAAACTATAATACGGGGTTAGATGGTGCGGAGTGCACGCTCGTATAAGTTACTATGATTTCTAGCACTACATATGGTGATTATTTATCAAAAGGGTGTTACTACTCATGAAAATGTGTGACGTTTCATGAAGAATCACAACCTTTTTGTCTACAACCACCATGGAGTTTGTTATATGAACATATTTTGGTTTTTCATATGAACATATTCATATCAATAACAAATATAACAAAATTATTCAATGTTTTGCTTTTTTATTGTGCCTAGAATTAGAGTGTGTTCTTGTCTTATTTCAATACGAATTTCGTTTAACCCAAGGCACAATAAGATCGAAATATTGTATTAGAAAAGTGGATTCTACACGATTAAAAAATTTATCCAGACAATAGTTGATTATCAAGACCGTAACACCAACAACTAGCTTGTAATTTTAATACGAATGCCTAGGATCTATAGAGATCCTCATAATTAGATGATTAGTTCTATAAGTAATTGTTCATTTACGAGTGGTGAAAAGAATAACTCTATTAAGCCAATATTTTTCGTAATTTATCGGTGATTAAATATCCTAGTATGCAGGTGCACAAGGTACATGTTTCACGAGTTAATTGTTGAATTCTTACTTTATGTAATTAGCTAGAAGAACTAAAAATGTGTGAGTTTGACATTTTTAGAAGAAAGATAAAAAATGTAACTATTGTTTTCGAACATTTAATAACCATTTAAAAGATTTTGCAAGAAGATAAATTAAATAAATTGTCATAACGAGTTATACATATTGAGTAAATATTGTTAACGTGTACTGATAATGATTTAAAAGGTACACTTTTGAGGGGTCATTTAAGCCTTTAATCGACTACTTTTATATCCGTTACTGCTTAAATTCGTTCCTTTTCACTTTTTAGGTCTCTTGAAGGCATAATGCTGGAATGAAGCTTATTTGGACGAAAAGGTGTGAATATATGAAGAAAACGGCTAAAGTCAAGATCAATACACTCAAGCTGCTGGAAGTGAACCCGAAGGCGTCACAGATAAACGGCGATTCCATCTCTCTAGTTGCGACGGCTCAGTAGCGATTTTGCTATTTTACACCTGACGCCGTCACACTTTAAAAGCGATGCCGTCACTCTTTAAATGCGATGCCGCCGCTCTAATTGCGACGGCTCAGTAGCGAATTTGCTATTTTGCTATTTAGCACTTGACGCCGTAACTCTTTAAATGCGATGCCGTCACCCTTTTCCGACAGAAAATCTGCCTATAAATAGAACATTATAACTTCACTTTTTGTAAGCCCTAAACCCTAAGTCTGATTCTAGGGTTTAGGTAGGTGTTTTTCCAGCAACTTAAAGGGTTTCAAACACTCTATAAATATCGTGTAATGGTTTGTTTGTTAATCCAATCCTATGGTATGTCTTCAATTATCATAATTGTTGATTGCTCTTCATTAATTATGCTTGGCTAATTCACCTAGCGTTTGCTTATGGTTGTATGAAACTTGTATATAACAAATTAGATCTTAGTAATTCTTGTGTCTATCTTCATCATTAGGGGGGTGACAATTTCAATTAGTCTAATTGGTTTAGTTTATAATTCTTGCATCCTACTGTCTCTTGTTTAATTGGTTGTCGCACTAGATTAAGGAAAACTTGCTTCAATCGTTGGGTTGTGAGCTTGAACGACTTAAATAGTGATCTAACTAGTCCTAGAGTGCACTAGTTGGCTTTCGTTGTATTTAATACATTAGTTTATGCTCATAGAATTAGGGACCACCGGCACCGCCCTATGAATAAAACATGGAATACACGCACCAGTTAAAACAAGGATGTGATAATTCAGTAGGTAGAATTGGATAGCTATGAAGGAGTAATACATCATAAGTAGATACGCTTCACGTTCCTGGTAGACCCCTAATTTAGTTATTATCTTTTGGGATAGTTGACTAGCAACTAATTCCACCCTCCCCTTCAAAACCGAGATATTTTAATTCATAAAATATAAAAATACAAAAATAATCATCCCTCACCTTTAGACTTAAATCGACATACACTTCAGTCTAACGACACTATTCCCCTAGAGAACGATATCAATACCAGAAGCTTGCCTAATACTACACTACAACGATTAGGTTCACTGCCTAGGGTGTTGAAAAATTTGCTCGACGAAAAGGAAGTTCCTTTGACCCCGAATGCGTGTTGTACGCGTATCAAGTTTTTGGCGCCGCTGTCGGGGAATAGTTATTGCTTAGGCTTGATTTCTATCTCGTTTAGGTCTACTCACAAGATTCCTATCAAGTGAAATTTTTTCTTTTTATTAGCTTCCTTGTAGTCTATCCCCCTTCTTTGTGCCATTATTCGTAAAACTTGTCCATTGACTCTTCCGTTCACCATTATGGAGAACGCGAATCCACTATATCCGCGATTAATTTTTTTCATATAAACATATGATATTACTAAAGCGGATTATTCAAGATGGTGGGAAGAAAGTAACCAAGTCCATAAACCTTTTGAGGGTTTCACCGTTCCATCAAGCCCACAAAACACATCATCTAGTGAAACCTATGCTTCGTATGAGCCTTCACCTAGGATAGACTCTCGTGAACAACCTCCATGTTTAGAAACTATTTTTAGTGATGCCCTTAGGAGAACTGACCAAATGTGTGAAAATATTATGGTAAGCAACCAAGCATTAAACCATAAGTTGGATCAATTACTAGGTTTGGTTTCATCACTACCTAAGGAAATAACACATGACGAGCATATAGATGATGTAGATGTGATTAAGGATAAGGTGAAAATTCTAGACCCACAAGGTATCCCACAAGTTCCACCATCATTTAAGGCATACACACCGCACGTGACTTACCCGGAAGTAGTAGAAGAGACTTTAGGAATCCCGATGGAGGTAGAACATTTGAACCAAACGCAACTAGAGAATATAGGTTTGAATACTTGTAGTCTCAGTCTTACTCTTAGTTCTAGGGAATTTCCTAGTGTTGATGAACCGGAACCTCAATCTTTACATAATTTTCCATCCTTAGATATACATCTAGGAGACAAAAGAGGAACCGACCCACCCATCAACCGATTTAGTCCGGGTAGTTTTAGGATGAAGGAAGCCATTCACACACCCCCTTCACCTCACGTGGCAAATCGCCGCCCTAAGGGTGTGTATCGCTACTATCACCCGCACTTAAGCTTAAGTGTAGGAAAAACTTCCCCTTTATCCGTTATATAAGGGTAGAGTCAAGCTCGTGACTCGAACAAAAACAAGCGCTTCTTGGGAGGCAACCCATGTGTATTTGTTTTTCATTTTTATTTGTGTATCATATATCTTTTCATTATTGTATGTTCTCATGTTTGAATTTGTGAAAATGCTTTATTTTGTCTTTAACCTCGTCTTAATTACATATAAAGGTATTTTACGAAAAGGATAAGTGTAGGGAAGATTACACACATTTTTAAAAGAACGTGAACATGAGAATTACGATTATTGAAAAGATATATATGTGTGTTTGTTAGAGTCAAATGCTTGTATCGAGTCATAATGGATGTTTTGCAGGAATTTTTCCAGATTCTAAAGATATAAATTTTCCAGAATTTTTCCAGAAAATCGTAGACCAGTTTCTGTCAGGATAATCTGACGGCGTCAGGATCGCAACCTGACGGCGTCAGGAGGAGCATAAACAACTTATCTTACTTTCTCTCGTTTTCTGTGCTACTTATAAATTTTTGGAATTTTCCAGGTCTTAATTTTCCTAAAAAAACTGCAAACAACCATTCCACAAGCATTATATCTTATTTAAGTCTCGAATTACATCTTGTTGTGATTTTTCTTTGTTCAATTTGATGCTTTGGTTTGTCTGTTTTCTTAAAGTGTGCAGGTTTTATTTATCAAGAAGAAGAAACATAAGATTAGATGGAGCTTTTCACGCATGCAATCTTCTTGGAAAGAATTTAACCACTACTTCACACGGATACTACCAAGCTAATCAGGGGAGTATTAGTTTCTTTCATTTTAATTACCTTCCATTATCATAACTTTGATACTTTCGGGGAACATTAGGGACAATGTTCAGTTTAAGTGTAGGGAGGGAAAATAAAACGGGAACTTTGAAACTATGCTTATCCTTGACTATTTGCCTTGTCTAATTTCATTTGTGTAATAAACCATGAGAAATATCGGTTAGGGTAATTTTGGCACCAAATTTAAAAATTTTCATGACATGTAGGAGTGGGCCATTAGTCTTAATAAAGCGTCTTTTGGATAGGAAGTTATATGACTAGCACAAAACCCTTTACCACTTAAATTTCACCCAAAATGTGAGGATCGCCTTTAGATTTGAAGGAATTAAATCATTCATCTTTAATGCTTCGAGAGTGTACCGGTAGTATAATAGATTCTAGAACTTGTTTTGTGATGCATTCCGAGATCGCTAGTGAGACTACACTTTTGTAGTTAGGAATAACTAAATGATAAGAGGCATTAGGATAACCCTTGTTTGATACCCGTATTATAATTACTTCTTCCACATCGGTTGAGTAATTCCCCCACACCCTTACACGATACCTCTAGTTAACCCCTCAGAGCCTATCCTTTTTGCGGTTCTCGTGATTTTTCGGTTTTCCAGAATATCAATGAAGAGCATTGTTTACAATCCACCCTCAAATGTACACCCAAATCGCCTTATCCTACCTTGTATGCACTCACTTTTAGTGCATTATTGTTATCATACTAAACCCTCAGTTCAATTATCTAGTTGCTTGCATAAGTTGCTAAGTCGAGTCATATCCTTTGTACACAGTTTTGGGACGATTGGGACTCATGGGAAAAGTTAAATTTTATGAAATGACGGGAAGGAACGTTAAATTCAAATTCCCATTATTTACGTAATAATGTACTCCAAGTGTTTTGATATTTTCAATTCGGGTCAAATTAGAGTTAGAGTAATAAAAACTCAAGTGTAGGGATGTGCCTATAAATCCTTATTATTTTGATGTCATCGTAGAGGATGGTAGAGTAAAAGTGTATGAAAAAAAAAACAAAAAAACAAAAAACAAAAAAAAACAAAAAAAAAGAGAGAAAAAATAAATAAATAATAGAGTGTTCAAAAAAAACAAAAAACAAAAAAAAAACAAACGGGCTACCATCCTACATCTATCTTTAAATTTATGTTTGTTTGTTTCAAGTTATCTAGAGTTTAGAGTGTCGAGTCTTGGCTTAGCAACGCCATTCTTCTCATGCTTGTAACATAAAGATTTTTGACTTGCCACCACTAAATCGCCTATCCCACCAAACCCTTTGTTTCCCTACCGTAAGCCTAACGTTACAACCCTTTAAAAGACCTCTTGGATAGTTTTTCCTAGGTGCTTACGCCAAAGCGATGGAGGTTTGATCTAGTTTCAAGCCTATGGTAATCTATGTACTAGGACCGGTTAATGAGTGTTTATCTTCCATTTCCAACTTGATATATTTCATATACACCCGAGAGATGAGAGTATCCAAACACCACTTGTGAGGTGCTAGTATGTAATTTCCGTGCTTGTTATGACTTGTGCGGGGCTTATACTTGTTGTGAATTGTTTTAAACTAATGCTTCATGACCCCTAACTTATAAATTAATTGGCGAAAAGCACAATTGCTTGAGGACAAACAAATACCAAGAGTAGGGATATTTGATAAGGATTTAAAAGGTACACTTTTGAGGGGTCATTTAAGCCTTTAATCGACCACTTTTATATCCGTTACTGCTTAATTTCGTTCTTTTTCACTTTTTAGGTCTCTTGAAGGCATAATGCTGGAATGAAACTTATTTGGACGAAAAGGCGTGAATATATGAAGAAAACGGCTAAAGTCAAGATCAAGACACTCAAGCTGCTGGAAGTGAACCCGAAGGCGTCACAGATAAAGGGCAATGCCGTCGCTCTAGTTGCGACGGCTCAGTAGCGATTTTGCTATTTTACACCTGACGCCGTCACTCTTTAAATGCGATGCCGTCACTCTTTAAATGCGATGCCGTCGCTTTAATTGCGATGGCTCAGTAGCGATTTTTCTATTTTGCACCTGACGCCGTCACTCTTTAAATGCGATGTCGTCACCCTTTTCCGACAGAAAATCTGCCTATAAATAGAACATTATAACTTCACTTTTTGTAAGCCCCAAACCCTAAGTCCGATTCTAGGGTTTAGGTAGGTGTTTTTCCAGCAACTTAAAGGGTTTCAAACACTCTATAAACATCGTGTAATGGTTTGTTTGTTAATCCAATCCTATAGTATGTCTTCAATTATCATAATTGTTGCTTTCTCTTCATTAATTATGCTTGGCTAATTCACTTAGTGTTTGTTTATAGTTGTATAAAACTTGTATATAACTAATTAGATCTTATTTATTTCTTAGTGATGCTTGTGTCTATCTTCATCATTAGGGGGGTGACAATTTCAATGAGTTTAATTGGTTTAGTTTATAATTCTTGCATCCTACTGTCTCTTGTTTAATTGGTTGTCGCACTAGATTAAGGAAAACTTGCTTCAATCGTTGGGTTGTGAGCTTGAACGTCTTAAATAGTGATCTAAATAGTCCTAGAGTGCACTAGTTGGCTTTCGTTGTATTTAATGCATGAGTTTATGCTCATAGAATTAGTGACCACCAGCACCGCCCTATGAATAAAACATGGAATACACGCACCAATTAAAACAAGGATGTGACAATTCAGTAGGTAGAATTGGATAGCTAGCAAGGAGTAATACATCATAAGTAGATACGCTTCACGTTCCTGGTAAACCCCAAATTTAGTTAGTATCTTTTGGGATAGTTGACTAGCAACTAATTCCGCCCTCCCCTTCAAAACCGAGATATTTTAATTCATAAAATATAAAAATATAAAAATACAAAAATAATCATCCCTCACCTTTAGACTTAAATCGACATACACTTCAGCCTAACGACACTATTCCCCTAGAGAACGATATCAATACCCGAAGCTTACCTAATACTACACTACAACGATTTGGTTCACTGCCTAGGGTGTTGAAAAACTTGCTCGACGAAAAGAAAGTTCATTTGACCCCGAACGCCCGTTGTACGCGTATCATGTACAAATTAAGCTTATAATGCGACTAAAGGAATACATAAAACATAGAATGTCTGAATAACATAATTTTGTGGCTTAAGTCGGATGCATTTATGGTGAAACACGTTTTTTATCACACGACACATCACTATAAAAAGATCTATGTGATAAAAAACATGTCTCATCATAGACATTCCAAACTTAATATATAAAATTACACTTTCCGCATCACTATAAAAAGATCTATGTGATAAAAACGTGTCTCATTATAGACAGTCCAAACTTAATATATAAAAGTACACTTTCCGCATTACGATTTATACATTCTCGTTATCGACTTCATAAGGTTTTCACCTTCAAACTATTTGAAATAGTTCGATTCCTAGTGTTCTTAAGAACAATTCCACGAATTCAATTTATTCTATTATTTTAAAGAAAAATATATAACATTTTGTTTTAATGTTTGCCCAACCTTCATGACATGTGAATTGCTTACTTGAAAATTTCATATATAAAGAGGATACCTTGATTTTACAAACCTCTTTCATATATAATGTTACGGATGTTACCTGACGACGTTTAAGAGACGTTTATTTGCAAGGTATTTGAAATAAACGACGAGGCTTTTTTTTATGGTATAAGAATCAAATAATGACATTTATAGTTATTGCAAGTGTTCGGTGAGAGTTTTATTGTTGAAGTATGATTCTAACAATCATAAATCCAAATTAAAAGAGAGGAGTGTCTTTTGTTAACCATTTTCTTGCAGCCCGTGCATATTATTACTAGTTTTATATCATTTCACACGAGAAGGGCTTTGACATAAGTCACACTAATTGAGTTTGTCAATGTTCGATCTACTTGTTTAAATGTCCTCTAAATAAAAAGATTATAAACGGAATAATAACAATAAATGTTGTGAATAATTAGTGGGCTACATAAACACTGGCCCATCAATTAGTGGGCTACAGGATCATTACCAACCATGATAGCAAGCAAGAAACTAGCAAATACGAAAAACTTTAAGATTTATTTAAGAGTAAAATATGTCGTTGGTACCTAAACTTTGCAAAAAAAATCACGGTGGGACAAAATTGGGCTTCTTCGTCGTTTAGGGTTATTTTTTCAGGTTTTTAGTATCAACGGGGTCCCTTGGCCCGTAATGCTCTGGTCAAACCCGTTTCTTTCTGTTTGATTTTGTATTTAGTTAAGGGAATTATCGTCATTTTGCAATTTTGTTATACCGAATCTGTATTATTTTCACATGTCTCATCCCTCTTCCCGCCCCATATACATCTATAACACTTAGACTGTCTCTTTTTTTCATCCCCAAACTTTCTTTACAAGAGTTATCGCAATTCACAAACCCTAATTGCATGTCATAAACCAAATTATGTTTGAGGCACATTCATGATAATATGAAATTGAAATGGAATTCTAGCGCCTACAAGGAACATTTGTGGAGATGTGCAGCAACAACAACCGTTCAACAATTTGAGGCAACCATGCTTGCATTCTAGAGTTTTAGTGAACCTGCCCATGCTTGGTTAAGTAAGATACCACCAACCTATTGGTCAAGGTCGCATTTTTTAGGTACTAACCAAATCTCTGTCTAAGTGTTCATCTTTTGTTGTTCAACATTGTTGTCTGTATTACTAAAACATGTTCTATACATGTGTATGGAAAGCTCATTTTGAGTTGTTACTTAATAACATGTGTGAAGTGTTTAATGGGAAACTAGTGGGAGGTAGGCACCAACCCGTCATTACTGGTTTAGAATACATTATAGAATATTGTATCAATAGAACATTCAATGTTGTGCATGTAATTGACAAGTGTGCCAGACAATTAATACCAAAGGCAACACACATGTTAAACTTGATTAAGAAAGAGGCTTATAAGTACAATGTTTTACGGATTGAAGGAGATAACTATCAGGTTAGTGGATGGGGAGATAAGTGTCTTGTGAATGTTGAAGCTAGGGCTTCTACTTGTAGAAGATTGGAGCTTACATGTTTGCCATGTAAACATGTTGTTGCTACCAATCGATATATGAGCTTCAATGGAATGCAAGTAAGATCTGTAGAATCATGGGTTCATCCATGTCACTTGCTTAAGACTTGGCAGAAAACTTACAAACACACCATCCAGCCCATAAATGGTTATCAACATTGGGAAAAGTCAAATGGGCCCACAAGCATTCTCCACCTAAAGATGATAAACCATTAGGTATGCCAAGAAAGAAAAAAATAATGACTTTTATTGAAAATGATGATAATGATAAAGATAGTAAGAGTGTACTTTGTGGTATTTGTGGCAATGTTGGACAAAACAAGAAAACATGTATCGGGAAAGGAGGTGTAACTGGAAGTCAAGGAAGCATATGTCAGTCTTAAAAAACAGGTTCATGTTCCCAGCCAATGTTTCATCAATGAAAAAGACTCAGGTTAAAACTAAGAAGACTGGAGCAAAAAACTAAGTTGAAGGTCAAAGGGATGCTCAATCTCAAAGTCATGTGCAAGCCACTGGTGGTCAGTCTGAAAGTCATGTTTGTTAATACAAATAAGCCGTAAAAACGTTTATTTATATTTTACGATCTTCTAATATTTTGTCGATAACAAACGTAAAATCATTTTAACGAAACAAATAAAATACGTAAATAGTTTGAGCCAATAGTTTACTAACACACTTATGTTTTCACATAAAACAACTAAACAAGTAAAAGTGGTTTTATGATTTAGTATTACATATGTACAACTAGTGTTTACATATTGGCTAGATATATACATAACTAGTATGTATTATAATGGGTAATATAAATGGGTAGAAGTTTAAATATTTGACCCATTGACCAAATACATTGAATATAGTTAGGTAAAACCCAAAGTCCATGACCCATACCCATGGAGAATAACCCATAACCCATTGCATGACATCATGCATTAGTCATAAATGGATATTATCCATGACCCATGGATTTAACCCATGACCCATGGACTAGATGCATTGCATCTTGTAGATACATTGTATCTACTTGGATACCCATGATCCAAAGTCTAGGACGCATGACCCATACCTATGACCCATGACCCAAAACCCATGGGCAAAGAGGAGCGTCCCACGGATCCCCAGGAATACACTGGACGGATCCCTCAAGTGAGGGATCCGTGGAACAGTTGCACTTTTTCCTCTATAAATAGTGAGCCATGTCTTCATTGCAACTCACCCCTTTCACATATATTTTCTCTTTGAGTTGTAAACTCTCTAACCACGGATGCAAGTGATCTTTGTATGTAGTTTTGTATTTGTGTGATTCTCTAGGTTCCTCTTAAAGGCGAGATCACCACCTCTTGAAGTCAAGCAAGCTCAAGTCCATAAGTTGCCATGCTTCTTCATCATCAAGACTACTGAGGTTCTCTTGTTGATAGTTCTCTTCTTTCTCATTAGAAGTGTAGTGTCGAAGACATAAGTGAAAGATGTCTAAAGGTTCAAGACGAAGACATTAGTGAAAGGTGTCGAAGAGTCAAAGCAAAGGCATTAGTGAAAGGTGCCGAGTGTCCGTATTGAAAGCACTAGTGAAGGGTGCTTAGAAGTCAAGGTTAAAGGCATTAGTGAAAGATGTCTAGAAGTCAAGTCACAAGGCATTAGTGAAGGGTGCCTAGAAGTCGAGACAAAGGCATTAGTGAAAGGTGCCTAAGGTGTAAATTCGATATGGTGTGTCGATGTACAAAATATATTTATATTGGGTCAAAGGATGTTGATATCTTTGTTGATGTTGTCATAAGGAGTGGGTCTCCTTAAGGATAGGATTTGTGTAGTGTTGGGTAGTAGTTCCTCCTTTGTAATGGAACTCGGTATCTAGCCTAGTACCGGATAAAGGGTAGGTGACGTTGTGATAGGTGTGGTTCTACCTTGTGGAAGAACCCGGTGTCTAGCCTAGTACCGGATAAAGAGTAGGAAACGTTGTGAAGGCTTCTCCGCCATAAGGAGTTGGTGTTGTGTAGTGATTATGAACTCTCGAGTAGGTGACTCGGGGAGTGGAGTAGGGCAAGGAAGGTGTCCTTGTAGCCGAACCACTATAAATACTCGCGTTGTGGTTTTGTGCTTATTACTCTTTATCTTAGCTTTTATTTATCTATACGCTTGTCTATCAACATCCAACACACACGTACAAATAGATTGATATAAGTTAATCTAAATAGTTTAAAACCAAGTTTTAATCGGTAAAACTATTCAACCCCCCCCCCCTTCTAGTTTTCCACAATGTTCATTCATATGGTGAACAATATGAAAGCCATGTTCAAGCAAACCCGGTTCCATCTAATTCTCAATGTCATAATGCAGTTCAACCAAATGTGATCTAGTGTGAATCTAGAATTCAAGTGGATGTTGGTTCTGGAAGTGTGACTTCACCAACAAAGTGCACAAGGAAGAATATTTATGCAGCAAGTGGCCTTACCATAGGCCATATGTGTTAATGAAGAATGTTTTTCATATGATATGTAATTCCTAGACAATTTTTAGTCTCTTTAAACAATTTTGTGTTACTGTACTATGTCGACTAACAAGTTTTATGCATTTGGAAATATATCCATTTGCATTATCCATGAAATCATCTCATGTTAGTCTATGGGATAATGAGTTTTAAAAGTATCCATTTAAATATGTAGTTATGTTAACTTTTAGTAAGTCAATTAATGTCATTGCACATGAAAATTGACTATTCAATAGTCAAATACTAGCTTCAATTGGTATCTCAGATGTTGTAGTTTTAGTTTGTTTATCAAATGGATTCTCTTAACTTGTAGATGGAGTTGATTCACTTGTAGATGTTACAACTCTGTTGACTTTTAGAAAGTCAATTAATGTTATTTCACATGAAAATTGACTATTCAATAGTCAAATACCAGCTTTGAGTTGGTATATCATATGTTGTAGTTTTAGTGGATTTGTCGATTGGATTTCCTTGGCTTGCAGATAGAGTCACTTGGATCATGCTACTTTTATGTGTTTTGACTTGGATAATGTTAGTCTATTTACATATGTATGTAACACATTTTTTTGCAAGGACCAAGTTGTTAACCCAAAAAAGGAAGTGCTTACAAGTACAAAAACCAGTAGAAATGCATATATATTAAAACTACTGTACAAGGACCAAAATACCATAACTCAAGAGTTGTTACTGTTCAACCAAAATTAAGGGTTCCTACACACACCTTACCATTTACATACCATCTAAAACCCGACCAAAACGCAAAACATAATGCGGTTTCTAAACCTACTAGATATATATATATATATATATATATATATATATATATATATATATATATATATATATATATATATATATATATATATATATAATATACATATTATATATAACAGGAGGCATTACACGTAGATTATTCCACAATTGCCACCTCAATGCCATGTAATTCATTTTAATGCCATGTAATCATTAGTTGTCCACCTAAGCAATTTTTTTTAATTTAATTAAATATTATGTAAATTTCGGATTTGTTATAGTTATTTTTGAAAATTATTTATAAAAAAGGAGCCTTACAAGGATTGAACCTTGGTTATTTGGATAAATAACAAATGTGTTTACCACTTAGGCAACAAGTTATTTTGATAATTATGTTGCATATTATAATCTATAAATGACTATAATTATATTGGAATCCTATACTAAATACAATTTATCTACAAAAATTATATTAATTAATTATCTTTTTTAAAACTTATTATACATATCTTTTCCTTAAATATATATTTTTTCTTAATTAATTCATTATATATTTTTTTACAAAACCCTAATATCGTTCGGTACAACCATTTTTTTTTCAAGACTCTAATATCATTGTTTACAGGTTCCAAACAATACATTATAGTTTATGTTTATGTTCACAAACAGTATGTTCATGTTTATGTTTACCGGTTGTTCATGTGTATTTTTACTTGCTGTCGTTACTTAATTTTCTATATAGTATATGAATGTCTTCTCTTCAAGATGTCATGTTAATTATCTGTTTAAGTGACAAAAACAGGTTATGGACAAGTACAATTTTCTTCTTGTGGGTGGTATTCCGCTTTACTACTATTTGACCTCCAATATTATATTAACTCAGCGTATGTTTGTCTTATTATTTTATGTCTAGAGGAGCTCAAAGAATTCTTCTCAAAGTATGGAAAAGTTGTTGAGCAAGAGATTATCCGAGATCATGCGACAAAAACATTCTCGAGGGTTTGGGTTTATTGTATTTGACAGTGAACAAACCGTTGATGAAGTTCTTGTCAATGGAAACATGATTGATTTGAATGATACACAGGTAAGCTGTATCCTGGAGAGTGAAATAGATCATGCTTATGGTTCTACTATGTGCAGAACAGATGTAGAACACATAGTTCCTTTTCTTTTTGAATCCCTTCTTTTTATGGGCTATTTTGAGTTTGTTTTTCATTTCGACAGTGATTAGTACGTTTAGGTCAAAGTTCTGCTAAGATTGTTTACGATAAGAGAAAAAGGTAGGTTAATATGTTTCTTTGGTGTAGGTTGAGATCAAGAAGGCTGAACCAAAGAAATCTTCAAACTCAGGACCTCATTTATACAATAGGGAACCTAAGAGAGGTGGTTATAGAAGTAGTTTTGATGGTGGATTTGATGATTCCTATGGTGGTACTGGTGGTGGTTACGGTCCTCCTTATAGGTCACATGGAGGAGTTCCAAGTAGGTTTCTATTATCCTTTTTTTTCTTTTTTTCTTTTTTTTTGTTAGTGTGCGGCGTAGGCATTGGATCCGTAGAAGGGAAATCATTACTGACTAACAAACACCAAAAGCAGGTTCTGATATTCGTCTCCTTGAACCTGGTTCTTCTTATGTATTACCATGGCGATCTATGTCTAAGGATTCTGATAGTTGCTTACACATTCGCCCTTCCGCTGAAAATAATGAGGGGGTATACAATTGGGGTTATCCTTGGCTTAGTTTCTGCGAGCGTAAATGACCAGGGACAGTAGTCTAAGGAAAGTTAAGTGAAACAAGGGAAAAAGATGTCGAGTTCTTCATTCAAGTTAAATCAGCTTGAAAAGAATGACTCACTCTGGTGCTATCCAACATCTGATGGCAAGCAGTTTTGGCTCAGGATTGGTGCAGATGCATCAATTCTTCAATCAGAGCTAAATTCCCCTGTTTATGATTGGAAAATATCGGTCAATGCTCCGCTGAAGTTGGAAAACCGACTTCCTTGTCCAGCACAGTTTACAATATGGGAAAAGTTGAGCAATGAAAATACAAGTGAGAGACAGCGTGGCCTTTTATTATCACGTGGCGTTGTGCCCATTTATCATGCGGACGTCCGTAATCCTCTATTTTTTTCATTGTCTCTACAAGGTGGATGGAAGTTGGAAAAGGTATGTCATCAATACCTATTTTGCATTCCAAATGTCTATATACTGATCTAGTTGAATATTAAAAACATTTTCATCTTTCTCAAACTCCATTTTGAATGCAGGATCATGTTCCTATTCTGGATATTACATCTAATAATCATGCTTCCTCATTTTGGATGATCAATCAGAGTAAACGCAGGTTTGTATTACGTGTATAATTAATCGTTCTTGAATGTGTGTTTTTGCACATGAGATGGACTTTATATTGTAAGAATACATGACACAACTAAATCATCCAAGTAGCAAGAAAACTGAGTGCGATCTTCTTGATGTATCTTATTATGATTCTTGGGAATGTCAAGGGTACTGATATCCATAGCTGAAGCTGCAAGGACAGAAGAACTTTATAATAAACTTGAAGAACTAGCCAAAGACACAAAGGGCGTTTCTGATGTAAGTGTTTTTCTCTCAGCTCATAGTGAAGTTTGCTGGATGAAAATGCTTGTGACAGTAAATGTGATCGTTTGATATCGTATAATTATGAAATTATAACTATGCACTTTAATTTTTTGTCTTTTGTTGTTAGATTAACGAAGAACTTGCAAAAGATTAAGAATCTCTTAAGAAAACCACAAAGAAATTCAGGATACAAGTTTTCTTTGCACATAATTGTAGTCAAATTTGCAATTCCACCCCGTTTACTCATAAATGGGTCAATATGGCTTGTGCTTTATCCCAAACAGGCCAAATGATACAAATTACAATATACAACTAAACTGTTGAATGGGTTGGAGGTGGAAAAAAGATGTTTTTTACTGCATACTACATCCTAAATATTGGTTTTTAGTCATTACGCATTAATTATTTACACACTGTTGACTCTTTAAACTTTAATGGTACGAAAACAGAAATCAGCCAAGATTTTTGTTGTATTTTATGCTATTATGCCTTATTTCTCCCCCTTAGTAAGCGCCTCTAAATCATGGTTTATAATGTTATTTATTTGTTAATTTGTTGAATATGTACGCAGATTGGAAATGCGGTGATCAACGATGAGACAGATACAATTGGGATGTATGATTACTTGGGTTCACATGCTATAATTTATGATGAAACTGCTTTTGCCATCCGCAAAGATTGTGATTTTTCACCAAACGCAATCACCCAGCCAGATACATGCATTGATGCCACAAACGATGCTGATTATAATATTGAGGCTATTGACATCTACAACATCTATGCTCCTTTATGCTTCAATGGAAATCTTACTGCAAAACCTAAAAAGAATTCGGTACGAAATTTTGCTCTTCAACATTAGCTAACTAAACATGTTCTTACAAGAAGCCAAAAAAACCTGTCATGTTTGATCATTATATACGTCGACACGACGTGTTGACAAAAACATGGGTTGATAAAGCTTTTTGTTGTTTCGCGCACTTGTGTTGGTCATTAAGCCTCCATTAATTTGAAAGTTAGGCAGCACCCATTCTTTTGGTTTCTTGCATCTGATTTTAGGTTGCTAAATGTTTTTGTCAGTGCTTTCGTAACTATTTCCATAGGATAACTTGTCTTACACATTGAACTTTCTTGGTGCATACAGTGGCAGAATATTGATCCTTGTAGTGACTTCTACACCTACGCTTATATGAATCGTCGAGATGTTCAAGAGGCTATCCATGCCAATGTTACCAAACTCACACATGATTGGGAACCATGCAGGTATGTTCACATCTCCACCCGTTGTGATTTATGGGCGCTTACCTCCTTTGCAACAAAAGTGTATGCTTAAGTGACGTATTGGTTCTAAATCTGTTATCTACTAACAATGAAGTTGTAATGTCGAAACCATGCAGTGAAATCCTCAGAGGCTGGCATGATAGTGCCACAACAATTATTCCACTCCTTAAGGAAGTTATGAAACTTAAGCTTCGTGTTTGGATATTCAGGTAAACATTAGACAATACCAAGAATTATGACATTACGTTTACCATAACTAAAATACATGTATGCAAGATAATTTTGATCATTGTGAATTACACAATTCTATTTGTATTATTACAAATTCACTGAAACCTTTTGAAACTGGCAAAGTTATACAAAAACTTGTGACTGCTGTGTGGTCATCACAATACTTTGTTCTTAGAAAACCTTTGTCCTGAAAACATGCGTATCAATTATTTCCTTTTTATTAATGCAGTGGAGACACTGATGCAAGAGTACCAATTACCTCAACAAAGTACTCAATAAATTCCATGAAACTTCCTATTAAAACTAAATGGCATCCATGGTTTCATCAAAGAGAGGTAAACAGTCATTTAATAGCTATATATTCCACCTTGCCAATAAATCAACCGCTTACATTTGTAATTAACTCTGATTAAAATAACAGGCTGGTGGATTTGTACAAGTTTACAAAGGAGATTTAACTTTAGAAACGGTTCGAGGGGCGGGTCACCAGGTGCCAAATTTCCATCCGAAAAGAGCTCTTGCACTTATCAAGCACTTCTTATCAGGAAAGCCACTACAGAATTCTTCAAAAGGTTGATACGATTTTTTGTAAATTCTTTTACAAACATGCAGATGTTCTCATTCTTAAAGTCGATTAATTGTAATTAGGCCAATTTAATTGTTGATCATTGGTGATATAAAGTCATTTTATCTTGAGTTTTTCGGCCAACGAAAACAAATAATATGTTTAGAAGTATTTTGCTCGGATGAATTGTAATTAGACCTTATTGCTTTCTTAATGTTTATATATAAATCCCTCTTTAATGTTTGTCGACATTGTCCAGCAATTTTCTAAAAATGATAAAAGAAATCAAATCTCATGATTCTAATGTTGACAATGAAGACTAAACCTCTAGCAAGGCTATAAAAAGGTTCAATGCACAATATCTATGAAAATATATCCAACATGCTGGTAAAGTATACAATTAGTTGCATCAAATGGTAAATTTTTTGCCAACCATTGAATGTGTTGAAATACGCGTTTTAATATACTATTTTTTACTTGGATCTTTATTTTTTTGTTTAAAATAGGAAACCTCACTATGTTTCCCACAACTACTTCACGTTGAGAGGAAAAGGGTGCATGACAAGCCACATCTTCAGGTGAGAAACAATGTATTTTTTGCTATCTAAATTTCTATCTTAATTGCTACCTACTAATTATTTTCCTTCTCGTGTACAAAATAATGCAAAGTCGAAGCCTTGTGTCATTGAGGTATCTCTTGAGTTGATAAATTGCAACACGAGGCAGTTTACTCACGGGATGCTGCTGAAATGTAGCATTGAGGTCCAAATGTAAGAAAGGGTTTAAGTCTTGCACCATGGTAATTATAGTGCACCAAGCCTTTTGATTTTATTTAAAAAAAATAGTATATATATTTGGTTTACTGGGTAAATAAGTTAATTGTTATATCACTTTAATACATTTTCATTATCTACAACTTTACAAACATACATAAATTCTATAATGTTGTAAAAATTATATATGTTGTGTTATTAGCCATCCACGCAAACCATAAAATTATTTATAATTAAAAAATAAAAAAAACACTAAAAACCAAAAAAACAATTGTTTTATAATATTGTTTGACAATCTTAAAAAATGTATTTCAGTTAACAAAAAACAACAAACAAATAATTATAAGTCATGCCCGCCCATTGGGCGGGATTCGAAAACTAGTATATATATATATGATCACCTCGAAGAGACCACAAAAAATTTCCTCAGCCTGTCTCCTTCTCAAGAAGGAGATCAGCTAGGCATGCTTGGTGAGCAGCCTCTTGGGCGTTATCCGAGTCGACAAGTAACTATGTCTGAGCAATAAGGTCGGCTTGACATTGTTGTAATGTCGCCTCATGCTGGTGGATGTTTCTCTGCAGGTACCTAATCACATCCATAGCTCTCCTTGACATGGGTGGATCGTACCACCTAATGGATGAACATCTAGATGCCTAAAACCGAAAATCAAAATGTTAGCATCTCTATGCAGCTTAAACTGATACTAAAACCACATTTGCTACTGTTTAAACTTCTGAAATTAAACTTTAAACTAAAATCCCTATTACAATTAAACCAACATTATACTATAAACAACACATTTAACCTAAAGCACCACCATTATACTTTATATTAAAAAAAATAAAGTGTCCAAACCTGTCTTGGACAGGCATAGAACCACCTTCCGGGGTTCGTGTTGTTCCAACATGTTCGAACTACAGTCCTTCGATTGCAAGAATAACGCACTATTTTTCCGATTAGATTAGAAGATAAGATTTTAGGAGAGAAGAAAGTCTAGGGATGAGTGGTGATAAAAATTTGACCTTTTTATAGTCAAAAAAATTACCGTAGCATTTTCTGAAGCCGCGTGTACTTCTTTACTCGGTATAGAGAAATTGCGAAATTACGATAACGTTCTTAACTAAAAAGAAAATCAAACGGAAAGGAACGAGTTTGATCAGAGCATTACGGGTCAAGAGACCTTGTTGATACTTGATACTAAAAACTTGAATAAAGGACCCAGACGACGAAAAGGCCTAGTTTTATCCCACCATGATTTTTTTTGTCAAGTTTAAGGATCCACGGTGTATTTTACTCTTTCTTTAAGTTACAGACTAAATGAAAAATTATCCTTATTACATGGAGGAACTAAGTGAACGTTCAAAATTAGTATATTATCATCATTCCTAAACAAAATAACGTTCACATACGTAATTAACCGAAATCTGAACCGATTCTTATTCAAAAATTAACAAAGAACTTGAGAGAATAAGGGCACAAAGATGAAAGGAGGGTCCCAAGCATAAAGAAACTCGACGTTCCCAAAAGGGGCAATAGGCCGACCACCATTCACGGCACATTTGTTCGTTCCACTCATAGGTGCAAAGAGACGTGGATCGACTTTCTCAACTGTTTGGAAACCCGGGCATGAGACTACTAGGGCTTGTTGAGGGCATTTGCAAGTGTTTATAAACATCACCTTCCATTCTTGTTTACCTTGTATTTGTCTAGAAGTCCTTTCGGTCCCGACTGTTATGTCTTTTAATGCACATTGACCATGTCCTACAACAAAGAAAAATAAACGTAAAGAATTGGGATTGCGTTTACGAGACATATTATGCGTTTGTAACAATATGTTGAGGCTATTTTATCAAAATTGCGTTTTCTCTCTAATACAACGTAGATAATCATATTTTGCAAAAGATTTACCTAACACTAGTTTCTAGTTGTTAACATTTTCCAAACGTTAATAAAAGATTTTTAAGTTGCAACACAAACACTGTTTATGTCAACAGCTTAGAAAATAACTGAATAGAAGAAGCATACACATAAAACATTCAATTATCGACATGGATTATACACCACTAATATATTGTTAAATTTCACCGGTTACTAAAAGAATAGTCCACCCGGGCAACGCCACGAGTTATACCTTTGACGAGAAGAATGAAGAAAATAATCGTAACGAGAGACTCAAATGCGGATACCATTGTTGCAATGTATTTGTTTTCTTCTAATGAGTATTAAGTGTTGATCATGCCGCTATTTATACACCTAAATAGACGATTTCACATTTATAAACTTGCATTACTGTTTTAATTTCAAGATTATCAAGGATCTGATATGATTGATGTATATTAAATTTTTCACAACGTTGATTTCTATATACATGGCGTGCTGTATGAGAACGTTAAATGAAGATCGATTTGACATGACGTGAGTAATTAACTTGACATGCTATTTTCATAACTAAATTAAATATTATTTTGAACTCTTCTATTATTTCGGTAAAAGAATTATGCGAAAATGAGTCGCTCTCCGTACACTAATCAAGTATATATTACAAGCAAAATAGACAATATTGTAGCCGTGGTAGACACATGATCAAAATGATCTCAAAACTCGTTGAAAAATGTCTACTACTACGTGAGAATAAATTTAAGACAACATCAAACCACTACATCAAACAGGAGGACGACGACCGCACTTTTGGCGAGGACACCGTTGTCCGTTGAAAATAGCTAAACAACAAAACTAAAGCTGATGTGGCTTACAAATACGCTGACCGTTTACTAAAAATTCAACATAAACTTTCGCCGAAGAGACGTCCCCGTCAAAAGTGAATTCAACATTTACCAAAATTTGACCAAAGCCACAGCGTGCTAATTGTTCCCGTCATTATTCCCGCCAAAACAATTGGCGGGGACATGTCTCCGCTGAAAGTTTAGTGTTGTACGTTAGGACTTTTGGCGGGGACATGTCCCCGCTGAAAGTAGATACGCAATATCAGCGAACAATTAGGAAGTAACCTTGACAAAATTCTAAATTTACGTATTTCTTAGTCCGACTATTAATAGTTATCACACAACTAACAAAAAAAATCATAAATCCAACATTTTTAACTTGAAGCGGTAACAATTTGTGCTAAAAACTAATTTTGGCTTAAAAAGTAAGAAAATGCCCGCCAAAATCCTCAACCTAAAAAGTAAAATAATAATTGAGGCGGTAACAGTTGTGTCATTTTAGTTGTTTCGTTTGAGTTCTTTCGTTTGCATGTCGTGTGTTAAGTTGTGTTGTTCGAGCGTTAGTGTTAGTGTTTGCATGCCGAAAATAGATTTGATATTTGGCAAAATTTTACCAAAGTTGTAACTATTAATTGTTTCTGGGTTTTTTTCTCGCCACTACTTTTGGCGGGAACGTGTCCTCGCTAAAAGGGTTATCCAGTTTTCCCTCCTTGCAATTATTTTATCCCGTCAAAATTTTCTGTTAATGATAGCAGCTTTTGGCGGGGACATGTCCCCGCCAAAAGTGTTGGCGCCAGTTTATCCCGCCAAGTTGCAACTTTATCCTGCCAAATTTTTACCTATATATGACCTAACCGATCATCCTCAATTCGGCAAAACACCAATAACTCAATCGTGAATTCCCACAAAACACACATAACAATGGCTGTTACACACCGGAAAAGGAGTGGTCAAAGGTTTTATTGAACCTATCACTCTTTGATGAAGTTCTTAATACATATGGCGATGAATTTATTGAGAAATATGGTTCTTATAAGAAAATTAGCCAGTGGATGAGAGATGTCATTCTGAAATAGTTGAAGAAAAAGCCATACTACAGACAGATGTAGGCCGAAGCTGATAGTGAAAGAATGAAGGCAAAAGTCGATGAACTGGGAATGAGGATTGTTGGATCGATATACTCTGACCAAACTAACTATGTAGCTTGTAAGGGTTTAGCAACCTTGGATAAATCCTAAATTACTAACAATGAAACATTGATATTACTCTATTAAGTATGCGGAAACTACTTCAATAAAGCTAAAAAGAATAACTTTAAACTTCAACGATTATATTAAAACTTTGAACCTGCTTAATATACATATTCACTAACAACCCTAATAACTCTAATATCGTACTTGTATGTAAATCGTATCTCTAATATTCTCTAATGTTGCGTACCTCTAATGCCAATCTAGGGATCCTTTTATAGGCATAAGGAGTACCCTAGTCGGTTTACAATTACAATCCTTGTACGACAAGAAATACTAATTCTAATCTAAGAATATTCTAGAATTACATAGCTTTCCATAAACGATATAGCAGTCCTTTAGCCTTTGCAGTACTTTGACACAAGCAGTACTTTGACTTTCTTCAGCACTTTGACTTTCTTCAGTACTTTGTCTTTTATATCCCAACAATCCTCCCCTAACTTGAATTCTACTTGCTTGATTTCAAGTTCCTTTGTATCTTTAACTTTAACATCTTTGTCTTCAAGGAAAGATTGTGTCTTTATCTTTAGGTTTGTCTTGTACTCTCTGTGCTTGTATTATTATCATCAAAGTAGTCTTTATAAGCAATCCTTTTTAGCAATCATTATCAGCAACCTTCATCTTTTCAGCTTCTCAGTAACATATGGCAAAATGTACATCAGATCATAAAGTTTCATACTATTCTCATCACTTCCAGGTGTGTTAACTCCTGTGAGAGGTGAATCATTGAAAATTTAATGGATTTTTATGTCTCTTTACCAAAGCCATTAACTCTGGAGTAGCCAATGTTTAGGTGTGTAAAACCATGGTACATTGATAACCATATGATTTTTAGTAAATCATCAGCTATCAACGGATTTGTTAAGTCTTTACCAATAGCCGTTTGCTTTTGGACTAGTTAGTTCTTACACCCATGGTGAACTAATTACCATATAAATGGTTTTTCCACAGCCTTTACGACAAGCCATTTTTCTTGTGGGCTAGCCAACTCTTCACTATTACAGATATGGTGAGTTGAAAACCATACAATTTTTAGTAAATTGTCAACTAAAAACGGATTTGATAATCACATCAGAGTCGTACCCTCATGATGAGTCAAACTCTTTCTTGTTTATAAAACATGGTGAGTTGATTACCATCACGTGTTACACTCAAAATAATTTGTTGTTGTTATCTTGTGCTTCAAAAAGTATTTTGCACTTCACAAAAATTGCTTATTTATTTTTATTAAAATACTTTTATTGGTTTTGAGCTGCAAGCAGTACTTTGAGAAAGTACTGTTTGTCCAGCAGTACTTTGAATAAAGTACTGATTTTTCAAAAGATTTATATTATAAAAATCATACCAGTAATTTTGCATCATCATCTGCTAACTCTGTCCATTTGATGAACAACTCAATCACCATAAGAGCTGTTTCATTCTCCTGCTCAACCTCCATACCATGATCTAGCATCCTGATCATAAGATCTATTGTAAGTGGATATCTTCTTTCTGCTAGCATATGAATCATGGTCCCATCTTCTAACTCCAAAACATGCACTCCTGATTCTTCAAAGAATCTCCAACTTGTGATCTCCTAAACTTCTTGATTGTTCCAGATTGCATCAGTGCTTGTTTCTTCTGTCTCCCATATAGTTATAAGATCTCCCAGCAAGACTAAGCCAATTCCAGTTGATGGAATATGCTCAAAATATTCTTGCACTAGTTGATACAGATGAAACAGGTCTTCTCTATCTATCATATGCAGTATATCCCACAACAGATTAAACACTCTAAAGCTTTCATTTTCTCTATGGAACATAAGATAGTCTCCTTCCTTTGATTCTACAACTTCAAATGTAGACATGACTTCTTCTCAGCAACTTCTTTTGACTTAGGATTCTCAAAATCAACAACCCTTAGATAATTCCTCAGCTCATCAACTGTATCTATTCTCAATTGTATCTTCTTTGATAGCTGTTCATCATCAGTTGTTCTCTTTCTCTTTAAACTTCTTTTTCTTGCATCCTCATTTTGCTTTTCATCATCAAAAGAAATAATACTTTCAACTTGCTTTTGATAAGACTCTCTAACAGCATTATATAAGTCTTTCATCTCTGGATATCTTAACTTTTGTATACCTACATATCCTTGACCCTTCAGATAAGCCATCATGGCATTCTTTTCTTTAGCAATACCTTGTGGTCTTCTTGGTATAACAGGTTGGTTCTCTGGTAGAACAATCTCAGCATCTAAATCAGCTTGTAGCTTTCTAGCAGCTTCTTCATTTTAAGCTACCTCAATAGCTCTTAAATCTGCCAAAGTAAGCTTCTTCTTCTTCTTTGTCTCTACCATTTTACCTTTTCCTTTATCTTTTGGATCTAACTCTTGAGTAGGTTGAGAAGATTGAGTAGGTTGAGGTTGTTCAACTCTAGGAATACTAACACCTCTTGGTCTTGGCATGTTGAGCATTATGTCAGCAATGGTCTCATCATCACTAGCAGTATGTTCTACTTTAGAGGTACCAGCTTCTTCTTCATGTAAGACTGTTGAAGGACCAGCTTCTTCTTCAAAATTTAAGGTCCTTGGTGTAATGAGCTCTTGCCTAAAAGTTCCTTGCAGAGCAGTACCTTGATCATCAGCACCTTCATCACCAGTACTTTGTACACCAGTACCTTGAGGCTCAGTACCTTAAGGTCAGTTTGCTCAATTATCTCAGCTTCTTTATGTGAATCATCATAAGTTTCAGCATCTGGTTCTTCATCTAGATCTTTAGCATCTTCATTCAAATTTTGTTGCTCCAAATTCCTCCCCAATTGGAATGAAGACTGCTTGTGAACCTTCTTGCCCTTAGAAACCTTCTTAAATTTCTTTTCTTGCTTCTTTTGTGATTTCACCCACAACCTGTGATGCTGAACTAGTGGCCAGACAAAATGCTTCAATCTTCTAAACTTGTTGTTCAGCTTCAAAAGTTGTGCAGCTTGAGCTTCATAATCTTTCTTCAATCTCAATAGCTCCCTTGTCAAAGCATAAGTATCCAGAACCTTACCCTCAGTAGCCATAACTCCCTCATCTCCTCCAGATGTTTGAGACCCATATGTGGAAGTATAATCATTGGGAGATGATGGTGGGTTGACCTCTGGTTCTGAATCAGCAGGCACATTATCTTGCAAGGATGCAGTATGGTGAGATGCAGTACCTTCCCTGGAAGCAGTACGTTGAGAAGCAGCACCTTCCCTCGAATTGGAAGGCTCATTATCTCCACTTGAGGCTGCTTCATCTCTAACAGCTTGTGCTACTTCCAGCATGTGAGCAGTTAAAGGAGTATTCCTCCTAGAAAACATGTCACTCTTTCTAGCCATGAAAGTAAATACTTTGGGTGGAAGGACCACAACAGGTAGCAAGCTAGAAGGTTTAGGGACATCCTTAAGCTGTTTGTTTAAGAAGACTTGAAAAAATCGAGGGTACATTAAAAATGGTGAACCATTTGAGATATGAGAAAGCATACCATCCAGAATCATTCTTGAGAAGTTGAAGGGTTGATTGGTAGCTAATCCCACTAATGCAGAGGCTATATTTGATCCAAATTGTTCCCATGAAGTACTCTTGGGACTTAAGCAATGAAGCAAAACATGAACTAGATACTTCCATTGAGGATTAAACAAGGGTTTCTTAAAAGTTGTTTCAGTGAGTGAACCTTCATACCCTATATCTCTAAGTGTATCCCAAAGTACTTGTTTGTCAAAACGAATAGCCCCTTCTTCATCATCAAACAATAAATCTTCCCTAATTGTGGCTTCACTAATTCTAAGTATCTTTTCCAGCAACCTTAGCCTGAATAAAAGATTCATCATCTTGCATATGAGATCTAGCAGTAGCCCAAAATTGTTGAATCCAGGGTTCAATGATGTCAGGTTCGACCAATAGAGCATAATTGATTGAAGATCCAGTTAGGAAATCAATTATGTCATGAAAAGTAACATTAGACGGTGTCTTGTCCAAGTTAGCAACCATGTTATGCTTACTAACAGTGTTACGATTAGCCATTGTGTTTTGGTATAAGAAAGAATGGTGCGTGAAGGTGAATGTTGATGAGAGAAGAGAGATATGATGGAAAAGTATAAAGATGAGAGGGAAAATTTGAGGGTAGTTATTTATAGGTAAGATTTAAAAAATCAAAGCCCAATTAATAAAGTTACCATTGTTTGAATTTTACCCCTTATTTTGACCGTTGGAACAGTACGTTGACAAGACTGCAGTGCTTTCCACGTGAGCAGTACTTTCAAAGCAGTACTTTCAGAGCAGTACTTTCAGATAGACGCTAAGCAGTACTTTCCATCCTCTTCTTCACAATAGCAAAAACATCAAAAAGCATTGTATTGCCTCCCCTTAAACAATGCATGAGACTAACTAATAAGTCCTCCCCTTAATTGTAGCTTAATAGTTAATCATACCAATACTCACCACTAAATGATTGAATCTTGAAACATCAAATCCCTTTGTGAGTAGATCAGCTACATTATCATCTGTGTGGACCTTGACAACATTAATGAGCCTATGCTCATAACAATCTCAAATAAAGTGATGCCTAATCTGAATGTGCTTGGTCTTGGAATGATAAACAGGATTCTTCACAATACAAATAGTACTCTCATTGTCAATATAGATAGGAGTATTCTTAAAATTGAATCCATAGTCCAAGAGTTGATTCTGCATCCACAATACTTGTCCACAACAGCTTGCAGCAGCAACATATTCTGCTTTAGTGGATGATGTTGCTGCAATGGTTTGTTTCTTACATTTCCATGAAACTAATCTTCTTCCAAGATATTGGCATCCTCCAGTGGTTGATCTTCTATCATAATTATCACCTGCATAATCACTGTCTGAAAAAGCTTCCAAGTGAAAAGGTGAATCCTTAGGATACCACAACCCTAACTTAGGTTGTTGTTTGAGATAACTAAAAATTCTTTTGACTGCATTCATATGAGATACCTTGGGTGAGACTTGATATCTTGCACATAAATAAACAGCAAACATGATATCATGTCTAGATGCAGTTAAGTACATAAGACAACCAATCATTGATCTGTAAAGCTTGACATCCACAGCTTGTCCATCTTCATCCTTTCCTAATGAGTTTATAGATTTTATGGGTGTGGTGACTGGCTTGATATCATAGAAATTAAAATTCTTAAGAATGTCAGTGACATACTTATCTTGACTAATGAAGATTCCAGCCTTTGATTGTTTAACTTGAAGCCCCAAAAAGAAAGTTAATTCACCCATGGAACTCATTTGAAATTCTTGTTGCATGAGTTGTTCAAATTCTTTCACCATTGACTGTTTTGTAGCTCCAAAGATAATATCATCCACATATACTTGAACAAGCATGATATCCTTTTTGTCTCTCTTGATAAAAAAAAGTCTTATCAATTGCTCCTCTTCTGTAGCCATGTTGTAATAGAAAAGTGGAGAGTCTCTCATACCAAGCTCTAGGGGCTTGATGAAGGCCATACAGAGCCTTAATAACTTTGTAGACTTTGTTTGGATGTGCAGGATCCTCAAAACCAGGAGGTTGTTTTACATAGACTTTGATCTGCGCAAAACAGTCAAGTCTAAAAGACTTAAAACTGCTCAGACACAAATACAATTAAGTCCTGGAGAATAGATTGAATTCCCGGGTCGTTTAGTCCCAAGGAGACTCAATGGTGTGTAAAACTGATTCAGACGATGGAATGATCACTAAGGATAGTGATCTGTAAAGGTTATGATTAGAAATTACACTACTGATTGATTTGGAAAAGGATTGAGTACAGATTTGGAAAGCACAACAACCAGATCAAAGAAACGTAAACGTGAGTTTTAAAAACTACGTATACGCACAAAATAAAAAAATGAAAACTAAGAAATAAAAGACCTAAAAATATAAAAATGACATTTTTGGAATCCTAAAAATAAAAGAAAATTATTAGAAAAAGAAAATTATTTTTAACTCTATTTAATTAATTACTATTAATTAAAAACTATTTTAACTATTTAATAAATACTCTAAAATGAAAGAAAATACAAAATAAGGCTAGAAAAATAAACTTATGCTTCTGAAAAATCTAAAATACTATAAAACTAATTTTAAAATTAAAAATATATTTTTCACACTTTTTATCTAATTATTACTAATTAATAATTATTTAAAATACACTTAAATACTAGAAAATAGAAAACAAACTTGGAAAAATAAAATTTTGACTTTGAAAAATCTAAAATATGATAAAACTAATTTTAAAACAGAAAATGTATTTTTTAGACTTTTTAATTATTTATTACTAATTATTTATTATTTATTAACTATTTATAATTATAATAAATACTAAAAAGAAAGAGAAAAATCTGAAACTTTTTCTAAAAATCCTATAAGATGACAGAAACCTAAGAAAACTATAAAAACAAGATTTGCTTATTAATAAGTTGAAAAGAAAAATCAAAAAGCTAAAAAATCTTAAATAAACGCTATCACTATTTTTATATTGATGTTTTTGTGATTTTTATTTTTGAAAACTACTTATATACTAATATAATGAAACTTTAATAAAGACAAAAAATTTACAAAAACCAAATAAGCAGTTTTGATAGGGAAAAAGCCCAACAGTGGCTTATGAGCTTATTTTTTTGGAATAAGCTCAAACAAGCTTGCAATCTTAAAACAAAAGCTCAAATAAGCTACCAACAAGCTATATGAGCTAAAGTGAAGCTAAAAGAGACAAACACTCAAACTGAAAAGCTACAATAAGCTGATAAGCTATTTGACTGTTATGAAGAAAAACAGAAAAATGGGACAAGATCTAGGCTTATAGCAGCCCTAGCAAATGAGTTCCAAAGTTAAAAACAAGACTTGGGTCCTCAAGATGACCAAGTTGGCTTTCCAAAGAAGCAAGAATTACTAGATTTGGACAAGTAATGAGCTTGTTGCAAGCTTATGAAAGTGGGCTCAATTTCTGTGCACAGGGCACTTGTGCAGAACAGGTACCCCACAAAAGCAGTCAAATAAGCACTAAACCAGCTGATAATCAAAGAAATAATATTTTTATATTTTTCTTAACCAGCTAGACTACAATACCCCAAAAGCTTATAAACTGAATCTTGATATTAAACCCCTAGTGAAATTCCAAAGTTTATTCAAAAACGACCTTTTTGACAATTTTGACTTTTTGAGAAAAACCAAAAGTTGACCAAAGTGAACTTTGATTGGATCTAATGTACTGATGATGTTGTATTAAGATGTTTTAAGACTGAATATAGCAAGATTAACACTTTTTGAACACAAAATGATGATTTTGGATTTGAAAAATCCAACAGTAACTGCTCACTTAAGGATCAAATGAAATTTTGACTTTTGCTTAACAAGGACTTGATTTCTTGACTGTTATGAATGATTTAGACTTGTTTAGATGGATTTCCAACAAAGATAAAGACCAAAGACCCTTTGCTCACAAAAAACCAAACACCACTTATACTTGACTGTCATGAACTTTTTCAAAGCAACTCACAATTATAAAACATGAACTTAATTGCAGACCTTGTATAATCACTTACTAATACTAATTAAGCTTAAAACAACAATTAAAACAACCTCAAATTCAGAATTGATGATTATCTCATTTTAACTGTTTAAAACCAAGTTTTTGCAA
The DNA here is from genome assembly GCA_019973895.1 of Chrysanthemum seticuspe. Classification (NCBI taxonomy): domain Eukaryota; kingdom Viridiplantae; phylum Streptophyta; class Magnoliopsida; order Asterales; family Asteraceae; genus Chrysanthemum; species Chrysanthemum seticuspe. The sequence goes on along the minus strand of BPTQ01000006.1, from coordinate 126,008,493 downwards.
ACTATGAATTGGAAAGTACTAGCTACTGATTTTATAGTTTAAACACACTTAAATATGATAAGTGAACACAAAGAAACAAAAACATAAGCTACTTAAGCACTGTAACAGTAAAATACCAATTTAGTTAAAAATGCTTACAAGTAGTTTCCAAGGACCAAACTGAGAACCAAGATCTGAAACCAATCCTAAATGCTCTCCACAGAGCTCTAAACCAAGGCCATCCAATATCAACCTTGCTCCAGCATTCTTGTGCCTTTCACCATGATTTTTGATTTTTAAAGTATTTAATGGCTATTTTTGGTGATTTTTGACTTTTGAGTTTAAACTGATTTTTAAGGTAACTAAAAGCTTCAATGAGCTTTCTAGGAGCTTAAATGACTTAATCTAGTCCATACATACAACTGAAAACACCATTTGTAACAACATGAGATTTTTGAATTTGAGGAAAATTGCATAAGATGAAATATAATATGATGCTTGAATTAAACCTTCACAAAAGCTTTCTTATAACAGAATAACTTGAAATACAAAGTTTTTAAACTTAAAACATAAACTGAAAGTGGAAATTAACTAAAACGACTTGAAAATTAAATATTACACTAGATAGGTCTTTTCTCCAATGCAACTCTCATCCTTTATAGACTTTTTCTCATCTCTGATAACCTCTGAATGTATCCCACCAACATTTAGCCATTGGATCTCTCAAATTAATCATAACCGTCCAAGTTGCAATTTTGGCGCCAAATATTTCAATGAGCAGGTTTAGACAATTAATGGATTTGGTTGATGTAATTAAAGGATTTTGGAGTATAGATGATGTGGAGGGGACATGGTATGGGAGTGGGTTGAAAATGGAGTGAAACCAGGTCTGGTATTGGAGTTTCAGGTGGGGGAGAGACAGAGCTACAGTAGATGGCGGTTTCCTCTTGTTTGACTTCGTTTGACCAATCTATTAATAACACGGGGGTCCAAGGCCAAGGTTCAAGGGGGTCAGAATGTAATTTGACCTGGCTCAAGGGTCAAGAGAGATTGGGCTAGCAGCTTGGGCTTGTATTTGGATTTTGGGCTTGGTTTATTTTGTGTCCGTTTGGTATTAGTGGTAAACAAGGACCATTTTTGCAATTTTGCCAAACATGAGGGACTGAAAGTGAACTTTTTCCAATGCTCTCCCAAGGACCAATTTTGCCATACATTGATAATACAAAAACCCTTTTTGCATAAAATCCATTTTTTAAGGTCCAAGGACTATTTTTGCAAATTTCCAAAGTTAATGGACCTTTCTTGCCAATTGACCAAAGAATCATTCAAGGATCATTTTAAACAACTTAGAATACTTCAGGGACCTTGAATGATAAATTTCCACATTTTTGAATTCCAGGGACTAGATTTGACAACTTTTAAAACTCAGGGGACTAAAACTGCCAATTTTGCAAACTTGATACATTTTTCATCTGATTTTGATATTTTTGCATTTAAAACACATAAAACACTGATTTGTGATAATTTGATCATTTTGATGTGTTTTTGAGCGTTTTCAGATGATTTTGCAATTTAGATTATGTAAAAATGATGAGTATTTGGAAACTCATCAGACTTCCTCTGTAATTTTGCCGTAAAGAAAGGCACTTTTGACATCCATTTGATAAACAGGATAGCCCATATAAGATGCAAAAGCAAGGAATAATCTAATGGCTTCAATCCTTGCTACAGGAGCAAACACTTCATCGTAGTCCACTCCTTCTTCTTGTCTATAGCCTTGTGCAACCAATCTTGCTTTGTTCTTGATGACATTACCTCTTTCATCTCTCCTAACTCTAAAAACCCATCTTGTACCAATGACTTTCTTTCCATCTGGTAAATCACATAATACCCAAACGTGAAAGTCACAGTCCTTAATCAAATGATCACCACTATAACACACAAAGCATAATTTTTGACCCATATTCCCAAAATTTCTTCCTTTAGTTCTATGACCAAAACTAACCTGACTTTTTGGTGAATGATGAAAACTATCCTGACCAAAACAGTCCCAAAAAGATTTAGCAGTATTTTGAAAAGTTTTTCTTGAAGGTACTGCTGAATGTTTAGCAGTACTTTGAGTTGAAGGTACTGCAGAAATCTTAACATTATCATCCTTAGGTTTCTCAACTGTTTCTTTTGGGGATTCAGAACTAGATGGACCTGAATTAGATTGACCAGTAAATTTTTCCTAAACTCTAAATTGTCTACTCCAAAACAAGAAACATCTGTCCTAAGAGGTTGAAAACTACCAGTGGGTGGAGGAACTGCATTATAACCCTTTTCTTTCTTAAATTCAGGAGGTGTTTTACTAATAAATTCCTCATTACTAGATGTATTTTCATTTGAGCTAATGACTTCATCATCAGTAGTTGTTATCTCCTCTGAATCAATTTGTTCCTTAGCACTATGTGGGTTCTCTTCTGGACTGTTATACTCTACACCAAGACCTAGGCTAGTTTTAATGTGTGCTCTTCTTTGTTTTTCAACAAAACTAACATGTGAAAGACCAGATTCTATCCAACTAGCTAGTTTTTTTAACAATTCATCCCTTTCTTTAGTCATCTTTTCAAGTTCAGAAACCTTACATCCTAACTTCCATTCACTCAATTTTAATTGATAATCTTGTTGCTCATATTTTTCTGCCTAAGCCATTTCATTATTTTCATGAGTGATTATTTTGGCTTCCATTGACTCTAAAGTTATTTGATAACCAGCTACCTCAGACCTAGCCCTTCTACAATTATCTCTTTCAGTCACATAATCTTTAAGCACTTTTTGAAAAAAATTATTACACTTAGAACATACCTCAGAGATAGTGGGTGAGCTTGGTGAAGTAGCTACCATAGCAAGCAGAACAGGTTCTTCTTCACTTTCCATGCTCCAATCAAAGCTTCCAAGACCATCTCTTGAATCCAAAGCAGCAAATCCTGGTTCCTCATCAAAAGTTGTGCTCCAATCAAACTCTTCCATTGCAACCATAGAGTAGGTTACTGGTTCATCATCAAATTCAGCACTCTAGTCAACCTCTGATAGATTTTCTTGAGCAACCAAAGCTTTTGGGTTTGTTTCAGTAATAGGAATTTCCTTTAGTTCAAGCTTGGGTTTTTCAATCATTCTATTTTCCTGATATTTAGGAAACTTGCATTCTCTTGCAAAGTGTCCAAGCCTTTGACAATTAAAGCATTCAATCTTGGATTTGTCAAACGTGATACCCTGTTTGGGTTTGAAGTCAATGCCTCTTCCTGTTTTTTTCATGAACTTCTTGATCCTTGCTGTGATCATGGCGACTTGCCATCTTATGTCAATTTCTTCTAGAGCATCCTCTTCAATTTGTGACAAATCTTCTTCATAAGTAACAGGTAAAGTGGCTTGTTGAGCGAAGAAGGAACATACAACTTCATCAGAGTTGATGGTGTTTGTTGGCGATGAGGTAGGGGTAGTCATGGTTGTGTAAATATGTTGTTTATCACCAACAGTACTTTGAGCAGGATAAGCAGTACTTTTAGTGGAAGTACTGCTTCTATTTTCAGAAGACATAAAAGTAATGCTGTGAGATTTTGAACTTGTTTGGCCATTCATCTCATGCTCATATACCTTTAAATGGTTGTAGAGATCATCAAAGTCCATAGAGTCCAAACTAGGTTGTCCTCTAATCATAGTAGCAATCACATGTCATACGGATGGCAAACTTCAGGTTTGCATCTTCAACAGATACCTTTGCTTCATATAACTCTAGCATACTAAGGAGATTTTGGAATCTGTCATAGGCAGCATCAAGACCTTCTCTTTCACCAACAGTGAATGTTTCCAATTGTTGCTTCAACAGATTTCTATGCATCTTCTTGGAAGCATCATTACCTCCAAATCTAGTCTTGATAGCAGCCCATAGTTGTTTTGCATCCTTAGCATCATGAAACTTTAGCAGGTGACCATCAGGGATAGCAAACAGCAGTATGTTGAGAGCCTTCTCTTGATTTCTTTTTGTAGCTGCTGGCAAGGTAGGCTTAGGTGGTTTAGGTTGTCTAGGAACTTCTTCAGGTTCTTCAATAACGTCATTACCATTGACAATCAAATCTCATAATACATGGTCTGTAATTGCAATGTACTGCCTCATCTTCATGCTCCAGAGATCATATTCTCCCTTCTTGATGATAGGAATTCTGAGTGAGGTGATGGATGGGAGTGGTGCAGCTTCAGTCGACATCTTTTAGGGTTTGTAGATAAATCGGTTTTAAGGGTTTCTTCTTAATCAGAGTTTCCACACAAGCTCTGATACCACTTGTTGGATCGATATACTCTGACCAAACTAACTATGTAGCTTGTAAGGGTTTAGCAACCTTGGATAAATCCTAAATTACTAACAATGAAACACTGATATTACTCTATTAAGTATGCGGAAACTACTTCAATAAAGCTAAGAAGAATAACTTTAAACTTCAACGATTATATTAAAACTTTGAACCTGCTTAATATACAGATTCACTAACAACCCTAATAACTCTAATATCGTACTTGCATGTAAATCGTATCTCTAATATTCTCTAATGTTGCGTACCTCTAATGCCAATCTAGGGATCCTTTTATAGGCATAAGGAGTACCCTAGTCGGTTTACAATTACAATCCTTGTACGACAAGTAATACTAATTCTAATCTAAGAATATTCTAGAATTACATAGCTTTCCATAAATGATATAGCAGTCCTTTAGCCTTTGCAGTACTTTGACACAAGCAGTACTTTGACTTTCATTAAGCAGTACTTTGACTTTCTTCAGCACTTTGACTTTCTTCAGTACTTTGTCTTTTATATCCCAACAAGGATAACAAATCTTGAAACTTTGTTTGAACATTTCATCAAGCAAAAGAATGCAAGAGAGGAAAAAGGTGGTGCAGGTTCTAGCAAAGTGGGAAGTAGCAGCAAAAAAAATGAATGAGTGATGTTTGTTATGGTCTATGTCGTGTGTTTTGTTTGCTTGTCGAGTTGTTTTGTTTGAGTTGTTTCGTTTGCTTATCGAGTTGTTTCGTTTGAGTTGTTTTGTTTGCTTGTATAGTAGTTTCGTTTGAGTCTGTATGAAATGTATGTAGGTAAGAACTCTTGCGTGTTTTGAATAAAAGGTTTGTCTTTGTGTTTGTTAATTATGATATTGTTCCTTCAGTTCCAGTCTTTATGCATATGTAATTTAGGGTTGGAAATTGTATATTCGAAATACCCTGCTATTTAAAGGGGTGTTTGGATATGGATTTAACAATCAGTAGGACGGGCGAGGGAAAAAAATGAATGTTTAACTCAGAACCTGGCTAACTTTACAAATCCAGAAGGTTGTTTGGGTCCCATGGGCCGGTTTATATTTGTTTGGTGGTTATGTACAAATTTGTGGAGATTTACATGGATTATTATGTGTTTATGTAGTTTATGTATTAGGATTCCCGCGGAATTGTTCCTCGCGTATAGTTTTGGACTATTTTGCGGATAGCTAGCTTATGTATAGTTTTTTAGATGATCATGTGATCAAGGTTTTTGAACCTTTTTTGGCGAATTTGGATACATATGATTATGTTTAGCGAATTTGGATATGTATGATATTATGTTTAGCGAATTTGTGATGTGAGAGTCTTTTGTGGCGTTGTAGAATTTGGGATATACAAGTTGTTATTGTGTAGATTTTTTCCGAAAATATTCCGGAAAAAATCTAGAAATTACCCATTTTGTAGCAATATGCTGCAAAATGGGTCAGAGACTTTTGGCGGGGACATATCCCCGCCAAAAGCAAGAAACATATTTATATGGTTTATGCTTTTAGCGGGGACACGTCCCCGTAAAAAAAGTTGATTTCAACAGTGGATACCTCTTTTGGTGGGGACATGTCCCAGCCAAAAAAATTGTTTTCAACAGTGGATAACTCTTAAAGTTGATCTTAACAGTGGATAACTCTTTTGGCGGGTACTTGTCTCCGCCAAAAGAGGTTATTAATTAACTTAATCACTGTGTTTGTGATTTTTTGAGTTAATTTAGTAACCTTTTGGCGGGGACATGTCCCCGCGAAAAGAGTTGCCACTCTGGACAATCTTTGACCTGACCAAAAGACCGCGGGTCCTCAAATCTCTGCCAAAAGACGCACTTAGTCCCTGCCGAAAGTATCAACGATGAGCTGTTAGCGGGGACGTTTCAGCGGGGGCATGTCCCCACTGAAAGTTATTAACAGGGACATGTCCCCGCCAAAAGCTAAGAAATGTCCCCTCCAATTGCAGTCAATGTTGTAGTGAACATAAAATTGTGGTCGTGGACAGATGACTATTTTTAAACTCAAGGATATATAGGTGCAGATGGTCGATTAATTGATGCCTAAGCGCTAGACGGGGATTAAAGGCTCAATTTTAGCCTAGTCGGTCTTGTTAATTGAGTTGGTTAAAAATCGGTCAGCATATCGATTAATCGGGCAAAAATGTTCAAATCGGGCATAAATATACAAACACTAAATTAGCCAAACCATTCAATGCGGGAAAACTTTTCAAATAATTAAAATTAGCTTTTTTCTCCGATATACCTTGCGTTTGTCATAAAATCAGTCGACATAACCATTCTAACACATCTCGAGCAATGAATTAGTAAGTACGAAATATCAAAATATACTCGTTTCTCTTATTTCAAAAAATGTTATTACACTAATTTAATTCAGAAATTGGTTTATGAAAATTAATGACCATGAAAACCTATTACCTTAAAATATTAATTTAAGATCATTTGAGGACAAAAGATTATTTACATACCAAGGGATCAATCTCCACCATCCATTTTTATTTGATCTATTGGATGAGATTAATCACAACAATTTAAAAAACCCACTTTCATCATCTTTTTTCAAATATTAATAACTTTCAAACCGTTAATCGTTAAGCGAAAAAAAAATATCATTGCGACGAGCATTTAAATATCTTTCTATAGATAGGCACTTTGATATACTTTCGACAAAAAAAAAAATTTCGTATTTTTCACGTTTTTTTTTAAGTTTTTTTGTTTTTTTTACGTTACTGAAATTTGCATTAAAAATCATATATGATTAAACACTAATTTGAATATCACATGTGATATTAGTGTTATATCATATATGATATTAGTGTTATATCATATATGATATGTAATATCACATGTGATATTAGTGCAATATCATATATGATATACATATCATATCACATGTGATATCACATATCATATATGATTTAACACTATATCACATGTGATATTCAAATTAGTGTTTCATCATATATGATTTTTTTCATGCAAATTTCAAGTAACGTAAAAAAAAGACGAAAAAACGTGAAAAAAACGTTTTTTTTTTTCTTTTTTCGAAAGTATATCAAAGTGCCCGTCTATAGAAAGATAATTAAATGATCTTCGCGACGGCGTAAATATTTTTACTTAACGATTAACGGTTTAAGAGATATTTAAATTATAAAAAATATGTGAAATAATAAAATGTTTTTAATCTCAGTTATTGATTTCTTTTTAGATGGATAGTGAAAATGAGTCTATTGATATATAAGAAAAGTTTGGTATGCAAAATAACTCTCCTCTAAAATATTTTAAAGCTTTTTTTATGTTTATACATATAATTTCAAATATTTATATTTTTATATATTAAAATCTCTTGTACTTGTTTTGAGGTGAAAGTCATGTTATAATTACTTAAACTGAATTGATTGTGCATTTATGAAATTATGAATTTACTTAAAGTGATTTAACTTAGTAAGTTGTGCTATGCTATTTTACGCAAACTAATATGTATGCTTATGTTTGATGCTTTAGAACAATCGTGAAAGTCCCTTGAAATTACACTACTTATTAACTCACTCTCACTATACGGGACGAGCCGTTGATATATGTGAATAGCGCTATTAGAGATGGACACTCACCCAAATCGAAGTACATAGTATCACCTTACAAATGATATCAGTTTAAGTAGTGGACCACTCAAGCATAAACACGCTCTATACATAACTGATCTTTTGCATCTTTGACAATTAATTAATATCATTTTCTGTTAAACTCATTTTTTACAAGTCTAGTCTTACAAATAATATCAGTTTAAGTAGTGGACCACTCAAGCATAAACACGATCTTTACATAACTGACCTTTTGCATTTTTGACAACCGATTGATATCATTTTTTTTTAAACTCATTTGTTACAAGCTTAATATGGAATGGGCTCGTTTGTTACGAGCTTAATATGGAATGGGCTCGTGACAATATGATGAGTATTATTTTACCTTGGTAAAATTCGACTGAAATGTTTGATGCTCGTTTTTCTTATTTATAAAAATATTTATTTCACTAATCAGAAATTGGTTTTTATGAGAATTAATAACCATGAAAACCTTTTACTTCAAAATATGTTAAATTAAAGCATTATTTATGTGATACATATAATTTTAAATATTTATATTTTTATATAGTAAAATTCTAATCCTATTAGTGATGAATCTTCGTCTAATCGATTCATTGCTAGGCAACGATTCATTGCTAGGCAATACCTAACCGTTCGATTAGCGCCTACCGATTTTTGCAACCATGCTATTACTACATGAAGATAATATTTAACACAACACTGAAGTGAAACACGCATGACAAATATAGAAAGATAAGTACGTAACCGTAAAATTTTTAATTTAACATGAAATATTATTCGTTACATATATGATCATTAAACAACTAAAATCCTTAAAAGGAATATACACAAGTACAAGTGTAGATATACATAAGTTACAACATACAAAAGAAAATATTTATCCAGCTAGCCAACTTCAATAGTGGTGGTGTGGATGTGGTCTATGGGGTGGCGGTGGAGGAGGGTGGTGGTGAATATGGTGAACTGGTGGTGGAGGGTGATGATGAATAGGAGGTGGTGGTGGATAGTGATGATGAACATGAGGAGGAGGTGGTGGTGGTGGATGGTGGTGATGGACAGGTGGTGGTGGAGGAGGATGGTGGTGATGATGCGGCGGTGGTGGTGGGTGATGGTGGTGATGTGGTGGCGGTGGTGGTTCATGGTGGTGTCCTGGTCTATGCATCTTTAAGTTGATCACTTGTATCTTAAGGTGGAAAACTGGAAATATATTTTTGTGAATATGGTTTGGTATGATATGATAATTAGTAGCATGGACTTTGAGAATATATAGGGTGGGAATATGTCTAATGTGTCAATGTTGACACATTTTATTTCCTTAACGTAGTGGTTTACCTGTAAAAGAATACAAAATAATGTGAGAAGCTTATACGTGTAGAGACGTGCAGTGCTACGAATTTCTATGGTCAGATTTATGTGTGACCACATGCATCCACATCTTCGATTTGATCATATCTAGATTTTTCTTCTTTTCATAATAAATTATTACCATCGATCGACATGTGATGTATAATCTAGTTTCCGTGCAAATATAGTTATTGTAGTTAACATCTAGAATAAACATGCATGTTAAAGCCAGATATTGAACGACTATTTTTTAGGCAAACGTTTTTGTAGAACTCGAAACAGAAGCTTTGGTATGCGTTCGACTCTAAGAGACAGTTGAACTTAGCATCGCCTAGAGTGTGATCTTTGTGATGAAATGATCACATTGAATCCAAAATGATCCCCGAGTTAGAATTGCTTATCAAACCAAACACCTTGCAAAAGTAAATATGTAATTGGAAAATATAAACCTCAGTCGGTTAATTTAAGTATCTTATTTTAGCAAGTGTTGACTTACTTAATTGATCTTAGGCCAATGAATGTTGCAAACTTACACTGAATTAAGTTATTATAATTCTCATTATTGAGCTTTTGAGTTTTGACTTGTGAGTTTTGGACCCTCTATAATTTTTTGGGTAAAGGGTTTCCCCAGTAAATATATTACGTCAAAAAACATTTAAATATAAAGGATATGAGTGAAGTCTCATATCCCAGCCCGTTACATAGGCGGTAAAGCTAACATAACAAGACACTTCCTATCCTTAAAACAGTAAAACAACCATTACTCACTAGATTACATTTGACACAAAACCAAGCATAACCTAACGTCTAGATTGCTTACTACTACGACCTTGGAGCTTGATATCATACATGTCAGAAAAAGCATCCAATTGCCCTGGTAAATCATAGACCTGATACGCATAATCATCATAATAATCTTCAAGCTCATGACCGCGCCAGTTGATGCGAGAAATTTAGCCATAAGATTATCCGGCTCAAGCACCTCCTCATCATCACTGTCAGAAACAATCACATCACCCACTTTAGAGAATGGGTTACCCACTATAGAATACGGAGAGGAAGAAGAACTAGGCTTAGTAGTCGTATCATGCGCCTTTTCTTTCAAAACAACCTTTTTAAGAGGTTTACCATCATCATCCACAAGAGTAACTTTCCCCTCAATAATTAGCTTTTCAAGCTCCTCAATTTTTCCAACAATAGGAGTAGTACTAGTGCTACCATTTTCACCCTTAGCAGAGCTACCATCTTTGGTCAAGTCAACAGTAACACTAGGATTATCAGCCTCATCAGTATCAACAATATTAAGAGCATCAAACGGATTTGATGTAGCAATATTCGTCCCACTTGTACTAGTCATTTCAGTAATTTTCTTCTTTGTAGCATCCGGCTTCTTCGACACAGGCTGATACACCTGCTTCTTATGTTTAGAAGGGCTAAATTTAGCCCATTTTCCCACCTCAATACCACGAAACGCCTTCCTTTGAGGCATTTGGAACCCATCATTCTTTTGTACTTGATGTTTAAGGTCAACAGGCACACGTTTGGGACATTGGGTCTAATCATGGCCAAAAACCATACAAACACCACAACGAGGTGGTTTCCACTCATATTCTACTCTGACAGTATGCAATACCTCCCCTTCACCATCCCAACTTGGCACAGCAATAACCATTGTCCCCTTAAGCTCCCGATCCGCCTTTATGTCAATCAAAGCTCGAGCATAATCAAAACGCCCTCATGACTGCAAACACATAGAGCTCGTGTGTGCATCAAGCATAATAGGGGTACCGAGTTTGGTAGCCATGACACTCAATCCATCTTCAGTAAAAGCAGCAATAGTAATATCATGTAGTTTCACCCAGACAGGGATCGAACCCAAATCCTCCTTAATAAAACTTGTCCTGGGGGTCCGCTTCTTCAAAATAATAGGAACGGATCGAATAAACCAAGGTCCATTCTCTAACACTCCATTTAATCCCTCAATAGAGGCAAATTTGAATAAAAATAACCCCTTAGAATTCATCATAGAACGTACCACACCAAACTTCTTCCATGCATTCTTCACGTAGTTATCAACTACGGGGAATGCAACTCTCTTGCCAATAAAATACCCGAAAAGAGTATTATCAAACTTAGAATTAGCTTACAAGACAGATGACAAAGGAATTTTTACCTCGGCCTTCTCATTAAGAGGCTTGCCCGTTTACGCTAATATTTTAGAGACCCTCTATAATTACAATGCCCGTTTACGCTAATATTTTAGAGTTTTGTTAACGATAACTTTAAAGGTTATGGTTAAAAGATAAATTATCTAATTACATAATCACCGACAATTGATTACTATAAAATGAAATTTTCAAAAAAGGAAATGATTTACATGTTTACACTTTTTATTGGGACACTCAACTATATGCATTATATACTTGTACAATGTTTATAGTGTGTTTCAACTGCTTGTACAATTGAATGTCACAATCAAAAATATAAGTGTGTCAATCACCTACCTTTCAAAAACTATAAACGCTTTTTTTGAAAAAGTATAAACTTAATAAATACTTTATTTGACGGGATAATTTTGTTTCTCACAGTGAAGTGTAACAAAACTAATGATAGGTTGACTTTCAATCACATCGAAGATATACTTTTTATAATATAAAATTATAAACTAGTAATTTTAGGCTTTTATTTTTATAGATCTCACATTGTCTTCTATTTGTTTTAATCATCCAACTGTTTTAATCTCTAATGTGAGATATGAAATGAAATCTTTTTAATTTTCTTCTCTTCTTTCATTCAAACTTATAAGCATTACTTAGCTTGTTAACATACATGAATAATTTAACCTTAATTATTTTTAGTTACGTATAAAAAAATTGTCACACATATATTCATTGAGCATATAATTGTTAGGAAAAAAAATTAAGATACCTAAAAGGCATGACTAATTTTATGTCTAACTTATGTGTCATTACCTCATTGGATTGTGAAGAAGTTAGTTCGGTTGATACAACCAATGACTTATTGACACACATTGTTATGCACAAAATTAGGCATAACTTTTAGGTATGTCAATTACTTCTCTGTTGTTAACATTAGTTTTATGCTAGTTAAGTGTTTTATAAAGGAATAACCAATATGTTTAATAACTTTATCAAATATCTAAATAAAGGGAGATGATCCTCTCAAGTAACTTGACTCAAGTAAAAGGATCCTTAGCCATTAGATTAAAATCAAAGATAAACATGATGTGGTTTCACTTTTAATCTTGACATTTGATTTTAATTCAATGGTTGAGGATCCTCTAACTTGAGTCAAGTTGTCCCACCAACTTGAGAGGATCCTCTTCCATAAATAAATGAAATCTTATCATAAATACCACTAAATAAGAATTATGAATCATCATAAGATTTCAATGACTCTCGCTCGTATAATGTCGAATGGCTCATGTGATGTTGGGAGTTATATTGAGGGTTTTGTGACTATAAATACAACATATGTATGTATATTATATATAAATGATTATTTTTTATGATTTTCACGCTCACACATAAAATACACATACAATGAAATTCAAATGTGTGATCACATGTAACACATAAATATGAAACTCAAATATTATAGACACATAGGACACGTACGAGTGAAAACCAAATATGTATGAACACACACATATGAAATACATTAATGCGACGAAAATCTACATTCAAATATACATATATTATATATGCATAGGTCTAAACTCATTGGACGTTGTTAAAAATAATTGTTCCATGGTTCTTAGATGATAGAAAATAAACAACTTTATCATTTCTAAAATATTTATTGATGAAACACTAATACTGTTGTTGGTAATATTCTTGTAGAAACTCTTAATTTGAGTTTAGTTATAAACTAACAAACTATTAACCTCGTTTAATCGTGTTAACTAGTTGTTAGCTTTATGATAATGGTTTATTGATTATAATCCATTGTATGTGAATACAAATGTTACACATACACATACAATGTCTCGCGTATGAGCATTTAATCATTTATTCTTCGAACGTGCAACAATTTTCTTCCCCACTTAGATTAGTCCATTACTCTATGGCTTCCATCTATTGCGACATTGTGTCTCGACACGACATCATTTTCTCTTATGTAACATCCCGGTAGACCTCTCCCGCCCCCTTTGCACAATCGACGCTTTTAAGAACTTTGGGATAGTGACATGACTGATCTGCTTCATTCCACCTTGATCTAACCTAGCTCTAATACAACTTGTCACGGATTCGTAACATTAACCCCGTGTGGCGACCTTAACCTAATAAGGACATGTAGCTTACCATTCGGCGTATAATAAAGGTTCATTGGTTTCGTCGTGTATTGAATGTCGGTGGAGCTCCCCCACCTCCCTACTAGTGTTGTATCATGTTGAATCCGCTACTCATGACGCGTAGCACCTTTATCGTTGGAGTACTCCAACAAAACTAATGATATAAACCACAAATCATTATATTTATCACTCTTCTAATCAAAACCCGACCCTTTCAAATTTGGCTCGTGTCACTGAACCTTAAGGAATTTGTTGCAAAACCTAACACACCTTGACAAACTTACAGAATCAAAGAACCTAACAAATGTAGGCGGAATACACTCATGATCTGCTTCACAAATGGGAGATTGGGTCGAAATCTATTTGTGAGATTAGTGATCGGCCCCCTACGGGCGGTCGTCCGTCGTCGTAAAGTAGTTCCCGCGAAGCTTTCGGGGCTCAATATATGCGAGTGGTATTCCGTGAAATAACTCGAATTTCAAATCATTCACTTGCTTTAACTACTCATGCTATGGATGTGAGAGCATCAACTCCGTTACTGTGGGCTTTTGAGGAGCGGGGTTTCCATACATTGGGAATTTATGTTCATAATGATGTCATGCCTGCCTTTGGTACACCGGAGAAGCCCTATTGTATTGGAATTAGGCGTCCATCTTTTGACTGTTGTCAACTAATCTCTTCAATGTTAGATTTTACTCTATGTTAGAACATTTAGGTAAATCCATATATTATACATAAAATAAGAGATAAATAAATCAAAATCTTTCATAACTTGGGCAATTTCAGCTTACATATTTTATTTTCGTTCAACTCATTTGTCATGTTTTAAATACTCTAAATGATGGTTGTTGTGAGTTGCCGACGTTGTAAGTCTGGTCTTCCACCAGTCGCTATACTATAATTAATGCTTTGAACTCATTTCAGGAGTACTGCTATAATCGGCAAGAAGGTAACATGTTAATTTGTTTGTTATATCTCTTCATCGTACTTTTTAGTTACGTTTTATATTATGATAATTTAATTCACACAGATCACAACACAAATATTCAGTATATACCTTAATTAATTTATGAATCAATATCATGGATGAACAAGCACAACACATCAGTTTACACCAAAAATATAATAGAACTTTATAAAACACTCAAAAGAAATACATCTTCGAATTAAGTCCTAAACATGCATGAAACATTATTTGTATATATATGATAACCATGAACGTACATGCATAAATAGAAGACACATAACAATTTACATAGATTATTTTTAGAACGACAACTTTTAGCAATATTTGAACCCACAATAATTTGGTTGTGGAGCTTCACACATAACATGAGATACCATTGAGACACAAGCCCAACAATTTGCATAGATAATTAAAGCTATAAAATAGTACAGCAACCCTGTTTATCGCCACCATGTGGTGGTGGTGGCGGATGGCCTGGTGGAGGCGGTGGTGGGTGGTGTGGTCCGTGTGGAGGCATTTTTTTTTCACCAAATATGTTGTGGATGAGGTAGGTATGAAAATTGAGCAAAGGCTTTGGGAATTTATAGGCTGGGAATGGTGCTTTTTCATTTTCACAGCATGTAAAATTGATTTATTGGGTTAGATTAAATTCACGTCGACAGCATTATACTATCGTGTATTATCTATCATACGCGTCCATGTCATCCTACTCATCCGGGGTTCAATATCTAAGTCACAACAAACCAGAAGTAGATATTAACCACTTTACATCGTCGACATGTATAAGTTGCTAAACATACATCTATATTCTTTCGTTTTAGTTATATCTAAGTAGCAGGCTAGCAGCAAACCATCCAGTCGACGTATCTAGAGGGATGTTAGTTTAACTTGTCGACATGTAAAAGCTTTTAGACTAATAGTAACAAGACCACAAACAAAATTGCTATATTAGCGTCACATCAATTTTCTCTCTTAGACCACACCAAGACCAAATACTTATAGCAAAAAGACGCACATGTGATCGAATACTTTTTAATTAAATTTTCATTAATAATAGAAAAAATATAATAATAATTAAAATAAAATATAAAACATTACAATAAAAATTAAAAACATAAATTAATAGTCTAAATTATGTCGCTCATTGATGTTTTGCTTCTGGCTCAACACCATCGCTGGTTGTTTTCTTTGTAATACGAGATATCTTTTTCGATTTTTTCTTCTTGTTGAAATTCAAACATTTGATGTTGCAGCTCTAATTCTTTCTCCTTTTTTGCAAGCCTCTGTTGTTCGAATTTGTCCTCTTAAGCAAGCTTTAGTCTCTCTAGTTCTGCTTGTTCCAGACGCCTATGATCTTCCATTTCCGATTCCCGCTCATTTATGATTCCCAAGGGAAAGCGGAGGATGATCCTTTCTTCTAAGACTTGTCTCGACTCATTGGTCGAACCTCTGCATCCTTTGAATCAGTTGCTTTCTCGTTCAGATCCAAACCACTATGTGTTGAGTCTGAAGTGCCGTGTGAGGTGGTTTCCGATGTTCTAGATTTTTTGGAACCAACTTTTTTGTTTTTTGAAAATATTTGGCATTTCTACCGTATTTCCATTTGCTACGGTCCTTCAAAACCTCCCAGCGTGCATTCATTGTGAAATCCGAGCCGTAAATAGCATGATACTTGTTTAAGGCTTCTGGATAGATAGTATTGTCACATGTTCCACTCTGGTGCATCCCTTTGACGCTATTGTAAACCTCACAAAATTGACTAACTTTAAAACGTATTTTTTTTTCATTTGCAGTTGACCGCATCGTAGCTTCTTTTCGCTTCCCCCATTTCCATTTCAAAGTAATTTACTACTTCTGTCCAAAACCTTGCCGCCTTTTTTCCATTTTTGCCAATGCTATTCTCAGACACGTCTACCCAAGCTTTATACAAAGCTTTCTCTTCCTTAAGGCTCCACGCATTATTTACATCTTTGTCATTCTTCTTTGGTGGTTGACACATTCTCATATACTTCCTTTTTGACGGGCACAATATCCTCGACCCTTGAACGAGTTGTGATGGACCTTTCGAAGGCTAACAAAATAATGGAACAAAATAATCATCAAGATTTAAAGGGTTAACCGGAGGAAAAAGGTTGAGAAGGTTGAGATTGGTACGGTGGTGATGCCATGTGTGGATGTGTAGGCTACTAAAATAACATAAACACTTATGGATTTGTGGTTTAGCCATGTATGTAGAGAGAGAGAGGATAGGTTGGGAGACTTCTTAGAGAGAGAAAGTAAGTTGGGTGAGATTTAACCAAATGAAGTTCCAACCCTCTACCTTGGTGGGTAGAGGGTATTTATACTTACACATAAACACCCCTACGGGCTGTAGAGCGGGCTGAAAGTGGGTAAAGACCCGACCCGACTCCACGGTGATACTTAAACTAACAATTCTACGTTTAATACTACGAACTAACTTGTGCTAACTAACAGTCGAGGTGACCGAGTCTTTCATATGGATTTTCTAAATCCTAACAATCTCCCCCTAAGGGAGGTCACCCTCGAAATTACAGTTTGAATTCTAGCAGTCTATTACATGAGTTTAATCTACTAGCTCGTAGTCTTTGATTCTTCATAGTTCGCAATCTTTGTACTTCGAGTAGTGATCTTTGACTGTTCCTTGACTTGGTGATCTTTGAGATTTCTTCGAGATCATCAGCCACAGTAAATCTCCATCTCATCCTTCGTTGTATCGCCTCCATGTGATGTTGTGACTTTTGGATCGACATGCTCACACTTTTCTGGATTATGATATTTTGCATCAGAGTAGCGAAAGCATTGTTGTATGTCTTTTTGAGTATCATGATTTCGTTGATTGGGAGTGTGTAGTGTGAGCATGTGGTTATGATTTTACGTCTCATTTGCCATCAGCTGCAACCGTCGGGTGTTCCTACAAACAACAGTTAGCAATAAACACACGAAAGTGTCTTTGTTCACTTTCGTTCAATAGGGTTGCAAGAACCACGGTTCCCCGTTGATCCGTATAAATATTGCATGTGATCAGGTAGAATTCCGAAGAATCTCCTTGACAGGGTTTCGCAGCTTGTGCTAGCCGTTCTCAAACCGAAGCGTCTTAAAGCAGACAACACGGAGTGAGTGAACCAGCAATTGAGATTCACTGATTGATGAGAAATTGATTTAAAAAACAAACGCGTATTGCTGAATAAAGAGTTTTTGCAATACGACGAAAGTTTTATGAGCAAAATCAAGTTTCAATCACAAATACTTTTGTTTGAAAAATTTATGCGCAGTCGATGTGCGGGAAAATTTTTTTGAGCACATCGAAGGATTTTTTCAAAAGTATTCGTCAATTCCTTACTGGAACAAGGTTGATTCAAGTGCGAATCGCCCCATCGTTGTTTTCCAGTTGTTACAAGTTTGATCCATGAAGGATATCACATGTCACCCACTAAGAACTTGTTTGAGGTTGGCTCTAGAATAGTATAGTAGAAGGGTTTTCATCTTGATTGTGAATACTTTACATATCACTCAGATGTTCTGACAATACCACAAGGATAATGCGTAGGACTCTTAATGTATATTTTCTTAATTTTCACGGTGTATGAAACATTAAGTATATTGTAAGTGTGTCCTACTGAGATTTATGGATGATCTCTTGGCTCTAGACTCAATAGTGCACTTTGGTTTTCTTATGCGAAGAGTATGGAGAAGGTCTCCTGGTTCAATATCAACCATCTCTAAGAGAAAGTCGATAGATGATGAGTGTCTAAATACTCATCATTTTTATACCTTTTAGACTGCAAAAACATCTGAAAACACTCAGAAACGCATCAAAATGATAAGAATATCACAAATAAGTGTTTTATGTGTTTTAAATGCAAAAACATCAAAATCTGGTAAAAAACGTATCAAGTTTGCATAATTGGCAGTTTTAGTCTCCTAAGTTTCAAAAGTTGTCAAAACTAGTCCCTGGTAATTCAAAAACTTGTAAAAATATCATTCAAGGTCCCTGAAATATTCTAAGTTGTCAAAAATAGTCCTTGAATGAATCTTTGGGCAAATGGCAGAAAAGGTCCCTCAAGTTTGAAAAATGTCAATAATGGTCCTTGGTTAATTTAAAAAGTGAAAATTATCAAATATTAACCTTGTACTATTCATAAATGACAAAATTGGTCCTTATGGTAAACTTTGGAAAAATTACAAGTTTAGTCCCTAGAATATCAAAGTTGACAGTTTTGGTCCTCGGACTTATAAAAATGGAACTTTATGCAAATTTAGTCCTTGTACTAACCATTATTTGCAGGATTGACCCTTGTGATAACCTTGGAAACTTGTCAAATTCAGCCCTTCATGAATTCACAAATTACAAAGTTGGTCCTTGTTATTACTAAAAACCAAACGGACCCTATATTATCTAAACCCAAAGCCCAAACCCAAATACCATAACCCGGCCCAAAAAATTAAATGAAATAAAACCGCGTCTACTGTTACCCCTTCTCCTCCACACCTGTTAAACCAAAACCAGTGGTTTCACCACTGGTTTCCACCTCTCCCCACCTTCCACCTCACCACCTACTACTCACTCTCATCCCCTCCACCTCATGAGCTAGCCGACAAACTGCAGTTAATGCTTCCCCACCATAGACCTTTTACTGTTACACACACACAACTGGTTTTTGCTTTTCAAATCATCACCAGCCCCATTCCTACTATCTAATCTGTCCCCCTCCACCTCCACAACACCCCAAGATTCTTTAATTGCTCTGAAATTGTCTCAAGCAACCTAGTCTCAATTTTGGCGCCAAAATTCGTTTAAACGGATAGGATGAGTTTGACTCATCCATTGGCTAAGATTTAAAGTGGGAAAGTTTCAGAAGCATGTGGGGAGTATCTCAAGTCTATAAAGAAAGAGGAGATGCAGAAGAGAGAGATATCTAGAATAATTGTAATTTAGCTTATGTCGTTTTTAATTAAGTTTCAAATTCCAGTGTTTGTTTAAACTTTTAAACTCTGTATTTCAAGTTACTAGTGTGTAATAAAGCTTTTGTGGTAATAAATTTCAAGTTTAAGTCTTATATTCAGTTTATGCAAAAATCTTACTTTTGTTTAAATTCTCAAAATCTGCAAATGATGTTTGTAGCTGTTGTTAAGGACTGAATAAGCCATATAAGCTCCTCATATAGCTTATTAAAGCTATTAGAGACCTTTAAAAGCAGTTTAGAAGTAAAAAAGAAAAATACCAAAAATTCCAAATAAATAGTTGAAAAATCAAAAATCCATGGTGAAGGTTGTCAAGAAGATGGAGCAGGGTTGATTATGGATGGCCTTGGGTTTAGTGCTTCTTGGGAAGCTATAGGAAGTGGTTTCAGTATTGGTTCTCAGTTTTGAGCTTGGAAGCCATTTGTAAGCCTTTTGCTCATTTTTGGCATTTCACTGTTTGAGTTGTTCATAAGCTCAAATCTTTGTGTTTTCATGATCATTAGTTATAGTTAAGTGTAATTAAACCATAAAAACAGTCACTTGTTCTTTAAAATTTATAGTTGCTAAAAATCTTGTTTTAACAGTTAAATCAGCATAAGTATAATTTCATGGTTTTATGTTGTTATTATTGTTATTTTGTGTTTCTTTAATCTTAGTAAGTGATAATATTAAGTTTGTAATCAGTTGCAAGGTCTAAATCAGAGTTTTGTTTTGAAAATCTCAAAACAGTCTAGTTAAAGGACTGTTTGGATTCATTAGTTAAACTATGTTATAGGTTTCTTGTGTTAATGCTTGTACTTGACTTGTGTTTCATTAGTCTCTAATAACTCAAACAAAGCAAGAAAACCAGTGGTCATTTGTATCAAAAGTCAAAATTCTCTTTGATCAAATCTTGTTAACTCACTGTTGGATTTTGATGATCTATGATTATGATTTCTTGTTCATAAGTTGTTAGCATAGCTTAATCTAACTTTATTATATCTTAATATATCATAATCAGTCATTAGCTTTGATTTAAAGTTCATTTTAGTCAACATACTAGTTTAATAAAAAAAGTCAAAATAGTGCCCTGTGCACCAGTGAGCCATCTACTTTCACAAGCTCACACAGAGCTTATAAGTTGGCTTTAGTTCATGTTTCTTGGCTTTTTGAGAAGCTCACCTAGCTGACTCTCTAATCCAAAGCTTGTTTTCCACTTTGTAGCTTATTTAAGTGGGCTGCAAGTGCTTATTAGTTTGTCCCATTTTACTCAGCATACATTGAGTCATACTCAGTTGTTTTTCAGTTTTTTCTCAAGCTATTCATAAGCTCTCTAGTGGACCCCACAGTGAGAACTTTAGCTTTTTGGAAAGATGAGTTGGTCAACTTATTAGTTGCAGTTTTTGTTTTAAGTTTCTAGCTTATCTAAGTGCTTAAAATTAAGCTTAAAAGTGCCTAGTGATTCAAAATAGTGTCCTGTGCAAATCAGTTAGCTTGTGCTTATTTTAGCTTAATCAGTGCTTATTTTCAAACTTTTGTGCTTATTCAGTTGATATATTAGCTTATTATCATTACTTAGCTTATTTTCAGTCCATCACTTTGCTTATTTTTAGCTTATAAGCCATTTTGGCTTAAACTCTTGTGCTTATTTCAAATTTTTGTTAACTGTTAAAACAATAAGCTCAATACTGAGCTTATTAGTCATTTTTATAAAAAGTTGTAATTATAAAAAGTGCTTATTTTAAGTAGCTTAACAAGTTTGTGAAGAAAAATAAAAAAAAATAAAATAGTTGCAAAAAGGAGTTGCTGGGATTCGAACCCTGGCCACCCAGCTCACCACACACACACACTACCACTCGCCCTTAGGTCTTTTTCAGTTTTCCTTTGCATTATTTAATATATACCCCTTGTTTTCCATTTAAGCTTATACGAGCTTATTTGCTTATTTCCAGCTTATTTATACTAGCTTTTTCATCTTTTGTATTTTTCATAGATTTGTATTAGTATAAAGTATTTTATAAAAAAGTTTCAGATTTTTCTAAATAGTTTTAGTATTTTTAAACATTTATTTAGTCTAAAATAGTATTTAATTCATAATAAAAAATATAAAAGTCTAAAAAATATAAATCTTTTTTTAAAAATTTTCTTTTGTCATATACTACGCAAGAAAATTGTTTTTACACTTGTAGGACTTTTATTTCATAAATTTTACGTTTTTACTTGCGCAATCGCGTAATTTTTATAAATAACGTACGTTTTCATTTTAAGTCACGTTTTTAGGTAATTTAAGTTTACGTTTTAAATAAAATAGTTCATTTAAGTTATTTTGTTTTATAAAATCACAAAAACATCATTGTAAAAATAGTGATAGCGTTTATTTAATATATTTTAGCTTTTTAATTTTCTTTAATTTGCATTTAAGTCGCTGTAATTTATTAATCTTTTCTTTAGGTATAATTATTCATCAAAATCCTTACTGATCACTATCCTTAGTGATTATTCGACATCTGAAGTTGTTTAACACCATTCATCCTCCGTGGGACTTAACGACCCAGGAATCCACTATATTCCTCTTATCCTAATTGCATTAGTGTTTGAACTGTTTTAAGTTTCTTACGGTTAGCCATTCACAAGTGGCTAGCTTGTGTGAGATAACTTGACGGTTTAGCACCAATCAAATTTATCGGTTCCCCGTGAGAATAAAACAAGTCCTTTTAAGAGAACTTGAATAGCTGCGAAGTTTAGTGCAGTGCGTCAGTGGGTCCATGACGTCTTGACTTCAATACCGGTGTTACATTGGTAACCACCAGTAGCATATGTAATGAACCCGGTTTCTGCCCTAAGGTTAAATATTTGGAGGGCTATTTCTTTTCACCCTTTATCTTTATATTTATTTTTCATTCTTCAACCCCTTCAGTGCTTACAGAGACTTTATCACTAGAACCTTGTTGGGTTTGTTCCAGTACTAGCTCTATCTCAGTCGGCACTATTCATTTATTCTCATTTTCTCCTTTTTTCATCATACCTAATGACTTCTACACTAACTAGTGGATTGTCCCTGGATAGATCCCTCCGGCTCTGGCGGGATCGTGATAACGAATACCTAACCTTACCATCCTTATAACTCCAATAGAGTAAATGCAAGGTCACTCGTGTGGTATTGTTCTTTCCGCCTTAAAACCAATTGAAAAATCAATCAAGGTACTTGTGATATTTGATATCAAAGCATTTGTACCTCAATTGTTTTTTATCTTTCATAAATGCTCCCCCTCAACATGTGCGTCGGTATTTGAAATCGTTTAGCACATGGAGGGAGGAGTGCCTGTTTGTGTCGTTACCAATCACATTTTTATCAGTTTTAATATTTAAATCACATTCTCTCCTCTAATCAGAAATTTCAAACCTTTTGAGATTTGTGATCTCAATTTATTTAAATAATTTAGAAAATTTGGGAGAAAAATGTGGCCTGGTTTTAGTATATACTGATAAAGAACATTACAACGCTCCCCCTCAATAAATGAGAGAGAATGTTAGTGTCAGGTATGATAAATTTGAGAGATCTTTGAATGTAAGAAAAATCATTTTGAAAGATCTTTAAATATGACAAAAGTTAATATACTGACACATAACAACAAAATATTTATTCACTTTACCACTACTCGCAACCTATTCGTCTAGGGTCCGATAGTCAATTCTCCTAGCTTACTAGATACTACCAAACATTAATACTATCGAAACAAAGGTGTCTACGAAAAAGCAAAGAAAATAAGCACATAAAGCGATACGAAAATGAGAAAACTTAATTATGGCATAACAATTTCATAATTAGGCTAACACCAAAGGTGTTTAGCCAATCATATTAAATAATGCATGAAATTTAATGTTTAAGATAATAATGAAAGAGATTGAATAAAATACAAATGTTTGATACTAAATACTAAAACTTATATATTAAATAGCGTGAATTCTTCCTTGAAAATGCTTCGTATGCTGTTGAATAGCGTCCCTCTAGAAACCCTGTCCTATGGTGTTGTGTGTTGGGAAGTTCTATCAAAATGCTGAATTAAGGCTTGTATTTATAGCCTCGTCAAAGTTACGGCGTAACCTTGTGAATTGATTACGCCGTAACCATCTTATCTCATACGATCTTATCCATAGTAAAATATTTACGGCGTAACCTTAAGAATGGGTTACGACCGTAAACTCTCGTAGCGAATTTCATCACTTTTACGCCGTAACCTTACAAATGGGTTACGGCGTAAGTATCTTGACCACAAAAAATCTTTTAAGTCTGGAATTATATACAGTGTAACTATGTAATGAAGTTACGCCATAACCTTTAACTGCGTTGATTTTGGTCTTCTAGCCTAAATCCTAGTTACGGTGTAAGTAGAGTATGGAATTACGCCGTAACTCTTGTCTTGCTAGCATATTTCTGTATATTTACTTTAATAACCTTTCAAATACGCGTCTCTTTGTTCCTATACTCATTAATGACCTGAAAATAATAAATTAAGAAATAAGAGCATATTTTCAAGTAAAACAATGCAAATGATGATCATATTAGGGGAAATTTGACAATAAAATATCAGGACTATTTGATATTATTATTTTACATATGTTAATTTAATTGTATGTCCTTTTTAGTAATTTAAAAATATTAAACGCCAACTTAAACTAATTTGCCAAACAAATTTATTAAAATAAAGATTCTAGTTTCGGCTTATAATATAAGCCTTGGCCCCAGCCTCAGTCCCAGCCCTAGCCCCTTGTGCCAAACACACCCTACGTCTTAATTTTATGTGTTACATCACGAAAAATACGATCTTGTTTCCTTAGTACTCATATCGATGCAAAAGCATATCAATACCAATATCAGTGACGTCTTTTCAATTGGGATGGTTAGGTGCAAAAGCATATCAATACCTCAGATTTCTTTCTCCTCTAAATTTCCCTCACTTCCTCTTATTTTTCATCTGTTTTGGTCACCTTCCCCTCACCTTTCATTAGAGCATGCGGTATGATCACTTGAGAAGTGAGTGAAAGCTTAACTTTTTGAGTTAAGGGCTAAGTTACCGTACCGCCCAAGTGAGTTAAGGCATTGAGTTAAAGGGTGCGTTACCACCTTAACGCTGCGTTAAGTAGCAAATAAAAAAAAATTACATATTCGCCCTCTAAAATTTTACATATTCGCCTCCTAAAATGTTGTCTTTTTTTTAGTTAAGGTTAAGTAATGATAAGGAGTGTGTTTTTTTGAGTTAAGGTTAGAATGTTAAAGATGATGTGACGCTGACGTTACACTGAGTGAAAGTTTAACCCAAGTTACCACATCATCTGCTTTTAAAATACTCACTTTATACAAATATACCTCACGAAATATCACGTACACAATTACAAAACAAATACAATTGAGGCTCACTTTTCAGCCTTGTCACGATGGTGAGCAACTCACCAAACTTGTGCAATTTTACCGTTACGATAGACATGAGTTTTGGTTGTGGTGCGTGACACATGCATGTGTTCACGACCACTACGCTTAGTCTAGACATATATTAAATCGAAGAGCCCCCTCACAAATAGTGGTCTTGTGTGACTGCCCACTTACACATGCTGATCACCGCCATAAGATTCAATAGTCGGAAGACTTATTTACGTACGAACGACCAATATGAGACAAACAAACGAATTGAAAATGATCCCAACTTTACAAAAATGGAAATGCTCATGTGAGAATTACACAATGACTTCTCAGATGGGCGGTAGGTACTAAATAAATCAAATCATTAGACTCTGTACATACAACATACACTAATTAACCACCGAACTGAAATAGAAATCACAGGAAGTACATATGAGAATCTCAGATATTATATACTACTCGATCTTTTACTTAACAAATAAATACATTTGAAGATAACACCACAAAGATCATTAACCTCAATAGATCACCTTCATAAATTCAACAATACAATTATTTATAGATAAACTTATATAATACTCAAACGAAATACATCATCAAATGTAAGTAACTGATCATGCCCTATTTGTTATATAGAATAACTTTAGGTCATGCATGGCTACACACTTAAATATAAAGCTAGAGAATAGTACAACAGCCTTGACGATCGTGACGATGAGGTGGCGGTGGTGGCGGGTGATGATGATGGGGAGGTGGTGGTGGGTGGTGATGAGGTGGCGGCGGTGGTGGGTGATGTGGCCCTGGTCTATGCATCTTCTTGAGTTAACTAGATATTTTGTAAATGTGGTAGGTATGAAATTGTGTCTAGGCCTTCAGACTTTATGGTAAGATCTTGGTAAAAATAAACGATATGCAAATAAATAAAATGGCCCACGTGTCCATTGAATATTAGTGATACGTAGTATTTTGCGATATATTTTTTATAGAGACGTGATGCACATTTATAAAAAAGTTTCACGTGCATCCGAGTCATCCATTTACATCTACTTAAAAGCTATATATATTTTCCTTTCACACTTGGTCGACATATCACATATATTATATATATACTAATGGGAGGATACGAAACGGCGACAAAACATGTCGTTTAGGCTTCGCTCAATTTCTGTGAGTTCAAATGCCAGGCCCATGTTTTTTTAGGCCCTGTTACTCGGCCTTCTCTTATATGTTAGGTAATTAGGATCACAGTAATCTGAGAGTCGTGTAAATACTATCAGATTGAAGTATTTCGGTGGTTCTACCGAAATCTCTAATCGGATAAAACTCAGATTTGAACTAGAATATGTTTTGTTTATTATGAACCAGAACCAAGAAACGAATTATATGACCAAAAAACTACATATCGGTTGTAACTGCTATAGCAGTTACTTAACAACCGAGCAGTTAAAATATGGGACAAAATACCGGAAATTTTATTTTCTAGTGCGTTTTTAACACAGCTCGACCCCAGCCAGGGGCGCTGCCCCTTGGACCCTGCTACCAGGGGCGCTGCCCCCGGACCCCCGTCATTCGGGGCTTCGCCCCCGAATAGCAATCATAATAACGTCATACAAGTGTGCACTCCGCACAACCCCGACTTGTTGAACATTTATCACAATTACACATTGGTCAATTAAGTCAATCCATTACACTTAAATAATACCGGTGATGTGAAATCACCAACAATCCTCCCCCATTTAAGTGTAATCTTGATTAACTTAAACATACTCATAACAAACAACAAACTGATGCATAAATGAAATGTCGAGACGATTGAATTTCACATTAGTACATTAGCATTCCAAATATTCGAATATAAGAGTGTCACTAAGGATTGAACTCCTTCTATTCATAGTGAATACATGAAGATAATATACACAACAGTTTACACATTCACATGTTCCAGTTGACACTATGTTTTACTAGCTTGTGTCCTATCCTTCAATAAGCATATCAAAGCCAAGTCCCAAGCTTCTTGAAGCAGCTAAACTTCATGCTTATATAGGTGGTTCTTTACTCTTGCACCTGCACATGCAATTTGTCAAAAAACCATTAAGAAATATGATTCAACCCCGACTTATTGAACATTTATCACAATTACACATTGGTCAACTAAGTCAATCCATTACACTTAAATAATATCGGTGATGTGAAATCACCAACATTATACGTGTCTGCTATACTGATACGTGGCGTCATATTGCTTTCTTCGTTTCCAACGATCGCTGCTTATCTTCTCGGTTCCGTCGTCTTTGTTAATCACCGCCGGTTGTTTGCGGATTTCGTATTAGGTAATTGCTTTTTCGTTGTTAGATGTTTGATGTTGCCTATTTGGTTTCTTCAGTTTCAAGAATTGTTGTAGTGTCTTTTGGCGATAATAGTGCTTTCTTCATATTCGGTTTCTTCAGTTTCAATAATTGCTGTAGTGATTTTCATAACCTTGAACACATCCGGCCTCTATGTAAGTTGATTAATCTTTGCTTATAAGCTTATTTATTTTGTAAAATTATTTCAAGATTCATATAAAGAGTATGATTATAACGATTTCTGATTTTTCTACATGGAGTATTATGAGCTGTCGAGGTCGAGGAAGTGTTCCATCGAAAGTGGCATCTCCGAAAACATACAATTGTTGCATCACCAATCGAGTATAATACAACCCTTGAGGAGGTCATGCTATGCTAGAATTCTTACCTTGGTTGCATTTTTTGCACCTGGAACTCCTATTCCTGAAAATCCTCCGTTTGAAGGTATCTATAGCTTGATCGAGTTGTATTAGTTTTTTTTTATTAACTTTCTTTTGGAGTTTCGTGTTCATAAGTATGCATTCGTGTCATTGGTTTGACAAAATATTAATCCGTCTTAAAGTGATCATTTGTAGTCATTACTAAAAGAAAGTCATTTTTCTCACTGTCTATACCTAAAATAATCAAGAAGTACGGATTGATACAAATGGGTCACTCCGTCTTTAATGAGCACTTTCAAAAATAAAATGAGAGATTCTTTTTTGTTTTACCAGACTGTTTATACTTCATTGATAAGCACAACTAATTAATCCCAAACACCCACTTTTCTTATTGTTTTACGAAAATGAAATAAGGTCAAACGCTTGCTATAGAAGTATTTACTTTCAATCCTTTTTGGTACGTAGTAGGTGTTGGAAATGTATATATATTTACAAACATGTGAATGTCCGGATTCGAACTCGTGACCACGGGATTGCACACATTAGCGAATGAGAATTAAAGTTAATAATTAATGTTTATGTTTACGATTAATTATTGCACATTAAGTCTGGTTAACGATCGTTAAGTATTTAACGGAAAAATGACTAACGACCGTTAAATGAAAAAGAGAAGGACTAGAAATGGAAAACTTGGAAAAGTTATGGGTTTGGCTTTGGGCTTTCTATAGTGGCCGGCCATAGGGCCTCTCCAAGGCCTAATTCCCTAACTTGTTCTCTAAGTTTACCAACTAGTATATAAAGAGGGATAGGTTCTAGGGTTTCATACACTTGTGCATTGAATTAACCCTAGATCTCTCCTCTCCTCTCTCTAGTCTAATATTCGGCCGAACACCCCAAGTAAGGGAGTTTGGTTTCGTTTTTCTTAAACGAGGACTTGTGTTAGATCTAGCAATCGCTTGATTCGTTTGGTTAATTCGTGTGTACAAGAACGTGGTTGTAAGACATTATTCTTACACCAATAAGTACTTCTTTATTTTACTTTGCTCGAGGGTTGTTTTGCTTTGCTCGAGGGATTTGACATTCGCAAGAGGTACGTTACGCATACTTTCAGTTAATTAATTTATTTGTTATGATCTTTAAGTCTTCCGCTGTGTACTCTTGATGTCTTTATGTTTTATTGTATTTTATATATCATAAACTCAACAGTGGCATCACGAGCCTTGTATAACAAGTAATTAATTACTGAAACACATAATTAAAATAAACATGAATGTGTTATTATTTGTATGCTTAGATCTAGGGTTTGCAAAACCTAAACCCTAATTTTGAGGGGGGGGCGTTTTATTTGGTGCCCTAATTAGGGTTTTGTAAACTATTGTTTTAATTGGATTAGAAACCCTAAGATGCATGCAACTTTATGTGTATATGCGTAACTCTGTTTAATTGCATTAATTGTTAAGTGTAATTTATATCCATGATAATTATCTGCATGTTTTATCATGGATCTGTTTTTTATTGTATGTCTTTCATGTTTTAAGTGATATACATTAAATTATGATAGATCTTAAATTGGGGAAGACCTCAATAATTATTAATTTAATCAATTATGTGCTATGTGGTATATATTTAGTTTTGACTTACGCAATCGATGAATCGATGCACGTGGTTCACCTTGTACATAGATGAAAACGGGTGGAAGTCTTAATTAAATATATGCATATTGACAGATATAGAATTGGTTATTAATAGGATTTATCAAAACCGTTTGCATGTGGCTATTTGATATGCATGACTTTTATTTGTTATGCATTCATTGTTTATTTGTTTATTTTTTCAAATACTTGCTTGTTTGTTATGTGTAACAAGGGTATTTTTACAAGAAAAATAAACTGACCTAAACAATGGTGAAACATGTATTTTTAAGAATAGTAATCATAATCGTTTAATTGATTGATGACTTTGGTACAAATGACTGAACGGCTCACCCATGAGAATGAACTAATAAAAGGGGTTTAAAGAAGTGCGCACAGACACACTGAATGGATGTCTAAGGTTGTGCTTTAGCGCGTACCTGGTCCTCTGCCCCCTGTAAGTTCGAGTGGAGCTACTTAGTAAGTCATTAAATGTGCAAGCTCATCTTAAGGGCGAATTAGTGTTGATTCCATGCGCCACTTAGGTGGTAATTATCCGAAACACTAAGTGTTTACACTTATGCAAAAGTACGGTATAATGGATGATAATTAACACTAATTCCTTGATTGGTGAACCCAATACCTCAATTAAAGTTTGATGATGAAAAGCTTATACATTAAAACAAGATATAAATGTTTTAATAAAAACTATGATATAAAGATGAATGCATGACATTTTTGTACATATTTGATTTAACATCAAAACTATTACCCTTTAAATTTAAGTTATATGCCATCCAACGAAACGGAAACACCTAAGATTACTTTCTATTTGCGTGAGAACGTGACTTAGATCTTAATCAAAGGGTAAAATGTCCACGTGTCGTGAGAACGGGCATGGACGATTTTGCAGTTTCTTAAGT
Organism: Chrysanthemum seticuspe; assembly: GCA_019973895.1. Lineage (NCBI taxonomy): Eukaryota > Viridiplantae > Streptophyta > Magnoliopsida > Asterales > Asteraceae > Chrysanthemum > Chrysanthemum seticuspe. The sequence goes on along the minus strand of BPTQ01000006.1, from coordinate 125,978,283 downwards.
TGGACAACTTAATTGAGTTAGGCGGTGAAAACTGAAAACTCAAGGCATAAGATGGGATAAAACATGTTTACATGGCGATTGATATTGGCTATATGTAAATCCCATAAATCTAGGAATTGCAATTGAAATTGGCAATTGAGCAAAAGCTCTACCATTCTGTATAAGGTTCATCACTAACAGATCAACTGATGTGATGAGATTATGACAATTTGGATCATAGTTTTCAATAAATATTAATTGGTTATATGAATATGAACCTTGGGTATTTAATTGTTTATTGAAAAGGAAAATTATCAAAATACTAATTATGGTTTTTTGAACTTTTTATAGTAGATGGCTCAATCTGATAAAACTATGAGCTTACTGAGTGCCGCTTTCAAAGATATGATTGGAAGGGACAAGCTGACTGGCCCTAATTTCAATGATTGGCATCGTTCACTTAGGATCATCCTTCGTGTTGCCAAAAGGGTTGAAATTTTGACTACACCTCTGCCTGATGCTCCTCCCAACACGGCAACTGCTCTTGAATTAGAGGCATATCGTGTTGAATATGAGAAGCACAATGATGTGGCGTGTCTAATGCTTTCGGGGATGTCTGCTCAATTGCAAAAACAATTTGAGCACTATCCGGCTATGAGCATGCTAGATGAACTCAAACATATGTTTGAGAAGCCACCAGCAGCTGAACTGTATGAACTAATTGAAAAGGTTCACAGCTGCAAGCAGGAGGTTGGCAAATCTGTCTCCGACCACGTCCTTGAGATGAAACATCACTTGGACCAATTGGAGAAGCTCGGCTGTGGTTACTCGAATGATGTATGTGTCGGACTCATCAATCACTCCCTTAATCAGGAACGATTTGGTGATTTTGTCCGAAATTTTAACATGCATTGCACGGGGAAGACAGTGAATGAGTTACATGCAATGCTTGTAGACTACGAGAAGAGATTGCCAAAGAAGGCTCCTACACCTGTTGTGCTCGCAATACAGGGTGGTAGGGTAAATAAGCCTAAGCCGCAAGCAGATAAGAAAGGGAAAGGAAAAGGAAAGGGGAAACAAGTTGTCATCCCACCAGCTCCTAAGAAGAACCCTGGAAAGAAAAAGGAGAATCCTAAGAAGGATTTGTCTTGCCACCACTGCAACTCACCGGGTCACTGGAAGCGGAACTGTCCAGTTTATCTGAATGAGTGCCTTCAGAATAAAAATAAGATGGTGCCTAGCTCATCAGGTATTTTTATGTTTGAATTATTTTCTTTCCCTCATAAGTTAAATTCCTGGATATATGATACAGGATGTGGTACTCACATCTGTAATACATCGCAGGGACTTAGAGGGGCGAAGAAGCTGACCTGTGGAGAAAGATACTTGTACGTTGGAAATGGAAAGCGTGCAGCTGTCGAAGCCATAGGGACTTTTGATTTAGTGTTGCCTTCGGGTTTAATTTTAGAACTAAATAATTGTCATTATGCACCCTCCATTGTTAGGGGTGTTATTTCAGTTTCTTTGTTAAAAGATATTGGTTTTGTGCACACTTTTACCAGTTATGGAATTTCAGTTTCTTTAAATAATGTTTTTTACTTTAATGCAATTCCTATGCTTGGTGTGTTTGAAATTGATATGGATGGTTGTATATCCAATGGAAATAATTCGTTGTATAGCATTAGCAATAAGAAGAGCAAGTCGAACTGTGACTCTTCTTATCTTTGGCATTGTCGCCTTGCCCATATTGCAAGAAACGCATGGAAAAGCTGCAACACGATGGGCTTTTACAAACGGTCAATGATGAATCATTTGACAAATGCGAGTCTTGCATTGCTGGGAAGATGACAAGAAAGCCTTTTTCACCACAAGTGGAAAGGGCTTCTGATCTACTTGGATTGATACACACTGATGTGTGTGGTCCACTTAGACATGTGTCAAAACGTGGTGCTGTCTACTTCTTAACCTTTACGGATGATTTCAGTCGTTATGGTTATGTTTATTTACTTAAACATAAACATGAAGTCTTTGAAACATTTAAGGTTTTCAAAAGTGAAGTAGAATTACAACTCGGTAAGAAGATTAAAGCTCTTCGATCTGATAGAGGTGGTGAGTATATAAGTCAAGAGTTCAAAGATTACTTAGCTGAGTGTGGAATTATCCAGCATCTCACATCTCCTTATACTCCACAACAAAATGGTGTATCTGAAAGGAGAAATCGTACCTTACTTGACATGGTACGATCAATGTTTGAACTTACGACTCTACCTTTTACTTTTTGGGATTATGCCCTTGAAACTGCTATTCGCATTTTGAATATGGTTCCAACGAAGAAGGTTGTTAAAACTCCAGATGAAATATGGACTGGAAAAGCTCCCAACTTTTTTTACTTAAAGGTCTGGGGATGTGAAGCGTTTGTTAAACGTGACACAACTGATAAGCTCCAAGCCAGATCTGTTAAGTGTATCTTTGTAGGATACCCTAAGGAAACTATGGGTTACTACTTTTACTACCCAGCTGAGAACAAAGTCTTTGTGGCTAGGTATGGAGATTTCCTTGAAAGGAATCTCATATCTCAAGAACTCAGTGGGAGAGTATTTGATCTGGAATATGATCAAGAAGATACAACACCTTCTGAAAATACTAGCCAACTTCAAGAAGAACCTGAAAGCTTAGGTGCTCCTCCTGAAGTTGTTCCCATTCGTAGGTCTGAAAGGACTATACGTGCACCTGACCGTCTATGTCTTAACGTAGAGGTGGAGGAAAATATAGTTGGGGATCTTAATGAACCTGCCAACTATAAGGCTGCCATGGCTGATCCTGAAAAGGATAAATGGCAGATTGCTATGAATGGGGAAATGCAATCCATGAAAGATAATGATGTCTGGATTGAAGTTGACCTTCCTCCCAAGGCTAAGGTCGTTGGGAGTAAGTGGATCTTCAAAAAGAAAACTGACATGGATGGCAATGTACACACCCACAAGGCTCGTCTGGTGGCTAAAGGTTTTACTCAAACCTATGGCATTGACTACGAGGAGACATTCTCTCCTGTAGCGGACATAAGAGCTATTAGGATTCTCATAGCTATAGCTGCACACTATGACTATGAGATTTGGCAAATGGATGTCAAAACCGCTTTTCTGAATCGCCGTCTAGATGAAGACATATATATGGCACAGCCAGAAGGGTTTGTGAATCCATTATTTCCTAACCGTGTATGCAAGCTTAAGAGGTCCATTTATGGACTAAAGCAAGCATCAAGGCAATGGAATAAAAGATTCGATGGAGAAATCAAAGGTTTTGGATTTACTCAGAATCTTGATGAGCCATGTGTATATCACAAAGCTAGTGGGAGTCGTGTTACTTTCCTTATTCTGTATGTCGATGACATATTAATCATGGGAAATCATATACCAAGTCTGAATGAGGTGAAAGCCTATCTTGGTAAATGTTTTTCGGTGAAAGACTTAGGGGAAGCAGCATATATACTCGGAATCAAGATCTACAGGGATAGATCAAGGCGGCTAATTGGTTTAAGCCAAAGTGCTTACATTGACAAAATATTGAAGAGATTCAATATGCAAAATTCCAAGAAGGGAATTTTGCCAATGCAAGTGAATCATGGTTTGAGCAGCCAAGGCTGTGCTTCAACACCTGCAGAGGTGGCGCTTATGAAGAAAGTTCCTTATGCTTCGGCTGTAGGATCTATCATGTACGCGGTACGATGCACAAGGCCTGATGTGGCGTTTGCTCAAAACTTGACCAGTCGGTATCAACAGAATCCGAGTGAAATTCACTGGACTGCTGTTAAACATATTCTCAAGTACCTTAGGGCTACAAGAGATATGTTCATAGTGTATGGAGGAAATCCAGAAGCAGAACTGTCTGTTACAGGTTACTGCGATGCATCCTGGAAGTGTGACAAAGATGATACGAAGTCTCAAACGGGTTACATTTTTGTCATCAATGGAGGTGCTGTGGATTGGAAGAGTAAGAAACAGACAACACTTGCGATGTCTGCTACAGATAGTGAGTACATAGCGGCGTCTGAGGCTGCCATGGAAGCTGTTTGGATAAGGAAATTTGTTTCGGGGCTTGGTGTTATGCCGTCGATTGAAAATCCTATTAAAGTATATTGTGACAATTCAGCTGCAATTACTTTTGCCCATGAACCTGGAGTCATGAAGGGCACCAGACACTATCCTAGAAAATATCACTATGTTCAAGAGCAAGTCGAGATAGGTGAAATTGAGTTGCTCAAAGTTCACACAGATGATAACCTAGCAGATCCGTTAACGAAGGCCTTGCCTGGTGAAAAACTTAATCATTTGTCTGATAAGTTTGGACTTCGTTTAGCTAGTAGTTTCATGCCCATCTGTGACTAAGTATTTTAGATGAAAGGATATTGTAAACATTATTATTGAAATGAAATAAAGTATTTTGTTATGTTTATTATTCATTTATTATAATGTTGTCCTATATTTGCATGTTTAAATCCTTGAATAACTTAAGTTATTCTAAATAGTCCATTGTCAATCAATAACATGGGAATGATATTAAATTAAGACAAATCTGAGTATTAGTTAGAATATACTTGAAAGTATATTGATGCGTAGCATGACTAATTTCAGATGATATTCAATGAATTGAATATAGGACTTATCCCACCTGCATGATAATACTTTATGGATCTTTGTCATTAAGTATATCATGGATATTTATCCTCTGACTTGAGATACAAGAGATATGTCATGGATGTAGTGCATTTTTGGGAAGCAATCTAACGCTACACGTAACTGGTAGTTATAAGGGTTGTTTTCAGAAGTGTTGCGAAATTTATGAATCCTGCTTGTAGTCAAAATGGGATTTGTTTCCTTCAAATTTATTTTGAAGTATAATACTACTGGGCCCCTCGTAGGATTGTTAAGATGTTTGTATGGCCATACCCAAGGTCTTCTGGAATAAGTTCAGAAAAATTGGTAATCTTATTCAATCATATAAAGCGAGAAACAGAATAGTTAATTAAGAAATGAGTGAGATCCATATTCTTATTAACATGGTATTAGAAACAAAAGGATGAATATGATGATGAATCATCAAAGTTGGTTTTTCTCCAGAAAACCATACACGAGTTGTACCGGGGTCATTGGCGTGTTGCTAGACGCTAACTAATGTCATTTCACGTTTTGTAAACATATCCAAGTGGGAGCTGTTGGAAATGTATATATATTTACAAACATGTGAATGTCCATATTCGAACTCGTGACCACGGGATTGCACACATTAGCGAATGAGAATTAAAGTTAATAATTAATGTTTATGTTTACGATTAATTATTGCACATTAAGTCTGGTTAACGATCGTTAAGTATTTAACGGAAAAATGACTAACGACCGTTAAATGGAAAAGAGAAGGACTAGAAATGGAAAACTTGGAAAAGTTATGGGTTTGGCTTTGGGCTTTCTATAGTGGCCGGCCATAGGGCCTCTCCAAGGCCTAATTCCCTAACTTGTTCTCTAAGTTTACCTACTAGTATATAAAGAGGGATAGGTTCTAGGGTTTCATACACTTGTGCATTGAATTAACCCTAGATCTCTCCTCTCCTCTCTCTAGTCTAATATTCGGCCGAACACCCCAAGTAAGGGAGTTTGGTTTCGTTTTTCTTAAACGAGGACTTGTGTTAGATCTAGCAATCGCTTGATTCGTTTGGTTAATTCGTGTGTACAAGAACGTGGTTGTAAGACATTATTCTTACACCAATAAGTACTTCTTTGTTTTGCTTTGCTCGAGGGTTGTTTTGCTTTGCTCGAGGGATTTGACATTCGCAAGAGGTACGTTACGCATACTTTCAGTTAATTAATTTATTTGTTATGATCTTTAAGTCTTCCGCTGTGTACTCTTGATGTCTTTATGTTTTATTGTATTTTATATATCATAAACTCAACAGTAGGAACAAGGTGGTGTTGGGAAAAAGAGTATCTCGAAGTGCAGGGTCCTTACAGCCATGTTATCAAGTGGATGGTCACACTACTGATATTACTAAAGTTTAACAACATTTGACTTTTAATTAACCAATTACGACTGCCATTACTTAAGAAGTGTTTATTTCCACTGATCTATATAAAACATATAATTTATAATACGGTATTCTAGGTACAGAAAAATTGCAATGGTCAGTTTACGCGATGCCATTATGCCAGGATTCATTTGAGAAGCCAACGATGCGTATGCTTTATTGTATGAAATACATGCGGCTGCCCAGAATTGTGTCAAAACTATTCAGCGAGGTAATATGGGAACATTCTTTCATTGTCTCAATATAGCTTTCAATCAGATTTTTCCCGGTCCTTAAAGTGAATTGTTAGTGGAGGCAGTAACATGGGTCAAGACAACTAATTTGAGTTGTGGGTTAAAATGGAGCATTAACTGAAAAAAAGCCAAATCAACATATAGGTATATTTTGTACACGTTAGTAATAATATACAATTTTGCAGCCAAATAGTTTACGATCCGTTTTTAGGTTTACTAAGTTTTTGCAAACTGTCGTTGTCACAGGAATGGTGAAAGAGCGATTTGTTGTCACAGATTTAGGATCCTGTGAATCAAGGTATACGATCTTTTTTGTGCTTATGCTATTTACTTTTTGCACGTACTGTGTAAGTCGTTGTTTAAGTTATACTGATAAACGACGATTTGTTGTTGGACGATTTGTTGTTGTAGCGCCTGTTATGCAAACCCGTGAAAAGGTGTGTTCTGTGTTTCATAAGAACAGTCGCCAACGACATTTGGCTTATCAACGTATGTTAGGTTATGAAAGGTACTTAGATGTATTGCACGGTATCTTTGGTTGTGGATATTTGGATTTGGGTGTCTTTGGAATTGCACTGAGCTACAGCAGGAGCACTTTCGGCAATGGAAGGCCAATTACCAGAAGCAATTGATGCAGGTGATACGGTTCATGTGGTTACAGTCATGCACTGCACTTTCGTTTCATAATTCAGTGCTACTAGCCTACTATGTGTATTTTCTTAAAGGATATTATTGGCTACTAATAATACGTTGTTTCCTCAATTTTGTTAAGGAGTACGGGATGGACAACTCCATGTGCAGCGATAGTTCCCAATGTCTACCTACTGATGCGCATTTATGAAGTTAAGAACATATATTCTTTTGCACCTTTAACTATGTCTCCCATATACTGAACGAGCCACTGCCGTATACAGATATAAATTAATAACCTACGTATTGCAATGTAATCAAGCATTGCATATAATAATATGAATTTTGGGAAATCCCCACTTTCACAAAAAGTTGCTTCTTGCTCAAAATTTGGACCCCTATATATCAGATTATCTATTTATTTTATTGTCTCTATCAGGACTTTTATTAAAACTCCATACTTACCTGATGAAGCGGAGCTAGAAGGAGCGGAAGGACAACTCAAAGTTGTCGTTGCTGAATTTTTTCGCAAAGTTCATCTTCTGAAGCATTACAGGTATTAAACAGATAATGATATTTGTTAATTTATATTCATCTTTTATTGTGTCACAGCATATGGGATGGAAACCTGACATATTTCTTTTTGTCTCTATGTTTGGAACATTTATATAAATCTCCTACCCTTTTCGAAGATATTGAAAAAATATGAAAAGGTTAGGGAACTACTGAAATACTCAAGCCTAATATTTTCTTACTTTTTCAGTAAAAAAATGCCTCATTTTTAAGCCATTTAATACAGATGATCATGCGGGTCGGTCAAAGGGATATAGGTTTGTTAAATTTGTAGGCGAGATGGAGAGAAACCATGCTATAAGTTAGGTGAATGCAGTGTATTGCTTTACTAGACTTATCAGAATTGGTGCTACAACACCTAACAAGACTGCAGCTTTTCCAGCGCAATATGTTGCGCCACAAGGTGCATGTTGACAGGTACTTGGTTCTTTTTATTTCGTTTACTGCTTTTTTACTGTCGTGAAAATTCAATATCTTAATATGAAAATTAGAAGCTACATGATGGGACGGGTTTTGAGATTAGTTACATATATGTAGGAAGAGAACGACGCCTATTAGTGATCACATGCGTACATTACAGTATCCATCTACCATGATTAAGGGCATCATTTGTGATCTAATGAAGTTCACCAGCAGACACCTACCTAGAGTTTAGTATTAATTTCAGATACAAAATAATTGTCAATATATACAAATGGTTATGGAAATTGCACGTACTTTTTTTCTGTAGCAGGATAAACATTGGTAAACACATATGCACTTGAGGTCAAACGTGCTACTGAATTGAGTTGGCTCGAAGTTTTTGGAGGCGCGAGCAGGTTGCGATTCAGTTCCGTTCGTTGTCGAAACCGTTACGGCATATGGGTGTGCTACAGGTAGTCCCTCTAACCTACGCCTGGATTTACTTTTGTCCTCCGCATAAACCAATGTTTGTAATATATTTGCAGAATTTACAGCTGATAGTATCTGTTCATGTTCATCTCCCGTTTTGTACCCCGGCTTTTCCTGCCAAATTTTTTGGGCTATTTGGCCTGATCTTTGTGGTCCCCCGGCGGTAACCCAACCCAAAAGATAAGCCAACCTCTATTATTTCATGCCTCCCTATCTTCTCAAATCTTCCAGAAATCTCTCTCTCTCACACACACACATACATGCACTAGAATCAGATTATCAACAAGCAAGAGGTACGGCTCCAATTCGGGATTTTCTTTTTGCTGGAATATTAAACGTCCGCTGCAATTACACAGGGGTTCTTTTCTATAATTTTATGGGTTTTGTCTAGGTTACATGATTTGATTATGTGGTATTTGATTGAGTTCTCATTTTTTGTTTTTAGGTCGTATGTGGTGCACCTACGGCAAAAAAAATTGTTTCAGATGAAAGGTATTTATATTTTCTTCAAGCTGAGTTTTGATTTTTAGGATTGTTGTTATTTTAAGTACAAGTATGATGTGAAGCTGTTGCTGGGTGCGTCTTATGTGGGGCAACGTTTATGATTCGTTTTATCACACGTAGAACATCTCAATAATTTCATTACTGATTCTTTATAACAAATAATAATCAAATAGACTAGGATTGTTTAGTTGAAAAAATTATAATTAGACCATGTGAGTGTTTTTAAGAGGTTGTTTGGGATTGCGTTTTGGGATGGATTATCTGATTATGCCGTTTGTAGAATGTAGATAATGAGAATAGACAGTCTGCTTAAGATTCTGTAAGTGTTTTCAGTCATGGTTTACGCAAAAGTTGTAGAGGTTCTTAATTGATTATGGCTGATATTTTCAACTTCGTTTCAGGAAAATGTGAAAGATGGCCCGACGTACGGCATGTGGCAGGCAGCCGACAAGCCGAAAGAGGGAAGAAGGGTCATTAGAATGGGCTAAAGAGAAGGGGAGAAAAAGGTACGAAACGACTAAGGCAAATCAACAAGAAGTCAAGCCACATTCTAAACACTGCGGTTTCCATGGATATATTTTGACAAACTATGGGCTGACCGTATAGTGTTCCTATAACAGGTAACATTTGACTCTATGTTTTGGTCATGAATTGGGCATATATCAAATGTATATGCATATACCAGCTGGATGTTCTTATTATTCCTCGATATTGTAGAGAAGGTATCATATCAACTGCAGATCGAAATTCTGAAATTCTTGGCCAGATAATATTATGGGAGGCAAGGAATAAAGGTTGTCATCTCTAATGGAAAGCTTGGGATGGTATACCACTGAGCTCCCTATTGTATTGTAGGCTTATTTGTTAAAAAACAGCATTTTTATAATTAGTTGCTCTTCTATGAAAAAGTGCAGGGTCCTATGAAGTTAGCGAGATTAGCAAAACCTATAGCTACAGAAGTAGCTATAAAGTGCAGAGCAAAAGGACCACTTCCTGTTTCAGTGAGTTGTACAGGTTCTTACGAGCTTCTATGTACATGCATATACTTGGTTACATATATAAAAAAACAGTATTTTGTTGCTGCTGTAATGAAGTACGAAAAAGTGTTCAACATCTTGCCCAGTTTGAACGGCAAACTGTTAATTGTTTTACATAATTTTGCCAATAACCCAGGTGCAACTTACCAGAATTAATGAAACTTCCCTTAAATTACCAAAATGCAGGTTACCTATTGAGAATAAACATTTAACTCAACATTTAAACAAAACTTATTTACCATATTTCGTAATTTGACAGACATACACAACGTATTTATATGTATGTCATCAAGTATTTATCAGTATGCAATTTATGTCATTTGTAAAAGTACTTTTTGCAGAAAAAAAATGTATGTTCTAACATTTTCTTTTTGCAGGCCCGTGAAATTAGCTGCGGCTACCGACCTTGGAGAAAGGGACTGCCAACCTTCTTCACAGTTTAACGCAAAGCAGATATACCCATAAATATAAAATGTCCCGCCGCAACGCGGCGGCTTCGTAGCAATCCTTGTTCAAATAACGTAAAATGAAATTGTAATATTTTATTTGACGCAATACTATATTTTGAGTATGATATATATATATATATACATGAGGATAGCTTGGCTACAATTTTTGTAGCCAATTGGTTACAATCCTTCACACAAAATACATTATCAATGAATCTGGGACCCACAGAAAAGAATCAGGACCCACAAAAAGAATCAGAGACCCACATTATATAGCATAAAATTGTAGCTAATATATTCCATATATATATATATATATATATATATATATATATATATATATATATATATATATATATATATATATATATATATATATATATATATATGTGTGTGTGTGTGTGTGTGTGTGTGTGTATATATATATATATTCTTTTTTTTTCATATAAACTAATTGACAAATAAGCTGTAACCACTTATTTATACTACTATATAAAGTATTTTGTACATTCTAAATAAAGAAGTATTAAAATTTTTAAGACTAAAAATATTTCAATAAAAGTAACCCGTTAAACTTGTAACCAAAAGTACAATTAATATAACACTTAGTACAAAACAATAATGCATAAATCATCTAACTTGTAACATTTGTGTATATTAATGTCAGAATTAATGAAATCATTAAAATACTCTCCCTCAAAAAAGTATAATTAATATATCACTTGGTACAAAAATACATAAATCATCTAATTTTTCTTTGTCATTAAAACACTCACTAATGAAATTTACAAATCATTAATAATATAATTAAAATACCTCATCACTCAAAAATATAATTAATATATTAAATGATACAAAACAATAATGCATAAATTATTTTATCATTTATATCTTTCAAACACTCACTAAATGAATTTTACAGTTCATTAATGATATTATTAAAATACTCTTCACTTAAAAGTACACTTAATATATCACATGGTATAAAACAATAACGCATAAATCATCTTATCATATGTATCTTCTTTAAAACACTGTGAGTAAAGTTGTTCCATTAAGTTATCGCCATGTGTTAAGTTAGCATCATGAAAAACATATAATCTCATAGTCACCCTGCTATAATTTTTTTTTTATTATGTTACTAAATTCATAAGTAAAAAAACAAACTAAAATCTAATTAATAACTTCTGTTGGACATTTTTTTTCTTCTTTAAAAGTAATGCATTAAAAAAACCTTGTTATCACCAAAAACAAATTCACGGGAGTACCCGCCGCCGCAACACTCGAGTACCTGGCTAGTTTTATATAAATGTAAGGAAAAAAAAATTTAGTTGGTATGCTTAATTGAAACCAACTTCTATCTTTCTAACAAAAATTTATATCTTTTAACTTGCATAAATTATTAAATCGTGAAGAGCGTTAAATTATCATTCAATGAGAAGTATTTTTATATAATTTCGATAAACTTTTGTTCGGTACAATATTTTGTTTGATATATCAGATAGATATAACATTAATCTGTAAGTTCGAACTCAAACATGCTGTCATAAAACGGACATAAGTATTTGTGTCGAACTCCATTTATCGTTTTTGGCTTTGAAAAACACGTAATATTTTAACCTCAAAATCAATAGAAATTTATCAATAAAAGTTGGAGAACATAGAAGAAAAAGATTATTTTTATAGTCACACTCGCTTGATTATATTTTCGAACGCTCATCATGCTGTCTCAAAACGAGCACAAATATTTGTATAGAACTTTAAAGATTTATCATTTTTTTCATTGAAAAATACAAATCCTTAAATTTTCAACTTTAAATCACAAAATTTTTGAACCTCTAATTTAATACGGTTTATTCATAAAAGTTGTAGAAAATAGAAAAAAATATATATGCAAACTTGATATATCACATGTAATATAACACTAAACTGTAATTTCGAACACTTAATATGTTGTCGTAAAATAGACATATTTATTTGTATACAATTCTCAAAAATTCACCGTTTTTGCAAAAAAAGTAATAATAATACTTATGTTGATTTTACGACATCATACTTAGTTTTTGAATTTACAAATTAGTATTATATCACATATGATATATCAAGTGAGTTTGAATAACACAAAAATTCTTAAATTTTCTCTAACTATTATAAATAGATTGTATAGATTTGTATTTTCAAAAATTATGTGTGATATGGTTGGAAAGCTATAGATTTGTAGTTAAATACAAAAAACGGTGAATCATTTGTAGATTTACAAAAATATTTATGCCTATTTTACGATAACATGTTGAGCGTTCAAAATTATTGATTACTGTTATATCACATGAAATGTATTATGCAAACTTCTATACTGAAGAACTCAAAAACAAAATGCCGAAAACGTATTAAAGTGTCTCTCTATTGAAAGATAATTAAATGCTTGTCGTACTCGTCTAATCTGTTTCGTCTAATGAATAATGATTTTTATATATATGATTTTCAAGAAAAAAAGAATGGAAGTAGATTTTAATTAAACAAGAAGGGTAAGAGGAGATGTAAGTAATGTAAGTAGTTGTTTTATTTTAGTTAAAAAGAAATGGGTAGTATTAATACTTCGGTTTTCATGTTTTTAATAATCTCTAAAATATTTTGCTTATATATGAAAAATGAAAATGCCAAAGACTAAGGATGTGTCTAGTTTGATGTCATGAATGAAAATAGGCATAGATATATAGAGTGGAATGAGAATGGATTGAATCACTTGTACCATTTTGTGAGTATAAAGAAAATACCACTCCCATCTCTTAGTGAGTTCTTTTCTCCTCTAAGACATTCTGCAAGACAAATTTAATGCAATAAAACAACTGCGATCACAAAGAAACAAGAGAAAAGTCCAAAATACATACTTGTGGTTTGTCTCATGTTTCGCTTTACATCCTCTTACTTTTTTTGGCGCAAAACCATCCCTTCGTTAGTAAAGTTGGCCACCATACATCCTTCCTTTAATAAAGTTAGCCACCATACACCAATACGGACTAACAATACAAATTATATATCTGTTATCTTCTAACGTAAGTTAAAATATTTGAATCGTTAGTCCCGAGGACTAACAGCGCTATGTCTTTTTTAATGGACTAACGGTGCACCACCACCACCACCACCACCGCCACTGCCGCCATCACCACCCACCACCCGCCACCACCACCAGCCACTGCCTGTAACAACCCGCATTTTCAGGTTACTTTTTTTATTAAAAAAAATTACTATTCACTTTTACTATTCATTTTTTACTATTCATCTCGTAAAAAAATTTTACTATCATGACCAGAAAGTTGATACTCGAAAAGTCGTCCTGACGACGTACATTGAATCCATACGGAACCGATTTCACAAAACGGTGTCCGATAATTTCTTTTAGGTTTTAACGACATATAGGCATCCCGAAATGTCCATACGACATTGCAAATAAGAGAAATATATGTTTTACACATCTTACGACGATCTCAAGAATTTTAGAATTTTACATTTTCTGATTTTACGTTTACCGCGATTTGCGCGTTTTAAGCTTACGGTTTTAGGTTTAAAGAAAACATAACACCAATCGACACCATACTAGGCCCAATATAGACATTATAAACCTTTTAGGTTTATTATAATCATATTATAAAAGTTACATTTTACTTTTCTCAGTTTTACGTAAACATAGTACATTTTACGTTTTACGCATTTTAGACCCGCGTTTCCAATTTTAACAGCGTTTAAGCAACCCAATGGAACTTACCACTCATTTTATATTTTATTATAGAGTATAATGATGAGTTTAAATATTTCTACAAGTTTTATATTTTTACGATACCCGGTTTTACGTTTCGTGACTTAACAACTTACAGTTAGCAATTAACGGAACCAAAACTCACTCCGTAACCAAGATAATACCAAGAATACTCATCTAGTCACCTTATCCCTTGGTGACCGTCTATAGGGAGGCGGATTCACCATGGCTTGTGTCTTGATCTGTCACAATTCTCAATTTCCGGTCATTTCTCAAATTTACTATTCATCTCGGGAATTTACTATTCACAGGTTACTATTCATCGTTTTTGAAGTCGAGTCGATATTTTGAGAGGTTATTTCAAAATTTTACTATTCATAAAACACTATTCATTCCCGGAGAAAAATTTATATTCATGGTTCACTATTCATCATTTTTCGTAAACTAGGTTTACGAGTATCAAATTCGCGTAACCGTAAAGGTTTAGCAGTGTATTCATGAAACATCATTGAGAACACTTCACATAGACTGGAGTTAGTCTACATATCATTAGTAACGTCATTTTCATATTAGTTCATGCATGGGTTTGCATATTTCATTAACGTATATTTTTCTATTAAATAAACGCTATCGCACGATCATTTATTTTGAATAATTGATCCGACACTTCCAAAAATTATCCTGATATATTATTGTACTCATTTTAAGACTATAAAAATTATATTATTAGTTTACCCGATGTTTTGAATTTATTTTGTATATAAATTGTTATATATATCTATTTACGACGGTTTTCGTAAATTCAACTCGATAATTATTTATTCACTCAATTCTTGCGAGAAATGTATTTTTATAATTTTTATGACTTCGAGATATATTTTATTTTGTTCCGTTAAAATCGATTTCTAGCTAACGCTACACTAAATACCTAATTATATTTACAAACTACATATTATACTTAACCTAAAATACACTTAATTATCAAAACTCATTAAACTCTCCCCTAAACACCCCTAGCCGACCTCCCCATGTTAGTCACCATTTTGTTTTATATAAATCTTCAAGTAATGGACACCTACACATATTTACATTAGATATTTGCATTATATTCTTATTATACTAAATAATATCTAAATCTAAACACATACTTACACTTTCAAAAGGTGAAAAAAAAATCAAAACTCTCTCCTTTTCATCTCTAGAAACCGGCCAAGCAAGAACAAAGGAAGAAACATAAAAGTTTTTCAAGATCAAGTGTTAATACAACTCTAGATTACTTCTATTTTGGGTTTTGAAATAAAAACCAATAAGTACTTAGGAACCTAGTTACCTTAAACCTCATCATATAACTAGTAAGCTTTTCATGATCTTTACTAACCTTTCATAATCTTACTTGAGTTATTTTTATCATTTTAGTAGAAAAGCATGCAAGTATTATGTGATTCATACCACTTTTAATTGTTTTTAGTACTTAATATAAGTTTTAATCATCCTATAATTAATCCCTTGAAACATATCATTGTTGATGATGTTTAGGAACCCATGACACCCTAAGAAGGTGTATGGTAGGTTTAGAATAGATTTGGTGTTGATTTGAAGTGATTGAAACAAGAGTTACGCAAGAAAAATCATTTTCGACAACTTAAGATTAAGGTCTGATCGTTTTTGTAAAACCTGGAAATTTCGACAGGTCATGGATTATTTTGGGCTAGATATTCAGAAAATATACTTTAAAAAGAAACCGTGGCCGCTTGAACGGGTTAAAACAGATTTATAACGAAGAAGTTACGATATTTTCAAGTTTAACGACGAAAACAATTTTTTTCTGAAAATTTGCAAGCTGTCAAGGTTTATTTAAAGGGCAAAAATGAGTTTTAAACATTGTCTAAATGATTCAATTTGTCAAAAATATATTAGTGTACATTAATACGAAACTAAGGATATATAAAACGTAGAAAACGGACTTATAACGACTAAGTTATGCGCGTTTTAAATAAGGATATCGTAACTATTTTACACAAGTATAACACTTATATATTTTTGCTAGGACAAAATGGTTATCGCAAGTGACCATAGTTGGAGCCAATTTTCATATCGATAGAATGTTTTTGAGAAAACGATATCTTCTAATAAAAGTAAGTTCGCCTATTCTATTTTCCAAAATGTTTAACCGTTTGTCAAACGAAGCTATAATGAATAATTTACGATCACTCAAAGTTAGCCATTTTCATGAGTTGTCAAATTATATTGTTTTACGACGAAAAACAATAATTTCCTAATAAATCACTAAATGACTATCGTAGGATATCATTTCAACGTAGGTACTTGTAAAGAAATTTATAACTTGACAAGACGTTATAAACTTTTTCTTTTTTCGACGATAAACTTTATTTTCAAAATGTACAAGTGGTATGGATATCATATGAGTTTGCATGCACGACATTATTTCATGACTTATATTAGAGCATATCATTCATATTAGGTTGCTGATAGAGATTGCACCTCATATCAGTGTATCCACTTTTGTCATCTTAATTATTGCATCAGGTGAGTATTCACGATCCCTTTTTTACCGTTTTTACTATATTTTGGGGCGAAATGCATGAACCATACTTGAACTAAATTGATTACAACTTTTGTGAACTCTTTTGACTTGAATTTCTTTGAACTTGAATCAAATCCTTGAACTTAATTACGAACCTATGTCTTGTTTGAATTTATTGAACCGTACGTGCTATGACCCTGACTTAAAGTCTCCCCTGTTCGGAGCAGTGCAAATTCTCCCATGTTCGGAGTGTTCTTAATTGTATATTAATAGTTGTATGATGTACCGTTCGTACATTCGCATTGTTAGTCTCCTATTAGTAGGTAGTATGGATAGCGCTATTAGAGGTCGGCCAACCTCTCGTTCACTATGTTACGAAACGCATATTATTTATTCTAGGGGCTTTGCCTGGCATACATTATTATATACGTGGTGCTATATTGTGAACTATTATGACATCGTACACTTGACTACTAGACACACCATATTTTGTGCAATGGGTTCTGAACACACATGTTGCAAGATTTGTATGGGCGGAACTTGGAACTGAGTGGATTTACAATGCCTTTGCTTTGTGAACTATTCTCGATGACCGAAACCTTTGACTCCCTCTCTTAATAGTTTTCATATTATATAAAACGTGTGTACTCACCAACTATTTTCATAGTTGACCCGTTTTCTCTCATGCATTTCAGGTGATCGTCAGTAAGCTTTTCTTCAAGGTCTTTGAATAATGAAGTTTTCACATGTCACTACTAATCATTATGTATTAAATCGAAGTCTTTTGGGATCTAAACTTTATACTTTATGTTAGGATTTAGTAAATCCAGTTATTAAAGAGTCGGTCACCTCAAGTAATCGTTAGAAAGCTCGTAGTCGTAGATTATTATAAGTTAAGTAGTATTTAGTTTAAGTAACATCGTGGAGGACGGACGGGTCTTTACCCACTGTATGCCTGATCCACAGCCCGATAGGTGGCGATTTATGTAATGACTATAAATACTCTCTACCTCCCAAGGTAGAGAGTTGGAGCTCATAATAAGATTTTTCTTTCTCTCACTAAAGTTCCCAAACCTCTAACTTTCTCTCTCTAAAACTCATAATACGCCTATTTGATCTTATGGTTTAGTGTGTTTGTGAAATTCAATATGTTACAAATGGTATCAAGAGCCATGGTTAGATCATCTCTTACATATCCTTGGATTTCTAGTGGTTTTTAGATGGTTTTTGAGTTTGAAAAAGTTTAGTGGTTTTTGCATCATTTGGTTCATTTCTAGTGTTAAAGTTTGAATTTTGGGTGTACTTTTGTGTTTAGAATCATTGTAAGTGCTTGGGTGTTGATTTGGAAAGCTTGAATCACTGTGGTTGGACTTGTTTTGGATTGAAAAGTGTGTTTTTGAAGTTTTTCTTGGTAGCGACTTGGTTCTCGTTGTGAATTTCATCATAGCGACTTGCTTCAGAAAAAGGTAGCGAGTTGTAGTGCTTTTTGGTAGCGACTTGGTCCTAGCGACTTGTCTATTGAGACAAGCCGACAAATAGTACAAGTTACTGGATTCTCCACTATGGCTAGCGACTTGGTGAGGTTAGCGACTTGCTTCAGAAATTGTTAGCGAGTTGTAGTGTAAATTGTTAGCGACTTGATACTAGCGACTTGGATCTTAGCGAGTTGCTCTTTAGCGACTTGACTGTGTAGCGACTTGGTGCTTTAGCGACTTGTGTCCAGTGACTTGGGTCTTAGCGACTTGGTTCACAGGAAATTGAGATCTTAGCGAGTTGCTACTTAGCGACTTGGTGCCTAGCGACTTGGTTCAAGAATTCTTAGCGACTTGTTGACTTTTCCCGACAAAACTTCAAACGGCTATAACTTTTGATCTGTAACTCCGTTTTCAGCGTTCTACCCATCAAAACGACCGTGAGAACGAGGAGAATGGCACGCCGAATGAACTAATGGTCAACCCTCGAGGCCTAAATCCGCTCCGAACAGAAGTTATTGAGGTTTTTAAGTTCTTAGACCTAAATTTCTTCGTAAAATCGTGCATCAAACAACCCAAATCACAACCAAACAACATCTCTGCGAATCCTACATAAGTCCTAACACACAATTGTCTATAATTGTGTCTATCCATCAGTTATCTTAACACGTTCTATTGGCATTGCTTAACGGTTTGGTCTTGATTTTAGTAAAATCCCGCGAAAGATTCTATTTCTCGGTTTAAATCATAGACTTGTAAAATCCCGTGCACGTCAACATCATGCCTAACGATTCGGATTCAGTTGTATCTAAGATACTCAGTTTATACGACGTGACCAATGAACAGAAGATACCCAACAATGTACTATAGACTATCGTGTTTGAGTCAGATAATGCTAAAATGGAATCTTCGTGCTCAAATTCACAAGAGAAAGAGGTTCACCAGCCACAACCTGTGCAAGTTAATGCAAAGGAACGCTCCATGGAAGCTTCAGATTTACCCAAGATAGAGGTACACCAGCCACAACCTGTGCACATTAATGCAGAGGAAAGCTGCATGGAAGTTTCTGGTATACCTAACTGTGCATCTTCTACTCAAAATGATGATTATGAGTTGCATGAGTACTCTGCATTTATCCCTGAGGACTCCCTTACCACTAAGCTTAACATATATAAGGATCAAGTTGCCATCTATGAACAGCGTGCTAAATTTGAGCTGACCACACGTGAGCAGGAAATGGATTGCCAAATGCATACATTAATCAGAAAAAGTAACTTAAGGGAAGAAACATTAAAACAAGAGTTAAATTCCTTACAAGAGAAACTTAATAAAACTGCTAAGCAAAAACAAGAACTTCAAGAAAATGTAAAAGTGCTTAAGCAGGAGTTCAAACAAAAGGAATCAAAACTTTTAAATGGTTTTTCCAACCTTAAAACTTTAAAGAACAAACTTGAAAACAAGTTGTATGTACAAGGCAACACCATTCAGACTGCTCACATGATCACTAAGCATAGAGTATTAAGCGATAAGCATAGTATTGGCCTTGTAGAAGAACCCAATCCTGAGTATGGTAAGAAAGCAAAAGCTGCTCAAAAAATGATCTATGATGGTAATGAAATCCTTAAGCCTAGACAAATGCCTACTTGTATAGAATGCACTGAAAAAGATAGAGAGTTAGAAGATGCCTCTAGAGAGAAAATGGAAAAGAAACTAAAAGATCCTTGGTGTATAGATCATAATATAACGTTCAAAACTCCAAATTACACTAAGGATAATTGGATTGCCTTAAACAAGTTTAGACCTCAAACTCAGTTAACCCCTGAACAAGTGTTCTGGAAATTAGATATGGAAAAGAAAAAGGCAGATGAACTTGTTGAAAATAATCCTCCCCTTAGGAAATTCCCTCGAGCCACTGTGCATCCTCCAAATACACCAATGCATTTAGTGCCTAGATCTATTGCCACTAGTAGCAAAACCTTAATCAGCCTTTATGTAGTTTACCAACTATTTGTTGATTTTGAGAAAACGTGTAGAAAGAGAATCACACCTACTGGGATAACTGAAGGGGAAAGGGGTTTTGAGCAAACTAAAGAATGCTATTTAACTGAAGTCATGCCTTTCTTTAAGCAATTAAAAAGTCAATTTGAGAGTCTTAAAAAGGGGATAAACTCAGATATTAAAGAAATGGAAAAGGAATTTGATGCAATGATAGTTGAGGTCAATGATTATGAACGGGAACTCAAATATAATGAAATTGAAAGGAATAATTTGCATATCTTAAATGAGAACTTGATTTTGAGTTGTGTTGCTCAAGATGTGTTTTACACTGTTACTAAGCTTTCTATTGCTGCTTCTCAATTTCATGAAATGTCTGTTGCATTGAAAGTATCCCAGGATCGTGTCATTGAGCTTGAGACAAAAAATTCAAAATTGAATGATAAAATCGAAAATGACGATCATGATAACTTGGTCAAACATTATTCTAAATTAGAAGTTGAATATCTTGGTTTACAATTAAAATATCAACATCTGAAAGAAAATGTTAAAACTTCAAATATCAAGACATCTTCGAATGCTCCTGAGTTTGATGCAGTTTTTGAAATCAACAAACGTGATGAACAGATTCGAGCTCATTGCCACACGATCAAAAGATTGAAATTCCATATTTCACAATTGAAAGATGAAAGGAATGAAGTGACTGGCTCCCGAATACCTCCACCTTTAGATTCTCAGAATTTCCAACTTCAAAACATTATTGATAAATTGCAAAAGGAAAATGAATGTTTTAAAGCTGAAATTTCAAAAGTTAATGATCAAAACCAAGAGTTATGTGATTCATTCAAAGTTAATCATGATAAACACATTGAAAAGGTAACTTCTTTGCTTAACGATATTGAGAATCTGAAGCGTGAGGTAAAAGGAAAATTGCCAATCCCTAATTGCAAATATTATGTTCCAAAGGTTCCTGCTTGTGATAAGTATCCTATTGATATGTTATATATTCCTCCCCCTCTTAGGAATAATGAACTGGCACATAAAACATATCTAACACAACTTAAGGATAGTTTAAAGGGCCTCCATGAGATAGTAGAGGATGATAGATTAGAAAAGCCTTTTGATAGTGCAATCACTTATGCCTGCATGGATGCCAAACGATCTCAGGAACTCTTAGAGTATGTAATTGTCACAAGTCCGAAAGCGAGTAATAGGCGAGATAGAATAGCTGCACCCAGTTCTATGCCTAAGGATAAGAATGTGACTCTTAATGTGCCTCTGAATGCCTCAGAACCCAGCACTTCTAGACCAGAAAATCAAATGGCAGTAAAACAAACTAAGGCTCCCATCATCACTTCTACAGATGTTAAAATTGACACTAAAGTTAGCGGGTCAAAACCTTGTAGCAATACAAAGAAGGACAAAATTTCGCTGACTAAAAGTGATCATGAGAAGAAAGTGAAAGAACACCATAGGGAAAATAAGTTTGACTTGAACAAAAAGAAGCGTGTTGGTTCTAGTATTAGCTCTAAGCTTACTGAAATTAATTCGAAGTCTTATGGTGTCTGCAAAACCTGTAAAGAATGTCTATCTTCTGGTAATCATGATAAATGTGTTGTGTTATTTCTGAGATCTAAAAATCATACCCCAGTTAAGAAAGTTTGGAAAGCGAAACAGATTAAGCAATACTGGAAATCTACAAGGAAGGTTTTTACCAATGTAGGATTTCACGAATGGCAAACCTTGCCCCTTAACTAGATCCACTATGCCGGCCTAGAGTAGTGCCTGTTAAGGTTTGGAAGCCAACTGGTAGAATAATCCCATTAAGCACAAAATGTCCCTCGACTAAGTCTGATGCTTCTACTAGTTCAGCTCCTAGTGACAATGGCATTGCACCTAGGGTTTCTGCTGATTCAAAGATTGTTTGAGCTAACCAAAAGGACCCCAAGAGCACGTGGGGATCCAATGTTTCCAATTCTCTGTCTTTGTCTGTTGTCCAAAGCAGGTCGTACAAATTGTCCCTTGGTAATTTGATTCGGCCGGCTCTAAACGTATAACTGGGCTCTAAACAATGACGTCTGTTCACATCAGTTCAAGCCTCATTCTTCATCACTATGGCGTCTGCAAATAACACTTCAGGCCCTGTTCCTCAAAGAAAAGAAAATTGTACGCCTCAGTGCGCTTTATCTTCAAAAGAAGAGAAATATTCATGTTTATGACCATTATCATCGACATTCTTCATCAACAAGCTTCATTTTTTCCCACGCTCTGTCAACCCTCAAGTGGATCTACGTTCATTGGTGTATATTCTTATTCACTTGTTCAAATCAAAAATGGCAACTTCGGATGCAATTTTTTGGGGGGAGAAGAGTGCATATACTACATGTTGATGGATGCTTGAATTATGGTCGTATGACTCTCCTTCAACGCCTAATGCTTCACTTACTAAGGATAACTGGGATTCATTGTTTGGGATTCATTATTTCAAGATACGTTTGATGAGTACTTCCAACCTCCAACGAATGTTGATCATCTAGTTTCTGAAGCTCATGCTCCGGCTCCTACTGACTCAACTGGTTCACCATCTAAGAAGTACTTCTCGGAATTCTCAAGAAACCTTATCTCCAGTTACTTCACAAGGTGTTGATAATGACTATCATAATATTGCAGTTGCACTCATGAATAATGATCCGCTCTTTGGTATTCCTTACCAAATCTTCGCGGATTATTGTTCATGAATAATGATCCGCTCTTTGGTATTCCTTTGCCAAATCTTTACGGATTATTGTTCCTCTCAATGTGCACGCTATAAATCAACCACATGAACTTAAAGTAAAATGACTACCTCATCCGCTCGAAGACATTATTGGTGAATCTTCCAGATCAGTCTCTACATGTATACTTTTAAGGAAGAATGCATTGATGTTGAGGAATCATTTATTCCGGTTCATTCAGTGGGTCAATGTACATCTGATTGTATGTTTATTCATGTGTTGGACATTTGACACAAGTTGATTACTTCGGAGTTGATCATTTATCAATTATTTGAGATTGAAGTTAAATTTCACAAAGGCGTGTACTTATTTGATATCTTGCTCGGGTCTAAGAATTTTAAGTTGAAGACTTGGTTTATCTAGTTACCAGATGTCGGGATGGATGGTTGAAGACCTGGCTAACTATCACTTTAAGGAGTTACATAGTTTTACTCAGTGACACACGCAAATGTCGTTGTGCATAATCGCAAGACGTGTTAATGTCTCATACTTTGGTTGAGTATGGAGTACTTAGAGATTTGCTTGAAGCATAAATTCTCGACACCGTTCTTCCAACATTAGTGCAAGCTTAAGATGCAAATGCGGGGAATTCTACTTCAGTTTCAAGTTTGGTATAACGGGTTTTCTTCATCAGTGTCACTTCAAATTGTCTACGAATGGGTTGATAAAGATAGTCAGAGAGAGTTTCTATAGCAATGAATTCTCACAAGATTCATTTGAGCTAATTTTTGTTCTTCTCTATTTCAAAAATATTTGGTATGAATGATGTGTTGCTGATTCTGAGGTATCAAAACCAGCAAGGGGGAAGGAGACATACATCTAAACACACAATTAGTACACGTGATGAACCTAATACTTCGTCTCTATTGAAGTAATCCCGGGAAAGACAAATGTCATAACCGTAGAGAAACTCAGTGTTTAGTCATAGCCTTTGGTGTGTTATTCCAACTATTTGGGGGAAGGATATATTATTCCAACCATTTGGGAGGACGTGGTCTCTGGATACTTTTGGTATGTGTTACTTCAGTGTTCAGTTGGAAGAAATATGAGAAGAATATTTAGAGCGTGAGATGATATTGCTTATCGACATCTTCGATATGATTATGATAAAGTGCTTCTGGTTACTGCTTCATGTACACTATGTAATGATGATTTTGATGAGATCGCAACCATCAGGCGAGAGATTTGTGTACATCAGGGAATCACAACATGATCACTTGATCGAGCTTATTCAGTTATTCCGGAGTTGATATCCGTAGAGATAATCAGTGATTCAACATGCTACTTGGATGTCATAGTCTCCACTCTGGTTGGGTACATATGTACATTATGGGCTGATTGGTTATATTTAAGATAACTAGAATGCATTTGGTGAATTGAAGATGTTGATATATTGTTCTCTCGTACAGACAACTACACAAATCCGCAGAATGATGTTTACATCGGGGATGCACAACAGGTTCATGTGATCGGGATAAA
This sequence comes from Chrysanthemum seticuspe, assembly GCA_019973895.1. Taxonomy (NCBI): domain Eukaryota; kingdom Viridiplantae; phylum Streptophyta; class Magnoliopsida; order Asterales; family Asteraceae; genus Chrysanthemum; species Chrysanthemum seticuspe. Next base: position 125,953,892 of record BPTQ01000006.1, on the reverse strand, counting down.
TCATGTATCCCGAGTTTGATAACCGCAGAAAGGATCACTGGTTCAACTTGTTACTTCGGTGTCTTCATGTTTCTTTGGGTTGTTGAGCTTCATTCAATGAGACTGTTTGCTTCACTTCTATTACTTGGGGAAAGTGGTCTCACTTCGAAGATTGTCGTTTTGGGGGGAAGCTACCAAAGATTCACATCTAGAAGGCTCATGTTCAGACGATTTTCTTTAAAAGCCTCGAATGCTTTGGTGGTGAAAGTTTAGGAGATGTTGATTACTTTCTTCTACAACGTGCTGTACGATATCCTTATCTCGGTACTCAATCACCATCCTCTTAAGCTAAATTATCTTCTTTGTACATATCTTTTTGAAAAACAAAATACAAAATTACAAAACCAACAAAAAGCAAATAGAATTTTTTAACCGGGGATTGTTGTCCCTTTTACCAAAAAAAAAAAAAAAAAAAAGCAAATAGAAAAATATAAAACTTTCAAAAATCCATAAAAATTTTAAAATCTTGAAAAATTTCAAAAAATATTGTCTTTTTGTCATGTTTTTCTCGATTCGATAATATCTACGATATTTGTGTTGTCATTCAAAGAATGACACGGGTCTTTAGATGTTGTTCGAATGTTCATAAAAAAAATCAAAAATTCAAAAAATCAAAAAATATTTTTGGGAGAAAGTGAAACAATGGTTTATTGTCATTTCAGGCAGTAACCCGCTTTTCAAAGTTAGAACAGAGACATGCTTTATCTTGGTTTTCAAATTTCTTGCTTTGATTCTTTAAACTAATCCTTACTATCTAATGAAAACTAGTTGTTTTGAAAAATAACTCGGACTCTATTTTTGATAATCATCTGGACTTAAAAGTTTGTCAAAATATCTATCTCTCAATCAACAACTTATGTCATTGATTGAGGGGGAGAATGATTTCAATTAAATCAAAAAGTTATTTGTCATACAATTATTTTCAAAAGATAATCATGCATGTTTATTCAATGGAGTTTAAAGTCTCAAAATCTGATCCTTATCAGTTAAAAAATTTTCATAATCAAGTCACAATTCTCCTTAAAAGCTTTCAAATTCAATTTAAATCTACAGAGATCACAAATCTTAAAAGATTTGATAATTGTGATCGGGGGAGAATTTGTGATTTAAATTGGATTTAAACTGATAATTCGGTAAATGGTTATATAAGGATGTACAAGCTCTCCTTCCCACATGTGCCAAACGATTTCAAATTTTCCATGCACATGTTGAGGGGGAGCATCTATCTTAAACCACAAATATTTGAAATGTGATCAATTTATCTCAATGTGCAGTCTTTTCCTAATATGTGCAAAACATTTTCAAATATCTATGCATATATTGAGGGGGAGCAAGCTTATGAAAACCTCATCCTTCCCCAAAATGCTTTATCTACTTGATTTGATTAGGGAAGTGATGTTGATATTTTTTAGAAAATGGTAATCAAAGAAGTTAATTCTTTCTCTTGCCTCCGTGTGCAAAACGATTTCAAACACTTGATGCACATGTTGAGGGGGAGCTCTTGTTCTAAAAATATCAAAAACAATTCAGGTACAAAATGCTTTGATAATATATCATAAGTATCTGGATTGATTTTCAAATGGTTTTAAATTGGTTCCAATGGCAGATGAACAATACCAAATAGACCGACCAACTTTACTTTATGTATGGTGATATAAGGATGATAAGGTTAGGTATTTGTTCCCATGATCCGCCAGAACCGGAGGGATCTGCCCAGGGACAATCCACTAGATAGTGTAGAAGTCCTTAGGTATATTGAAAAAAGGAGAAAAATGAGATATGGGAAGAGTGCGGACTGAGTCTGAGCTAGTACTGGAATAAACCCAACAAGGTTCTAGCTATGAAGTCTCGGTAAGCACTGAAGGGGTTGAAGAATGAAAAAGAATTGAATGAGAAAAGGGTGAAAACAAATAGCCCTCTAATTATTCAACCTTAGGGCAGATACCGGGTTCAATTCATATGCTACTGGTGGTTACCAAGGTAACATCGGTATTGAAGACAAGACGTCATGGACCCAGTGACGCACTGCACTTCAACTTCCCAAACCACTCAAGTTCCTCTTAAAAAGGGCTTGTTTCATTCTCACGGGGAACCGACATTATCTATCGACTTTCTCTAAGAGATTGTTGATATTGAAAAAGGAGACCCTCTCCCTAGTCTCCGATATAGGATCCAAATATGCACAAATTGAGTCTAGAGCTACGAGATCATCAATAAATCTCATTAGGACACTTTCAAAGAAGACTCTCTGTTTCACACAATGTGGAAAGATAGATTATATCTTGAGTCCTACGCTTTATCCTTGTGGTATTGCCAGAACATCCGAGTGATATGCAAACATATTCACAATGAAGATGGAAAGCCTTCTAGAGCCAACATCAAACAAGCTCCTGGTAGGTGGCATGTGAGATCTATTCTATAGATCAACCATGTGACAACAGAACATAAACAATGGGGCGATTCAATCTTTTGAATCAATCCTGGTTCAGGTTATGGATTGACGGATACCTTTGAAAAACCGGTCGTTGTGCTTAAAAACTCTGTTCTTTAGCACTTCGACCGTGTTCAAATATTTCAAATCAAAAGGGGTTTATGATTGATAATTGATTTTCATTAAAACCTTCGTTGTATTGCAAAAACAATTTCTATTGAGCGATACACGATTGTTTTTCAAATCTCTTTTCATCAATCAGTGAATCTCTATTCACTGGTTCACTCACTCCGTGTTGTCTTCTTTGAGACGTTCCGGTTTGAGAACAGCTAGAGCAGCTGCGAAACCCTGTCAAGGAAATTCTTTGGAATTATACCTGATCACAGGCAGTACTTGTACTGATCAACGGGGAACCATGGGCCGTGTACCTCAATTCAACGAAAGTGATCAAAGACACTTTCGTGCGCTTTATTGCTAAATGTTTTATTCATGTACGCCCTACGTTTGCAGCTGATCAGAATGATGCGGTCAATCCATAGCCGCATGCTCACTCAACACATTCATCTCAAAAGAAATCATGATTAGTGCATCAATGACTTTGATATTTTCACTCCATGCTTCTGCTACGCTGCTGCCAATATCATGAATCAACGAAAGCTTCCGCTACTCTGATGAGAATATATCATGATCCAGAATGTGAGCATGTCGGTCCGTTTGTCACAACATCACATAATACCAACACCACAATGGATGTCTCAGATATTTTTTGTTAGCTGATGATCTCAAAAGCTGGCTCAAAATTGTTATCACGTGGATCAGTAAAAGACCTCCACTTGGATTAACCAAACATACAATAAGAAGAATCAATGACTACGAGCTTAGGAGCAAAGTACTACATCAAGAATGCAAGAACAATCTTTTAATATAATATCTGTTTGTATTCAATGTATGTTTAATGTATGTTTGAGGTGACCTCCCTTAGGGGGAGATTGTTAGGATTTAGTAAATCCAGTTATTAAAGAGTCGGTCACCTCAAGTATATGTAATCGTTAGAAAGCTCGTAGTCGTAGATTAATATAAGTTAAGTAGTATTTAGTTTAAGTAACACCGTGGAGGACGGACGGGTCTTTACCCACTGTATGCCTGATCCACAGCCCGATAGGTGGTGATTTATGTAATGACTATAAATACTCTCTACCTCCCAAGGTAGAGAGTTGGAGTGATTCGCTCCCAAACGGTCAGGTTTTATCACACAAGCTAACCACTTGTGAATGGTCAACCGTAACAAAAGCCAGACAGCTTGAGAATGCAATGCAATGAAGATCTAGAGGAGTATAGTGTTTCCCCAGGTCGTTAAGTCCCAACGAGCTGTGCACTGAATAATCAAACGAATAGTAATCGGGAGAATTTGAACGGAAAAAGGGTTATGATTGATACTAAATGACAAAGGAAATATGAAAGAAAATTAAAAAGCTAAATTATACTAAATAAACGCTATCACTATTTTTAAAATGATGTTTTTGATTTTTCTTTTATAAATTTAAATTAAAAACTACGTAACGTACAAAAGAAAATGTGAAATTGAAACAGAATTAATCCTAAAAATATAAAAATGAACTTTTTACAAACCTAATGATAAGAGAAAATTTTTAGAAAAAGAAAATTATTTTTATGACTATATATTTAATTATTATTAATTAAAAACTATTTTTACCTATTTAATAATACCCTAAAATATAAGAAAATATGAAATAAAGCTAGAAAAGTGAAATTATGACTTAGAAAAATCTAAAATAACTAAAGAGAATTTTCAAAACTAATTTTGTATTTTTCTGATTATTTTTCTATTTTCTATGAATTAAAAACTATTTAAAACAAATTAAATGGCTAAAAATTACAAATTTAACTAAGAAAAATTTGGAAAAAATATTTTTTTGCTTTTTATATTTATCTTAACCTAGGAAAAATGAAAAATTATTTTTTTGAAACTTTTCTGATTTATTTGTAATAAAAGCTAATTAAAAAGTCTTAAAAACTGATTAAAATAAAGAAAAATAGCAAACAGAACTAGAAAAATCTGAAAAATTCAGGAAAAGTCTAAAATAATATTCTAAATCTAAGAAAAATATGAAAGCCTATGCTAGTGTGCAAGATTCAGGTTCTGTGGTGAAATGTGCTTATAAATAAGCACTTAAGATAAGCTAAAAGCTGCTACAGTGAACCAACTGACCACAAGACCTAATTTAAGCTAAAACTACTAGAAATCAACCTAATTTAACTACCACACAATACTGAGATGCAAGTTACACAGATTTGGATGTGCTTTGATCAAATGCTAAACAGGTTTGGAACCCCTGTTTTCAGCCTAAGCATAAGCTACCCAATAAGCTTGAAATTGAAACCAGATATTGGACTCTCAAGAAGACCTGGCAAGGAACTTGTAAACCAAAAATTACCCCAACACAAGCTCTCATGAACTTATTGTGAGCTCTACAAAAACTGTGCACACTCAGTTGAAACTGAGTCAGTGCACAGGGCACTTTTGACCTTTTTGACAAGCTGATTTAGAGCTTATAGAAAATTACTAAAATTATACAAAAATCATTTTTATAAACTAGACCAGCTCAACTTGTTAAATCCAAAATATCAAAAGCTTGTGACCAGAATTGAATACATGAAAAATCAACCAAGGTTGGGTAAAAACTGGTTTTTCACTTTTGACTTTTTAGACAAATTTGCAATTTTGACTTTAATGAACTTTGAGCTCAATTTGTGAACTGAATGTGATGTTATAAGCTAAACTAAAGCCATATTAAGCTACTCTAACTAGTTTCTAAACATAAATCAAGCTCATGATCTGTAAAATTCCAACAGTTATGAATCTAGAACAGATTAATGTTGATTTTGACTTTGAGAGAGTGCAGATGCAATATGATGACTAAAATGATTCAAGTGGACCTAATTGAGACTGAGTAGACAGATTTTAAGTACAAACCAAAGCTCAAGCTTAATATAACTATCCCATCCAAACACTAGTTTAGCTAACTAATTTGAACTTAACTACTACTAATCCACAAATCCAAGCTATGATTTATACTAGAACAGATCTAAACTACCTATATGATGCAGATAACAATACTACAATTATCAAATAGCTACTAAATTATTAATGCAATAATGGCAGTAACGAAATAGTATTCAAACACTTACAAAAGTCCTAGCCACAATGGCTTGCCAAACAACACAAGTAACCACTATTCTAAACCAATTATCAACCCATATCCAACACTGCATCAACCCATTTCATCACCATTTTCAAATGAAGGTCCAGTTGACTTTTGTTGACCGGATACCAAGATTGTTTGAACTTGAGTAAATAGCTTACCAGAAGCTATAAGTAGCTTAAATAAGCTTATTTGAGTTAAAAATAAGCTACTTGGAGCATTGATTATAAGAGCATGAAACTGAATTTTTTAACAGTGAGCATAAAAACTTGAAACTTATGTAAAAACTTGAATTAATACTTAAAAGCACATTACAATGATTATCCAACTTAAGTTTAATACATAGAAACTGAGATTACAATTTTTTTGACTTAAACTAAAACATTTATAGTAAAAACGATTTGCATAAAAATATAAAAACTAACTACTCCCTTTCTCTGCTCTCTCCTCTCTTATTTATACATCAAAAGGTCTTCCACTAGTCCTCTGAGCATTTCCCACTTGCATTTGCAGCCATTGGATCACTTGAGGCAATTTTGGCCGTTTGATGAATTTTGGCGGGAAAACTAATATAGCCACTGGGGGGTTGAGTGCAAAGGGGGGGGGAAGCATTTAATGCTTTTTGGCTGTTTGGTGAGGTGGAGGGGACATGGAGAGTGGGAGTTGAGCTGGAAGGATGGGTGCCTGGATTTGCAGAGGGATTTGGTGAAGGAGGAGGACTTTGGCGGGAGTGGGGGTTGACTGGGGTGTTTGACTTGGGAGTATTATTAGGCAGGGGTCAAAACAGGGGGTCACAAGTATATGGCAGGGGTCCAAAGGTGGTTTTGGCAGGGGCCAAGGTTCAAAGATTTGATATTAAATAAACAAGGACCCTTTTGCAACTTCTCAAAAACCAAGGATCAAATCTGCCATTTTTGCAAAGTTGTTTCAAGGGTCACTTTTGCTAAGTTTCAATAGCACAAGGACCATAAAATACATTTCCAAACTTCCAAGGACTATTTTTGCCAATTTTTGAAACTTGAAGGACCAAACTTGTAATTTCTCAAAACTTTTGACATTTTTCACCAAAGGACTAATTTTGACAACTTATGATTTTAAAAGGACCTTTGGTGACTTTTCTTTTAAAATAAGTGTTCAGGGACTATTTTTGACAAGATTTGAAAGTCGGGGGACTGAAACTGCCAATTATGCAAACTTAGCTCATTTTTCATCTGATTTTAAACATTTTGCATCTGAAACATATAAAATACAATTTTGAGATATTTTCAGTATTTTTATGCATTTCTGAGCATTTTTAAATGTTTTGCAGTTCAGATTTGACAAAAAATGATGAGTATTTACACACTCATCAATCCCCCACACTAAACTATTGCTAGTCCCTAGCAATCTTTTGAGAAAACTTAATGGATTTGAATCTCTTTACCAAAGCCATTACTTCTGGAGTAGCCAAATGTTTCAGTTCAAGTAAGAACCTTGGTACACTGATAACCAAATGATTTTGAGCAAATCACCAGCTTTCAACGGTTTTGGTTTGTCTTTACCAGAAGCCGTTTGCTTCTGGACTAGCCAACTCTTAGATAAATTATCAATATTATCTTTGGTGAGTCGATTACCAATTATGGTTTTCCAACTGCCTTTGCCACAAGCCATAAACTTGCGGGCTAGCCAACTCTTCACTAATTAAAGATATGGTGAGCTGAACACCATACAATTTTGGGCAAATTGCAAGCCGTAAACGGATTTGAGATATCTTTACCAAGAGCCGTTTGCTCATGGATTAGCCAATCCTTTTGTTTATTAGACATGGCGGACTGATAACCATAAGTTGAGTAAGTGCAAAACACTTACTCCAAAAAAAAAAATTTGGCCAAAACTGGGGGAATTGGGTGGTATAATTACATAATAAAATTCGTGAGAATTCCCCCCCACACTAGAAATGAATATTGCCCTCAATATTCAAAGTACCGGCGGTTATGCCGAAACATAGAACGTAAAAGGGAAATACTACGGCCATTATTTTGAAAGATTTTTTTTTTTTTTTTTTTTTTTTTTTTTTTTTTTTTTTTTTTTTAAACTTATATACAACAGCGGGGGGCAACTCCCCCACACTAGGGTGGTAGAAAATAGAAAGAAGTCAGAAATATGGGTGAAAACCCATATGGCATGCTACTGTTTTTGATTCCCGAGTCGCTAGCTTGACTCGATCCCCGCATTCATTGGTTCATGGGGAAAGCAACGTGGAAAACCAATCTCGATCGGACTTTCGTTCACAGTGTTAATAAACATATGAACATCAGAAAGTTCCACACCGACGAGATATAACCGCGGTATTGTTAATAGTAGAAACTATAAAGGATGATATCGGGGTCAAAGATGGTGTCCTCATTCTCGAAAGAGAAAAGGGAAAGAGCAACCACACCATCTGTGAAGAATGGAATAAAGATGTGCATGAGAATGCATGTCCATTCCTCATCAGTAAGAATCAAATCACCATTTTTGACATTTTTAAGCTTAAACTTGAAGCTTATATGGTGATTGTCAATAAGATGTCCGGGAGGGAGGGTTGGAAACGGTTCTTCAATCAACAGATTTTCCAGAAAAAGGATGTCCCCCTCCGAATCAAAGTAAGTATTATCAATTCATGTTGGAATTGAATCATCACTAAGAAAGGCATCGACTTCATTCCAAAAGTAGTCATCTTCCTCATCAGGAGTGAGAGAAGGGATGGAAGAGTCGGGAATAATAAGACTAGGAGATGATGGATCATTTTTGAGCAATTCTTCAATGGGAAGAATGTCTCCCATTGGATCACAAACATCATCATCCAATTCAGATGAAACTGAAGAGAGTTTGGTTTCATCCACAGAGTTAACAAACTCGATACGATAAACTGATTCCGGAGGTGGGACAAGTGGTGTGCTCTTAGAGCTAGCAATTTCCACCACTTCCGATAAAGTCTCTGATTCTAGATCATCATCATCAAGAACACTCTTGACTTCCCTGGTACAACTTTCAAACCATTTGTTTGAACCAGGGTTGATTTTCAAAGCTTTTAGCTCAGCACGTTTTTGGTGACTCCTCTTAACCGTGAAATTTGAGAGTGTTGCATTGATTCTTTCAGATTTTTGATCAATTGTGGCAACACTCTGTTTGGATAGAGGTTTGGAGTTTTGGTTGATATTAAACGTGAGTTCTTCGTTGTCAACCCGTATGGTCAACTCTTCAGCAAATACATCAATTAGAGCACGACTTGTTCTCAAGAAAGCTCTCCCTAAGATGAGGGGAACTCTAGGATCTGCATCAAAGTCTACTACGACAAAGTCAGTAGGAAAGTGAAACTTTCCTACTTTCACCACGACATCCTCGGCTATCCCAAGTGGACGAGTTATGGTACAGTGTGCTAGCTCGAGTGTCATACAAGTGGATGTAAGTTTAGGAAGAGACAGTTTCTTCCATACTGAGAGTGGCATGAGGTTAATGCTTGCGCCAAGATCGGCCAAGGCGGAGCATTGAACCATCCCCAAGAAATCACACGGGATTAAAAACCTGCCGGGGTCTTCAAGCTTTTTGGGAAGCTTCTTGAGAAGGACCGCTGCGCATTGCTCATTGAGAGGGGTTTTAGCCATCTCAGATAACTTATCTTTGTTGCTCAGTAAGCCTTTAAGCGTGGATGCAAATTTAGGCATTAGAACGAGAGCATCAACGAAGCTTATATCAAAGTGTAGTTCATTGAAAATTTGAAATTTTTTTTCCATTTGCTCTTTGGTTTTGTCTTTGAGCTTCTCATCATGCATTCTTGATGGGTAAGGAAGCTGACTAGACTTTTGAGCCGGGATGGAAGTCATTTCTGGCTCAGAATTTGTCTTCGGAACTTCGGGTTCCGGACTTAAAGCTTGGACTACCGAAGGTGGGACGTGTGCGGTACTTCGTGGGCTTGAGAAATGCACCTTGTCCATTGTATCCTTGGTGACTTGACTCATTGCTCCTGGTGGAGGAGGCATTGGAGTCGAAGGTCCATTGTGCGTCTTACCACTACGAGTGGTGACGGCTTTCAACTCGGCATTTGGATTTGGAACTGTATTGCTTGGGAGTCCTCCAGAAGATGACGAAGCTTTGTTCATATTCATGTTCATGAAACTTCTCATCATATTCTTCAACTCATTTGTCTGCCGAGATGATCTGTGCTGAACCGTCAAGTCTAACAGACTTAAAACAGCTTAAACACAAATACAATGAAGATCAGAGAATATAATGAATTCCCGGGTCGTTAAGTCCCACGGAGACTCAATGGTGTGCAAACACTGATTCAGACGATAGAATGATCACTAATGATAGTGATCAGAAAGGATTTGGATAGGATAATTACACTACTGAAAAAGGTTTATAAATTAAGGCGACTTAAATACAAATTAAGAAAATTAAAAAGATAAAAGATATTAAATAAACGCTATCACTATATTTAAAGTGATGAACGTTTAAAACCTAAAACTTAAAACTTACGTTTAAATAAAAATTGCGTAAACGTACAAAATAAAAAGTAAAACTAAAGAAGGAAAATACCTACGGATATATAAAATACATTTTTACAATCCTAATTATACTAGAAAATTATTAGAAAAGGAAAATTATTTTTACAACTATTTAATTAATTATTAATAATTAAAAACTATTTATAAAGTATTTAAAATACACTAAAATATAAGAAAATACAAAATTAACCTAGAAAAATGAAATTATAAATTAGAAAAATCTAAAATATGATTAAACTTATTTTAAAACTGAAAATATATTTTTTAGACTTTTTATATATTTATTATTAATTTAAAACTATTTAAAACTAATTAAAATGCTAGAATATACTATTTAAGCTAAGAAAATTATAGAAAAATATTTTTTATGACATTTATATTTATCTTAACCTAAGAAAAATGAAAAATTATTTTTTTGAAGCTTTTCTTAATTATTTGTATTAAATGCTATTTAAAAAGGGTTAAAATCTAACTTAAATAAAGAAAAATAGCAAACAAGCTAGGAAAAATCTGAAAATTTCAGGAAAAGTCTAAAATAATATTTAGAATCTAAGAAAAATATAAAAACAGGGGTTGTGTGGAGAGATTTGAAACTGATGCACAAAGTGCTTAAAAATAAGCACTTAGGATAAGCTAATGAAGACCAATAAGCACCAAACCAAAACAGGAACTTAAATAAGCTAAAAGAACTTAAAAGCAACTAGAATCAACAAGCTACACCCTCTGGATACAAGTTAGCACAGATTTGAGGCTATAAGCTATTAAGCCAAAACAGATTTTGGGTACTAACTTTAGACCAAAGCACAAGCTACAAGAGAAGCTAAAACTGAAAACCAAAAATTAGAACTTAATGAAGACCTGGTTGAGAGTAAGAAAACCAAAATTTAGACCTAGGTGAGCTAAAATAAGCCCTGTACAAGCTCAACAAAAACTGCATAAAACCTGTGCAGGCTAAGTGCCCTGCACAGGGCACTTGGCATCATTTTGACAAGCACTTTTGACACTTATAAAAAATTGACAAAAATTTATAAAAATAACCATAAGAAAGTAGACCAACAGAGGTTTTAAAAGCTACAAGTTACACTTAGATTGGCTCAGAAATGAGCAAATGAAAAATCCTTCTCAGTGGGCTCAAAACCACTTTTGCACAATTTGACTTTTTGAAGAAACTGAAAAGTTTGACTTATTTGAAGTTTGATTTGGATTTGTGGACAGAATATGATGCAAAAACTCCAACAGTGGGCTGCTAAGACAGTTTAAATGTGAAAGTTGACTTATGAGCTTGCAGGCACAAAAGTAAGACTGGAATGGGTTCCAAATGACTAAACAAGCATGACCAAACAGACATTAACCACTACATACTCCTCTAAGATAAATATAGCTGCAAATCCAAACACACCTTAAAACATTGAATAGAAATCAAAATAAGCTAAGTACTGATCCAACTTGTTTAACTGATTAAAATGAGTTACATAGACCTAAATACAACTTTATAAACAAGTGTACACTAAGGATTGCCACAGATACACAGACAGGTAAAAACTACAATATGACTTGAAAATGAAAATGAGAAATCTTACTACCACTGTGTCCAGCTTATGCAGGCCAAAACCAGAACCCAAACCTACCTAATCTAACCTATTTCAACCCAATATCATCACTGCATAACCCACATACCATTTCTTTCTTCAATTCTTGCCCATTTTGACTTTCATTGACCAATTTCCAAAAGTACTTGAACTTGAATATTAGCTTGTAAAAAAAACTATGATAAGCTTATAGAAGCTTGATTGAGATTAAAACTGAGCAGTTAAAAGCTTTAACAAAGGAGTTTGAAAATGAAAAGTTCAACAGTGAATATAAAACTTGGAATTTATATCAAAGACTTGAATTGCAACTCAAAAACACATACAATGATGTTATCACTTACATGTGATACATGAAAATTAAAATTACAACATTTTTACTAAAACTACAACATTTAATTAAAAAAAACGACATTAAAGAAAAAACTAAAAACTAGCTACTCTCTTTTACTGCTTCTTCCTCTTCCTTTTATATTCCAAAAACTTTCTCTCACTTCCCTGATTGAATCCCACTTCAAATCCAGACCATTGGTTAGCTAGAAATAATATTGGCCATAGGATGGTTTTGGCGGGAATTTTGGTTTTGACAGATGGCTATGGTTGAGTGATATGAGGGGGATGGAATTTAATGCATCTTGTTTTGTATAAAGGTGGAGGGGACAAGGGTGTTGAAAGAGTGAGCTGGGGGGATGGGATTGTGTGGAGAGGGTGCAGAGCAGTTGGAGAGGGTGGAGAAAATGGCGCCATGGGGTGTGTTTGTTTGACTTGGGTGGTTGACCAGGGCAGGCTAATAATCAAGGGGGGGTCCAAAAGGCTTTTTGACAGGGTCCAAAGGTTTGTTGACAAGGTCATTTGGTAAGGCAAGGGTCCAAAAGTAGTATTAAAGGGTTTTAAATATAGGGACTAATGTTGTCAAATCTGAAATTGCAAGGACCTTGGCTGCCAATTCATCAAAGAGGTTTCAAGGGACCAAAATTGACAATCTCACAAAGTACAAGGACCAAACTTGCCATTTTCACATTTTCTAGGGACTAATTCTGCCAATTTTGAAACTTGAAGGACCATTCTTGTAATTTTCTCAAATTTTTGACATATTTCACCAAAGGACTAAATTTGACAAGTTATGATTTTAAAAGGACCTTTGGTGACTTTACTTTTGAAATTATGTGCTCAGGGACTGATTTTGACAACTTTTGAAACATGGGGGACTAAAACTGCAATTTTTTCAAATTTGATATGTTTTTCATCTGATTTTGATATTTTTGAATTTAAAACACATAAAACACTGATTTGTGATATTTTCATCATTTTGATGCATTTTTGAGTGTTTTCAGATGATTTTGCAGTTTATATTGTACAAAAATGATGAGTATTTAGACACTCATCAATCCCCCACACTGAGATATTGCTAGTCCCTAGCAATGATTTGAGAAAACATAATGGATTTTAATCTCTTTACCAAAAGCCATTACTTCTGGAGTAGCCAAATGTTTTAGTTCAAGTAAGAACCATGGTACATCGATAACCATGTGATTTTGAGCAAACCACCAGCTTCCAACGGATTTGATTTGTCTTTACCAGAAGCCGTACCCTTCTGGACTAGCCAACTCTTAGATAAATTATCAATATTATCTTTGGTGAGCTGATTACCAATTATGGATTTTCCACTGCCTTTACCACAAGCCATAATCTTGCGGGCTAGCCAACTCTTCACTTTTTAGGATATGGTGAGTTGAAAACCATACAATTTTGGGCAAATTGCAAGCCATATAAACGGATTTGAGAAATCTTTACCAAGAGCCGTTTGCTCCTGGATTAGCCAATCCTTTTGTCTTACAGACATGGCGGACTGATAACCAAATGAGAAAGTGTAAAACACTTACTCCAAAAAAAAATTTTGGCCAAAAACGGGGGAATTGGGTAGATAATATATGAAATTCGTGAGAATTCCCCCCCCACACTTAGAAATGAATATTGCCCTCAATATTCAAAGTACCGGCGGTTATGCCGAAACAAAGAACGTGAAAGGGAAATACTACGGCCATTTTTTTTTTTTTTTTTTTTTTTTTTTTTAGATAATATATATATATATATATATATATATATATATATATATAACATGTGGGGCATCACCCCCACACTTAGGTGGTAGAAAGGGGTAAGAAGACAGAAATATGGGTGAAAACCCATATGGTGTGTGCTACTGTTTTTGATTTCCGAGTCGCTAGCTTGACTCGACCCCGAATTCTTTGGTTCATGGGGAAGCAAGTGGAAGATACAATCTCCATCGGACTTTCATTCAAGATGTTTGGATAAACATTGAAGTACGTGAAAGTTCCACACCGACGAGATATACAAAGAAAGACCCGGCTCATAAATGATAAATAAAAATGCCGGGGTCAAAGATAGTGTCTTCATTCCCAAAGGAGTGAAGAAGAGAGGAAGTCACCGAGTAGGTGAAGAAAAGAAGGAAAATCATGATAACAATCATGACTAGATCTTCTTCCTCGGGATTAAGTGCAGTTGCACTTATTTGGATTTTATTGGTTGAGCTCTTTGGGTTGGAAGGCATCTCGGTTGGGAGGGTGGGAAAATTTGTCATAACTATGCAAATTGAGATTCTCTCCCCCCGATCATGATTTTTGCCATCCAAGCAATCATACTCCAGCGGAGATATGATATGAGTGAGTTCACCGGCGAACTCCTCATGAAGAATATACGGAGGTGGGACATGTGCGGTACTTCGTGGGCTATAAATATGCACCTCGTCCATTATAGTCTCCGTGTCAGACTCATCACTATCAAAGATTGGATTAACTGAATTTAGAGTAAATTCATAATCGAATTCGAATAAAGGATTAGTGATAGTCGTATTAATTGTTGTGGAAACAACATGGTCAACATCCTCTTCTAAGTTGACGATCTCAGAATGTGGAAGTAATGCATCAATAAATTCTATGTCTTTAGAATATAAAGAATCGGCATCACTATAATCACTGTCAAAATCTGAGAAAGTCTCAACAAAATCATTTGTAAGAGGAGAAAACACATCACATTCATTATCAAGAATTCCCGCAGACTCACTTGGGATCGGGATAAGGTTCTTAACATTAGACGATTCCGTTTCCGGAATAGTGCTGAGATGCTCATCCCCCATGATGAGAGAGTCTTTGGGATCAAAAAATTTCAAAGAAATAGGATCATCGACCTCTTCCAAAAGGAATTCACTTCTCTCAACCGGCGTGAGTGAAGGGGAAGAGTCGGAAATGAAAGGCTCTGAAACGGGAGTGGGATTGCCACTCGGAGCATCGACTTTATCGAAAACATATATAGCTCCTATGCTCTTCATATTCTCCTCTGCCAACAATTCTCCCATACTCTTTCCTTCTTCAACGGGAGTGGGATTGCCACTCGGAGTCGTAGATTCCTCATCAAAATCATCATCGTCGTCGTCATCATAATCGTACACGAGAGGTTTCCAATATTGGGAACTTACTCTAGCTGCTTGTTCTTCCGCATACGTTTTCTGACGAGACTCTTCTTTAACCAATTCTTTCAAATCTTTGAGTATATCTAGACAATTTTCGAGAAGTTCTTGAGGAATTTGCAGAGGTTGTGTTTGAATCGTTTGGTACTGTGGAGGTTGGTCATGATAAGAGTAGTCATAATTGTTACAAGGATTATGCTCATAGACAAGCTTGTTCCCTGTTTGACACTCAAAACTCGGGTGAGGACCTCCACAGTACTCACAAGAATATGTCTCCATCTCATAGTGCGGGGGTTGGTTGAGGAAATTAGTTGTTTCATTGTAGGGATTTTGGTCATAGACAAACCCGTTTCCCGGATTCACAATGCCACAACCGGGGCAATTTCCACCATTTTGAGGTCCCCCACACCATTCACAACCAAATTGGTGGGGATGAGACATAGAAAGAATCAAATGGATAGAGGGTAAAAGAAATGTAGAATCAAAAGATGTGAGAGGGTAAAGATGGATATTTTTGGATTTTTGAAAAACATTTGCAAAAACAAAGAATGAAAATATTTTTGGGTTTGTTAACACTTCAGGAAAAGTGTTAATGAACTTTTGGATTTTTGAAAACTTTACAAAAAACTGTTTACAAAAGGTGGTATATGTGCAAGTACGGGTCTGAAAAAGGTTTAGAACACGCTAAAGCCTCCCCGGCAGCGGCGCCAAAAATTTGATCTGTGCTGAACCGTCAAGTCTAACAGACTTAAAACAGCTTAAACACAAATACAATGAAGATCAGAGAATATAATGAATTCCCGGGTCGTTAAGTCCCACGGAGACTCAATGGTGTGCAAACACTGATTCAGACGATAGAATGATCACTAATGATAGTGATCAGAAAGGATTTGGATAGGATAATTACACTACTGAAAAAGGTTTATAAATTAAGGCGACTTAAATACAAATTAAGAAAATTAAAAAGATAAAAGATATTAAATAAACGCTATCACTATATTTAAAGTGATGAACGTTTAAAACCTAAAACTTAAAACTTACGTTTAAATAAAAATTACGTAAACGTACAAAATAAAAAGTGAAACTAAAGAAGGAAAATACCTACGGATATAGAAAATACATTTTTACAATCCTAATTATACTAGAAAATTATTAGAAAAGGAAAATTATTTTTACAACTATTTAATTAATTATTAATAATTAAAAACTATTTATAAAGTATTTAAAATACACTAAAATATAAGAAAATACAAAATTAACCTAGAAAAATGAAATTATAACTTAGAAAAATCTAAAATATGATAAAACTTATTTTAAAACTGAAAATATATTTTTTAGACTTTTTATATATTTATTATTAATTTAAAACTATTTAAAACTAATTAAAATGCTAGAAAATACTATTTAAGCTAAGAAAATTATAGAAAAATATTTTTTATGACTTTTATATTTATCTTAACCTAAGAAAAATGAAAAATTGTTTTTTTGAAGCTTTTCTTAATTATTTGTATTAAATGCTATTTAAAAATGGTTAAAATCTAATTTAAATAAAGAAAAATAGCAAACAAGCTAGGAAAAATCTGAAAATTTCAGGAAAAGTCTAAAATAATATTTAGAATCTAAGAAAAATATAAAAAACAGGGGTTGTGTGGAGAGATTTGAAACTGATGCACAAAGTGCTTAAAAATAAGCACTTAGGATAAGCTAATGAAGACCAATAAGCACCAAACCAAAACAGGAACTTAAATAAGCTAAAAGAACTTAAAATCAACTAGAATCAACAAGCTACACCCTCTGGATACAAGTTAGCACAGATTTGAGGCTATAAGCTATTAAGCCAAAACAGATTTTGGGTACTAACTTTAGACCAAAGCACAAGCTACAAGAGAAGCTAAAACTGAAAACCAAAAATTAGAACTTAATGAAGACCTGGTTGAGAGTAAGCAAACCAAAATTTAGACCTAGGTGAGCTAAAATAAGCCCTGTACAAGCTCAACAAAAACTGCATAAAACCTGTGCAGGCTAAGTGCCCTGCACAGGGCACTTGGCATCATTTTGACAAGCACTTTTGACACTTATAAAAAATTGACAAAAATTTATAAAAATAACCATAAGAAAGTAGACCAACAGAGGTTTTAAAAGCTACAAGTTACACTTAGATTGGCTCAGAAATGAGCAAATGAAAAATCCTTCTCAGTGGGCCCAAAACCACTTTTGCACAATTTGACTTTTTGAAGAAACTGAAAAGTTTGACTTATTTGAAGTTTGATCTGGATTTGTGGACAGAATATGATGAAATATGATAAAATGAAACTAAGTCAAGCAAGATTTATGAATTTGAAACACAAAATAAGATTTTGACATGCAAAAACTCCAACAGTGGGCTGCTAAGACAGTTTAAATGTGAAAGTTGACTTATGAGCTTGCAGGCACAAAAGTAAGACTGGAATGGGTTCCAAATGACTAAACAAGCATGACCAAACAGACATTAACCACTACATACTCCTCTAAGATAAATTTAGCTGCAAATCCAAACACACCTTAAAACATTGAATAGAAATCAAAACTAAGCTAAGTACTGATCCAACTTGTTTAACTGATTAAAATGAGTTACATAGACCTAAATACAACTTTATAAACAAGTGTACACTAAGGATTGCCACAGATACACAGACAGGTAAAAACTACAATATGACTTGAAAATGAAAATGAGAAATCTTACTACCACTGTGTCCAGCTTATGCAGGCCAAAACCAGAACCCAAACCTACCTAATCTAACCTATTTCAACCCAATATCATCACTGCATAACCCACATACCATTTCTTTCTTCAATTCTTGCCCATTTTGACTTTCATTGACCAATTTCCAAAAGTACTTGAACTTGAATATTAGCTTGTAAAAAAAACTATGATAAGCTTATAGAAGCTTGATTGAGATTAAAACTGAGCAGTTAAAAGCTTTAACAAAGGAGTTTGAAAATGAAAAGTTCAACAGTGAATATAAAACTTGGAATTTATATCAAAGACTTGAATTGCAACTCAAAAACACATACAATGATGTTATCACTTACATGTGATACATGAAAATTAAAATTACAACATTTTTACTAAAACTACAACATTTAATTAAAAAAAACGACATTAAAGAAAAAACTAAAAACTAGCTACTCTCTTTTACTGCTTCTTCCTCTTCCTTTTATATGCCAAAAACTTTCTCTCACTTCCCTGATTGAATCCCACTTCAAATCCAGACCATTGGTTAGCTAGAAATAATATTGGCCATAGGATGGTTTTGGCGGGAATTTTGGTTTTGACAGATGGCTATGGTTGAGTGATATGAGGGGGATGGAATTTAATGCATCTTGTTTTGTATAAAGGTGGAGGGGACAAGGGTGTTGAAAGAGTGAGCTGGGGGGATGGGATTGTGTGGAGAGGGTGCAGAGCAGTTGGAGAGGGTGGAGAAAATGGCGCCATGGGGTGTGTTTGTTTGACTTGGGTGGTTGACCAGGGCAGGCTAATAATCAAAGGGGGTCCAAAAGGCTTTTTGACAGGGTCCAAAGGTTTGTTGACAAGGTCATTTGGTAAGGCAAGGGTCCAAAAGTAGTATTAAAGGGTTTTAAATATAGGGACTAATGTTGTCAAATCTGAAATTGCAAGGACCTTGGCTGCCAATTCATCAAAGAGGTTTCAAGGGACCAAAATTGACAATCTCACAAAGTACAAGGACCAAACTTGCCATTTTCACATTTTCTAGGGACTAATTCTGCCAATTTTGAAACTTGAAGGACCATTCTTGTAATTTTCTCAAATTTTTGACATATTTCACCAAAGGACTAAATTTGACAAGTTATGATTTTAAAAGGACCTTTGGTGACTTTACTTTTGAAATTATGTGCTCAGGGACTGATTTTGACAACTTTTGAAACATGGGGGACTAAAACTGCAATTTTTGCAAATTTGATATGTTTTTCATCTGATTTTGATATTTTCGCATTTAAAACACATAAAACACTGATTTGTGATATTTTCATCATTTTGATGCATTTTTGAGTGTTTTCAAATGATTTTGCAGTTTATATTGTACAAAAATGATGAGTATTTAGACACTCATCACGAGACATTGTGGTATCAATTTCCTTTTTTAGCTCAACTCTCATGTTATTGATCTGAGTTTGCACTGAACGTATGCTTGACTCAGTAATTTTCATGAAGTCATTTGGTAGGGGAGCTTGAGAAGGTTGTTGATAACTTTGCTGATTTGGAGCTTGATATGGTTGGTTGAAATTGTTCCGGTTTTGATTGAAATTTTGAGAGTTATTGAAGTTTTGTCCTTGATTCGGAACAAAGCGATTTTGATTGCCATGGTTTTGCACAGGAGGAAAACCAGGTGGTGTCATACCGCTAGGTGCACGGTAGTGAGGATCAGCTTGTGGTCGGTATTGATTGTGGTTTACAGAAACTACGGGAGCTTGGTAAAAAGAAGCATCGGTTGCTTGACAATCATAATACGCGTGTGGACCACTACAAGTTTCACACACTTTGTTTACGGCTTTGATTGGTTCCGGCTTATGAATTTCGCTTTTGATTTCCTTTACCTCTTTCATCATACAACGGATGACGTCCGTTAGAGCGGCTAACTCGAAAGAGTTACCGGATGAAGAAGCAGGAGTGTTCGGAATATTGACTTTGTTGCGAGAAATAGGAACTTTTGATTTTTGCTCGCAAATCTCAATCACATCTTTAGGCTTACGATTCAAGATATTGCCACCGGCGGCTGCGTTCAAAGAATCTTGATCGTTACCGTTAAACCCATTATAAAAGATATTAACTTGTTGAAGCTCCGTGAATTCATGATGGGGGCATTTCCTGAGGAGATCTTTGAATCTCTCCCATGCCTCTCCAAAGTTTTAATCGAAATTTTGACGAAATCCAGAAATTTTATTTTTAAGATTAGTCGTCTTTGATGGAGGAAAGAAATAATTGACAAACTTTTGAACAAGATCCTCCCAAGTTTCGATGGATCGAGGGGGTTCTTTTTCCAGCCAAATCCGGGCTGTCCCCTCAAGTGAGAATGGAAATAGCATCAACTTGATCACTTTTTGTGGTACATCTTTGAAATTGATCGTTGAGGTCAACTTGTTAAACCAACGGATGTGTGCATATGGGTCTTCTCGATCAAACCCGTGGAATTGATTTGTAGACACAAGTGTGATCAAATGTGTCTTCAATTCAAAGTGATCAGAATTGATTGCTGGTAAAATGATGGCATCTCCATAACCCTCGGTGGGTGCCTGGAGCATTTCCGCCATAGTTCGTTCGTCTGCCATATTGTTGTTTGAAATAGTACGAATCTCAGGTTCGACTATTTGGGCAGCACGTCTACGGACACGCCTTCTTGGAATCCTGACAAGCTCACGAAATGGGCTTACAGATCTAGAAGAGCGAGTGCGCATACACTAGAGTTAACTCTAAGAAATCTCAGAGTTAAGGAAGGGAATTATGAAAGGAATTATGAAAATGGGGTAAGAAGAATCTTTTTGGGTTTTATGGTTTTGAAAAGTAGATATAACAACAAATCCAATTAAAACAATATCGAGGCAAAACGACAGTGAACTTAAACCAATAATCACAAGATGAATGGCTTCTTTGAAAAAGGTACACCACTCACAAGGACACAAAGGCAAGTTTTAATCTTTGGTTCGGGAACTTATTATGGTCGTACCCCCAGTTAGGTAGTACACTGCCTTGGTTTGCGGTGGTAATTTTTTAAGTTGTTATTATTAAACAAAGAAAACGACAAATCTTTTTGTATTTTTATCTTTTATATATATATAGAAACAAAAGAAAAATATTTTTGTGTTTTATACGTTTTAAGATGTTTTTGGGTTTTTGGATTTTTTATAAGAAAATATATATAGATATAGATGGTATGAACAAGGAGTGAATATTCAGATCACTAATCTGCTAAACGTAAGATAATTAGCACAGCTCCCCGGCAGCGGCGCCAAAATTTGATTCGCTCCCAAACGGTCAGGTTTTATCACACAAGCTAACCACTTGTGAATGGTCAACCGTAACAAAAGCCAGACAGCTTGAGAACGCAATGCAATGAAGATCTAGAGGAGTATAGTGTTTCCCCAGGTCGTTAAGTCCCAACGAGCTGTGCACTGAATAATCAAACGAATAGTGATCGGGAGAATTTGAACGAAAAAAGGGTTATGATTGATACTAAATGACAAAGGAAATATGAAAGAAAATTAAAAAGCTAAATTATATTAAATAAACGCTATCACTATTTTTAAAATGATGTTTTTGATTTTTCTTTTATAAATTTAAATTAAAAACTACGTAACGTACAAAAG
This sequence comes from Chrysanthemum seticuspe, assembly GCA_019973895.1. Classification (NCBI taxonomy): domain Eukaryota; kingdom Viridiplantae; phylum Streptophyta; class Magnoliopsida; order Asterales; family Asteraceae; genus Chrysanthemum; species Chrysanthemum seticuspe. The sequence continues at coordinate 125,932,233 of BPTQ01000006.1, read as the reverse complement.
AAAATGTGAAATTGAAACAGAATTAATCCTAAAAATATAAAAATGAACTTTTTACAAACCTAATGATAAGAGAAATTTTTTAGAAAAAGAAAATTATTTTTATGACTATTTATTTAATTATTATTAATTAAAAACTATTTTTACCTATTTAATAATACCCTAAAATATAAGAAAATATGAAATAAAGCTAGAAAAGTGAAATTATGACTTAGAAAAATCTAAAATAACTAAAGAGAATTTTCAAAACTAATTTTGTATTTTTCTGATTATTTTTCTATTTTCTATGAATTAAAAACTATTTAAAACTAATTAAATGGCTAAAAGTTACAAATTTAACTAAGAAAAATTTGGAAAAATTATTTTTTTGCTTTTTATATTTATCTTAACCTAGGAAAAATGAAAACTTATTTTTTTAAAACTTTCTGATTTATTTGTAATAAAAGCTAATTAAAAAGTCTTAAAAACTGATTAAAATAAAGAAAAATAGCAACCAGAACTAGAAAAATCTGAAAAATTCAGGAAAAGTCTAAAATAATATTCTAAATCTAAGAAAAATATTAAAGCCTATGCTAGTGTGCAAGATTCAGGTTCTGTGGTGAAATGTGCTTATAAATAAGCACTTAAGATAAGCTAAAAGCTGCTACAGTGAACCAACTGACCACAGGACCTAATTTAAGCTAAAACTACTAGAAATCAACCTAATTTAACTACCACACAATACTGAGATGCAAGTTACACAGATTTGGATGTGCTTTGATCAAATGCTAAACAGGTTTGGAACCCCTGTTTTCAGCCTAAGCATAAGCTACCCAATAAGCTTGAAATTGAAACCAGATATTGGACTCTCAAGAAGACCTAGCAAGGAACTTGTAAACCAAAAATTACCCCAACACAAGCTCTCATGAACTTATTGTGAGCTCTACAAAACCTGTGCACACTCAGTTGAAACTGAGTCAGTGCACAGGGCACTTTTGACCTTGTTGACAAGCTGATTAAGAGCTTATAGAAAATTACTAAAATTATACAAAAATCATTTTAGACCAGCTCAACTTGTTAAATCCAAAATATCAAAGGCTTGTGACCAGAATTGAATACATGAAAAATCAACCAAGGTTGGGTAAAAACTGGTTTTTCACTTTTGACTTTTTAGACAAATTTGCAATTTTGACTTTAATGAACTTTGAGCTCAATTTGTGAACTGAATGTGATGTTATAAGCTAAACTAAAGCCATATTAAGCTACTCTAACTAGTTTCTAAACATAAATGAAGCTCATGATCTGTAAAATTCCAACAGTTATGAATCTAGAACAGATTAATGTTGATTTTGACTTTGAGAGAGTGCAGATGCAATATGATGACTAAAATGATTCAAGTGGACCTAATTGAGACTGAGTAGACAGATTTTAAGTACAAACCAAAGCTCAAGCTTAATATAACTATCCCATCCAAACACTAGTTTAGCTAACTAATTTGAACTTAACTACTACTAATCCACAAATCCAAGCTATGATTTATACTAGAACAGATCTAAACTACCTATATGATGCAGATAACAATACTACAATTATCAAATAGCTACTAAATTATTAATGCAATAATGGCAATAACGAAATAGTATTCAAACACTTACAAAAGTCCTAGCCACAATGGCTTGCCAAACAACACAAGTAACCACTATTCTAAACCAATTATCAACCCATATCCAACACTGCATCAACCCATTTCATCACCATTTTCAAATGAAGGTCCAGTTGACTTTTGTTGACCGGATACCAAGATTGTTTGAACTTGAGTAAATAGCTTACCAGAAGCTATAAGTAGCTTAAATAAGCTTATTTGAGTTAAAAATAAGCTACTTGGAGCATTGATTATAAGAGCATGAAACTGAATTTTTTAATAGTGAGCATAAAAACTTGAAACTTATGTAAAAACTTGAATTAATATTTAAAAGCACATTACAATGATTATCCAACTTAAGTTTAATACATAGAAACTGAGATTACAATTTTTTTGACTTAAACTAAAACATTTATAGTAAAAACGATTTGCATAAAAATATAAAAACTAACTACTCCCTTTCTCTGCTCTCTCCTCTCTTATTTATACATCAAAAGGTCTTCCACTAGTCCTCTGAGCATTTCCCACTTGCATTTGCAGCCATTGGATCACTTGAGGCAATTTTGGCCGTTTGATGAATTTTGGCGGGAAAACTAATATAGCCACTGGGGGGTTGAGTGCAAAGGGGGGGGGGGAAGCATTTAATGCTTTTTGGCTGTTTGGTGAGGTGGAGGGGACATGGAGAGTGGGAGTTGAGCTGGAAGGATGGGTGCCTGGATTTGCAGAGGGATTTGGTAAAGGAGGAGGACTTTGGCGGAAGTGGGGGTTGACTGGGGTGTTTGACTTGGGAGTATTATTAGGCAGGGGTCAAAACAGGGGGTCACAAGTATATGGCAGGGGTCCAAAGGTGGTTTTGGCAGGGGCCAAGGTTCAAAGATTTGATATTAAATAAACAAGGACCCTTTTTGCAACTTCTCAAAAACCAAGGATCAAATCTGCCATTTTTGCAAAGTTGTTTCAAGGGTCACTTTTGCCAAGTTTCAATAGCACAAGGACCATAAAAGACATTTCCAAACTTCCAAGGACTATTTTTGCCAATTTTTGAAACTTGAAGGACCAAACTTGTAATTTCTCAAAACTTTTGACATTTTTCACCAAAGGACTAATTTTGACAACTTATGATTTTAAAAGGACCTTTGGTGACTTTTCTTTTAAAATAAGTGTTCAGGGACTATTTTTGACAAGATTTGAAAGTCGGGGGACTGAAACTGCCAATTATGCAAACTTAGCTCATTTTTCATCTGATTTTAAACATTTTGCATCTGAAACATATAAAATACAATTTTGAGATATTTTCAGTATTTTGATGCATTTCTGAGCATTTTTAAATGTTTTGCAGTTCAGATTTGACCAAAAATGATGAGTATTTACACACTCATCATGGAGCTCATAATAAGATTTTTCTTTCTCTCACTAAAGTTCCCAAACCTCTACCTTTCTCTCTCTAAAACTCATAATACGCCTATTTGATCTTATGGTTTAGTGTGTTTGTGAAATCCAATATGTTACACTTTAATTGCCGATGTCGGCTAAACTAGTATTGTAATAATGTATCTTTTCTTTTAATCTTAAACGTTGGTATGTTCTATTATCTTTTGCTTGTGTTCCTTTCCAGTTACACCTCGTGTTTCCGCCTTCGGCGGGGTGTCACATGATCTAATGACTTAGCACTTTAGATGTTTACATGTGTTAAACCTTTCTTAGGAAGCTTTGACTAGTCATAGAAACTAACCTCCTCATTTTAGTATAAATAGGCACTCATCCCCTCCCTTTTATCCTTCATTCCAACGCCTCACATCACACACAACCTTCCATTTGCTAGTTTTATCCAAGTATTATTCAAGAAACACAAGCTCCATATCAATTCCAAAGCTCTTGTTAAGTTTTGATTGATCCAAAGTCCTTGTTTCTTCCATCATTTGGTAATCTTCCATCCACACAAGAAGAGTTCTATTAGAGACTTCAATTTCCTCTTCAATTTTTCACAAGTTGGTGTCAAGAGCTTGAAGAATTTGGAAACTAGACATCCTAGTTCAATCAAAGTCCTAATCCTTGTTTTTAACTTTCTTTCTTTAGAAAGCCAAAAGTTGTAAGAAACCCTAACACACTCTCTTGCTCAACATCATTTACATGCTTCTCATACTTTTTTTATGTTATATATGGTCTTTATATTGTTATCATGATGTACAAAAACCATTAAAACAAGTTAAAGGAATCATATGTTAGCTAAATGGATGTAAACAAGAAAACTAGTGACATATACTATGAAATACGAAACAAATAGTATAAACATGATATTAAACACTTACATACTGTTAAATAGGATTTTAAAAGGAAAACATAGCAATTTGAATCACCCAAAATGAGTACACGAGTCAAAAGATACGGCTAAAAGAAGTAACCAAGACTTTACGGCAAATCTGCCAAATAAGCTACTGATCAGAATTTGGATTTTTTTGAAGCCCTTCTGGTCCGATTCATCAAAAATGTTAAAGCATGAAAATTGTCAAGAACGATGTTTTACATCTATCGCGAGGAAACTCGGCCTAAAAAGACCAAATGATAGCATTTTTTGCCTCAAATTTGTAAAACAGTTTTTATCGTCAAAAGTTTGGTTTTTCGCAAGTTAAGAATATAGAAACCATGTTATTTTCAAAACTAAATACCTACTAGACATGATGAACTTTATATAATAACAATCTTCATTCAAAAATAAACTTTCCTAAGTTTATTTTACTTTCTGAATAGTAACTTTTATTAAACGACGAGAACTTGTAAAACCATTTTTGTTACTTACAAATCAAGTACCATGTAACTTTCATTAGACATTTAGATTACCCAAACTCACTTGTGGACACGACCAAACTTACTTTGCAAACTATGCAACCACTTAATCTATATGCCACATAAACAACAAGCAAAACATATGTTTTATCTACTAAGTGCTACAACACTAGGGAACTTCATGTGAGGGGTTCATTTGGGTAAATGGATCGACGAGTTGCTGGATTTACGAATTAAAGTGTCCTAGCTCCTCGAACGTTTACTACATGACCTCTGAATTGTGATGGCCTGAACGGTAGTACGATATATATAAACTAAACACATTTTCACAACTAGACCATTTCCATAAACGACATACACAACTACCATGTACTACATCATGGTCCACATAAGGACATATATAGACTCGTTTATGTTTTCTTGGACATTATTCTAAACGTAAGTCGCAACATCCTATTCTAGGTTGCTCGTAGAAGTTCTCACGGCATATCCATCATTCTCATTATACATTTGATATCATTTACTCCGAGGTGAGTTCGTAGCCCCACTTTCTATTACTTAATTGTTTTACAAACCCTTGGGGGAGATACATTCTATTTTAAACATGAACACACAAACATTTGAAACTGTATGCTTATCTGATTGTTTTATTAGCACTAAGTTACCGCATTTACCAACCATAAGTCCCTAAATCATGAACCATTAATCACTAGAGAGAGTGAGCACGAATATTGTGAATAAATCTATTGGGATTGACGAATCCCGTTTGTGTTGGCCCAGTTAAAGGCAAACAAACGCACTATATTTGAGTAACATTAGGTAAAACGGCAATTCTACCTATTAAGGCTGGTACCAACAATTTCACCAATTTATATTGGAACACGTTAACACCTTGGTTGCATAAGCTTAGTGAAATAATAACTGTTTTATTTTTAATATTATGGGTGTATAACAACGTAACCCACACAAATATTATGTGTTCAACATTTAAAAATAAACTTATGGATTCACTCAACCTTTGTGTTGACCCTTTTAAACATGTTTATCTCAGGTCCATAATAAGCGAGGCTGACAAGGATGGAAAGAAAAGGCACGGATACTCTAGATGGCTATAAATTTTATTATCATTCAAAAACTCATTTAATGTAATTTGTAAACCTTGAAACCACTAGGACCTCATTTTGTAAACTCTGATATTTATATAAATCAAATAATAAATCTTTTAAAACGACTCCATTATAGTTCGTTTTCTATTATTAGAACTGTTGTGCCATGAAGTAACACTCAGTTTGAATTCCGCTGCATATCACGAAATTGGGGGTGTTATAGATTGGTATCAGAGCCTTAATTATAGATAAATGGTTCTAATTGTGACCTAAACTATAACCACTTTTACACAAAAACGTTTTATAGCCTTACGCTCTTCATGCCTTCCATCCTCCAGACGATTATGTGACTTCTAGGTAGTTTATGCTACACAAACATACTAGTATATTGATATATACACTCGACATATTTTCAATCATTATAGCTAAACGATGGACTAAACATATCTGCGTATGCCTATTCTAAGGCATTGCGGCACAATCATATTTTCCCAATCATGTATCTACTCGTGCATTTTAGGATTACGAAACTTTATCCAAGACATTGTAACTGGTTACAATGGTCTTTCTACTTCCCATACATTGTGAGATACAATGGTCTCATTCATTTTTCAAGACACTATGAGATACAGTGGTCTCTATTATGTTCTCAGACACTGTGAGTGATACAATGGTCTCTATTACATTCCCAAATACTGTGAGTAACACAGTGGTCTTAATTACATCCCTAGAAGACTGTAAATGAAATAGTGGTCTCATTTATTTCTCAAGACATTGTGAGTTACACAATGGTCTAATTTATCTCTCAAGACATTGTGAGTTACACAATGAACTCTCCATCATTTCTCAAGACATTGTGAGTTACACAATGGTCTAATTTACTTCATAGACATTGTAATTTATACAAAGTCTCTAGAAATTATCTTATAAATCTTATATGATATTGTTTTACATGAAACCCATCACAGTCTATCAATTTCCCTAATGGAAATACAAGAAATGGGATTTCTAAAGGACAAACTGATTCATCATCTATAAAAGCTGAAGTTCATCAACTTTCTATACATTCATCAAAGTCCTATTTTGAAACCTTCATTGTTAAAAGTTCGTGATTCTAGCCAAGTATGGACTATTTTAGAATTACTTAAAACTTTCTTTCCACACGTATCTACCCATACTATCTTCTATGCAATGGAATGTGAAAACATAGGTTACAAGTTAGGTATTTGAAACTGAATGGTTTGATATCGCCTTTGCTTTGTGGATATTTTATCAAAAGCTATGGACATATCACGAGTATAACTAAGTTAGGTATTTGAAAATTTTATCGAACCTCGGCTAAATATAGTCTAGTCACCTATATTTAACCTAGGGACAGTGGAACATAGTCTGACTAACTATGTTCGACTTAAATTTTTCAAACACTAGGAATAGTTATACAAGGGTTATATTCGGGTTAATTTCCTACTTGAACTCGATAAACCACCAGAATTCATTAAAAAGATCTAGAAACACGATAGTGTCTTACCACTCAGCGAAATCTTAACACTTATTTATACTAAATTTCATTCTTGAAAGTTTTCATTTATGAGATAATCCTAACTACTATCTTGGGATAGTCATCAAATGTTCTCGTCATTTCTTAGAAGTACTAACCTGTTTAGGTTTCAAGGATATCATTCCGTCATAATCCTTTAAAATTCACTTATAATTTTAAAGCAAACTTGACATCTCTACCTAAGAATAATGGTAAACATACACTACACTCTTCTAATCATCAACATATCACTTCATTATCTGAACCCTAATATAAGCTAATATGTAAAACTTCACAGTATCACGTTTCTTTAAAACACTAGTAGACATAAACACTATACGATATAGCCTTCATCTCGAAACTACCTAAGACATGATCGATGTTTTTAGAAATGGTTTGGATGACCACTTGCCACTATCAAGACTTTCATACAACGACAATTATCACATCATTACAAACCATTTCACATCAACAATATCTTACACCTCTGATTAACAACAGTTACCCTAACAACAACAAAACCATTCCATTTGAGACATTATATAGATGAAAGTGTCAGTCAACCATTTGCTGGACTAAGGTGTTCAGAGATCACCCACGAAACAATTAATAAACCATACAAATACAAATTAGGCTGCATGCCGCACACTATCGCCAGAAACAAAAATTACATAGATGTAAAGCGTTAAAATTTACCAAAAACTCCTTGTTAGAAATTAAGGTTTTGTTGAAAGCCTCGTTACAATAAGATGTGATTCATTTTGAAAAACGAGAAAAGCCAAACTTGAGATATATTGGACTCTGTAAGATTTTAACAAAACTCTTTAGATTATCAACTTAAGCCACCACCAAAAACTTAGAATGGTACATAACACATCCTATGACTAGAAACTTGAGAACGCAAAGAATAGAATTCGCTGCATATACCCACATGTTTCTTAGATACTTCAACATCGGATAACACACTGAATTTCGGGACGGAATTCCCATTAAGGTGGTGAGACTATAACAACCCGCATTTTCAGGTTACTTTTCATTTTTGAAAATTTACTATTCACTTTTACTATTCACTTTACTAGTCACTTTTACTATTCATACCGTAAATTTTTTTTCTACTATCATGACCAGAAAGTTGATACTCGACAAGTCGTCCTGACGACGTACATTGAATCCATACGGAACCGATTTTACAAAACCGTGTCCGATAATTTCTTTTAGGTTTAAACGACATTTAGGCATCCCGATATGTCCATACGACATTGAAAATAAGAGAAATATGTGTTTTTTCACATCTTACGACGATCTCAAGAATTTTAGAATTTTACATTTTCTGATTTTACGTTTTACGCGATTTGCGCATTTTAAGCTTACGGTTTTAGGTTTAAAGAACACATAACACCAACCGACACCAGACTAGGCCCAATATAGACATTATAAACCTTTTAGGTTTATTCTAATTATATTAGAAAATTTACATTTTACTTTTCTCAGTTTTACGTAAACTTAGTACATTTTACGTTTTACGCATTTTAGACTCGCGTTTCCAGTTTTAACAGCTTTTAAGCAACCCAATGAAACTTACCACCCATTTTATATTTTATTATGGAGTATAATGACGAGTTTAAATATTTCTACAAGTTTTATATTTTTACGATACCCGATTTTACGTTTCGTGACTTAACAACTTACAGTTAGCAATTAACGGAACCAAAACTCACTCCGTAACCAAGATAATACCAAGACTACTCATCTAGTCACCTTATCCGTTGGTGACCGCCTATAGGGAGGGGGGAGTCACCATGGCTTGTGTCTTGATCTCATGACTTAAGACTTTAGATGTTTACATGTGTTAAACCTTCCTAAGGAAGCTTTGACTAGTCATAGAAACTAACCTCCTCATTTTAGTATAAACAGGCACTCATCCCCTCCCTTTTCTCCTTCATTCCAACGCCTCACATCACACACCCCTTCCATTTTCTAGTTTTCTCCAAGTATTATTCAAGAAACACAAGCTCCATATTAATTCCAAAGCTCTTGTTAAGTTTTGATTGATCCAAAGTCCTTGTTTCTTCCATCATTTGGTAATCTTCCATCCACACAAGAAGATTTCTAGTAGAGAATTCAATTTCCTCTTCAAGTGTTCACAAGTTGATGTCAAGAGCTTGAAGTAGTTGAAAACTAGAGAACCTAGTTCAATCAAAGTCCTAATCCTTGTTTCTAACTTCCTTTCTTTAGAAAGCCAAAACTTTTAAGAAACCCTAACACACTCTCTTGCTCAACATCATTTACATGTTTCTCATACTTCATTTTTATTATATATGGTCTTTGTATTGTTATCATGATGTACAAAAACCACTAAAACAAGTTAAAGGAATTATATGTTAGCTAAATTGATGTAAACAAGAAAACTAGTGACATATATTGTGAAATATGACAGAAATATTATAATCATGATATTAGACACTTATATACTATTAAAGAGGATTTTAAAAGGAAAACATACCAATTTGAATCACCCAAAACGAGTACACTAGTCAAAAGATACTGCTAAAAGAGGTTACCAAGACTTTACGGCAAAATCTGCCAAATAAGCTACTGATCAGAATTTGGATTTTTTTTAGGCCCTTCTGGTCCGATTCATTAAAAGGTTAAAGCACGAAAGTTGTCCGGAACGATGTTTTACTTCAACCTCGTGGAAACTCAGCCTAAAAAGACTTGATAACGCCTAAACAATAATTATTCCCCGGCAGCGGCGCCAAAAACTTGATAACGCTACACGCGTCGTTCGGGGTCAAAGGAACTTCCTTTTCGTCGAGCAAGTTTTTCAACACCCTAGGCAGTGAACCTAATTGTTGTAGTGTAGTATTAGGGTAAGCCACGGGTATTGATATCGTTCTCTAGGGGAATAGTGTCGTTAGGCTGAAGTGTATGTCGATTTAAGTCTAAAGGTGAGGGATGATTATTTTTGTATTTTTATATTTTATGAAATGGAAAGGTACAAATCTCGGGGTTTGGATTTGGGGGTTGGTATTTCTACCGATTGCTCTACTTATCTAATTAACTAAGCTAAGGATAATCTATGTCTATTGTTGTGTGCTCGTATGATGATTTAAAGATGTGTTTACTTAGGTTTTACTACTCCTTAATTATCTCCTATTGGTGGTTGAATTGCCACGTCCTTATTCTTAATCGCGTTGTGTGTCTAAGGTCGTAGGGTATGCGTATGTTCCCTAACTCTTTGAACTTACCAAAGGGTCTCGTCTACAAAACCCACTAGGGATAATAAACTCTTACTCTATTTTTTGGGTAAAGGGGAGTAATCCTGCACCCTGGTAAATATATTAACCAAATAAACGTTTAAGTACAATGGATATGAGTGAAATCTCATATCTCAGCCCGTTACATAGGCATAAAGCTTACATAACAAGATACTTCCACTTCTCTAAACAAGAAAACAAACCACTACTCAAATGATAACATATGACACAACAAAATAAAATTACTTCCTAGGACCTTGAAACTTTGTGCCATACATGGCATTAAAAGAATCCAAATTCCCAGGAAGATCACGAACCTGTTTCGCATAGTCATCGAAGTCATAGTCATCATACTCATCTTCAAACTCTTGGCCACCACCAAAAATATTAGCAGACTCATCAAATGGGTTAGCAACAACCTCATCTTCAGAATCAGAAACCTCAATCTCTCCCACTTTAGAAAAAGGGTTAACTCTCTTAGTAGAAGAGGTAGACGGAATAGGTTGACCATCATCATCCACAAGAGTAGCTTTCCCATCAATAATTAGCTTTTCAAGCTTACCAATTTTCACAGCGATGGGAGTAGAACCAACAACCATTGTTCCCATTGAATCACTCACAAGCTTGGCAGCAGAATAAGTCCCAGTCTCCGGAGGCTTAGATGCCTCACCAATATCAATACGAGAGTCCGTCTCCCGAGATCCATCAATACCTGCTTCCTTAGTAGTACCAGAAGACTTCCCAGTCTTGACCTTGTTAGTAGAAGAATCATCCACAGTACTTGAGATGCCCAAATCATCATCCACCTCAAGAGTCCCAAAAGAGTTAGACGTAGTAATCGGTGTATCTTTAGCATTACCACTAGCAGCTGCCGGTGTCTTCGTCTTTGCAACATATACCTGCTTCCTAGGTGCAAATCTAGGACCCTTACCCATATTAATACCACCAGTCATCTTCGTACCTTTAGGTTTGGCTTTCCGATTCTGCACCACCTTAAAACCATCATCAGTTTCGTCCACATTTGAGCTGGGAGGAACATCATTATGCTCCTTAATACTCTTAGGACAACAAGCAGTATCATGCCCAAACACTTTACATTCCACACAGTGTGGCGGCTTCCATTCATATTCCACCTTTATACTTGCCGTAGTAAAACCACTATCATCCTTATTAGGGATCGCCATAGTCACCACATGTTTAAGCTCAAATTCAGATGATAATTCCACAAGAGCACGTGCAAAACTAATGCGACCCCATGAATCAACACACATGGAGCTAGTAAAAGCATATAGCATAATCGGCTTACCCACCTGAGTAGCAATTAAGCTCAACCCATCTGCCGAGTATGCAAGTAATGGCACATTATGCAATTTAATCCAAACGGGAACTCTAGTAACCTCACTTTTAGACAATAGCACATCAGGAGTCCATTTAGTGAGAATGAGAGGAGAATTGCGAATAATCCATGGGCCCCGTTGAAGAACATTCTCAACACCCTCTTTAGAATCTAATTTGAAGAGGAAAACACCATCATCATTCTTCATTAGTTTCTTAAAACCAAACTTACCCCACGTATTGGAGACGTAGTTCTGAACCAAATGAAAAGCAACATTCTTGCCAACAAAGAAGCCAACAAGTGTATTTTCATAACGGTTGAATACACCCTCCATAGCAGCCTTTGGAAGCACCGTATCATGATTTTCAATTCGCGTCTCATTCACCAAGGCACGAAAATTCACTTTCCTAGAGACACGTTCCGGATTTAATACATTAGCAAATGACCTCACTTCGTTAGTTTCAACGTTAGGACCCCAAATAGAATCCGAATGAACATCATGCGTGCTAGGGTTAAGACCAACCCTAGCAGCTTTACGCAACTCAGGATCAGCAGAGTCACCCACTATACCACGTTCACCTTGGAGACGTTGTAACCTAGCTTCCAGCTCCTGAATATCAACCCTTTGATACGGGTTCGTGTCCGTGTTTACACCAACTTGATCGGCCAAACTAGTAGAAGACTCCTTAATCGAACAATTCCCACCAGATTTAGAACCTTTGGAAGCAATATTCGCAACATTACCCTCAACTGTAGCAGCTTTTGAAGCACTATTGTTTAAAAAACCTTTCTCCATCTCTCCAATACCCACGAACACCACAAAACACCAATTGAAAACCAACCAGTAGTAACATACAGCATGCATCAAATTACCAGCAGACAAAAAAAAACCCTAACTAAAAGTTAGGGTTTTAACACATAAAGATTCAAGAAATTAACCTCCCATCATGTTTTGATTGTACCAAGCAAATATTACATCGAGCGAAACCGACCAAGAAAGAATACCCACACCAATCGTTAGTCAATAAATTACACAATGTATCACCGACCCACAATGAATCACTAATACAATGTTAAATTAATAGACCAATTAGGTAGAGTAGATAGTGAAGCACATGCAATAGAGGACAAAATTGATAATTTGCAATAAGAATCACACGATTCAAAGGATGAATTCGAGTTTACGCCGTGTTATTTGTCGCCATACAGAGAGAATAAACTCTTACTCTAAGGCACTCTTTGGATGGTTTAGCTTACAACTACTCAAGAAGTCATATTCTAAGGTTCACAAAGATTTAATCAAGCATTAAGTACACAACGAATGACCTATCGCATTACTAGATCATTAATCAACTAAGATAAGAGACAACCAATCAATATTCAATAATTAAGTTTCATATTCCCTAAGCAAACACACAAGTAAATTAGCCGGACATGGAGAACATGCAAGCATACACACAATCAATCAAACATAGGATAGACATAATGATAAATTGAATATATAGATTAAGATATAATCAACAAACCATTATAAGATGTTTTTGGAGTAATTGAAACCTTCAAAGTTACTGGAAAAACACCTATCTAAACCCTGGAATCGGAGTTAGGGTTTAGAGCCTACAAAAAGTGAAGTTATAATGTTATATTTATAGGCAGATTTTCTGTCGGCAAAGAGTGACGGCGTCACACTTATAGAGTGACGGCGTCACGACCATTTTTTCAGCAAATTGTAGATTTTCTCGTTCCGGTCGCGTGGGCTTTTGAACCACCTAAATCCGAGTTCGTATGCAAAAGTTATGGCCAAAACAATATCAACTACTTCGCGCGCATGCTGTGATAGTCTTGATCGGCTTGTGACGGCGTCACCTTGTGGTTGTGACGCCGTCGGCTTTCTGACGCCGTCAAGTGTAAAAAATCAATTTGGCTACTGATCCGTCACAAAAGTGCTCCGACGGCGTCGCAAATAACACCTGACGCCGTCCCCTTGTATTTCAGCAGCTTGAGTGTCTCGATTCTTGATTTTGGCCATTTTCTTCGTATATCCGCGCCTTTTCGTCCAAATAAGTGCCATTCCAGCATTTTGCCTTCAAGAGACCTAAAAAGTGAAAAGGAACGATATTAAGCAATAACGGATACAAAAGTGATCAAATAAGAGCTTAAACGACCCCTCAAAAAGGTACCTTCTAAAACCTTATCAGTGTGACACAAAATTTTAAAAACAGGTTAATTTTGAAGAAATCATGACATTTAGCGAAAATTTATACTAGACGCAACCATCCTTTGACTTGTAATATGCTTGTTAAAATCACAAGCTACATTTTTTAACGACAATTTAAAATACATTCTAGGTCATATATATGGGCGGTATAGAAATACGGATCAAGAGCACAAGATGTCGTGTCTTAGGTTAAACCTTAACACCATGTCACGTTAGCGTCACATCAGCTTTAACATTTTACTTTAACTCAATAAAAAAACACTCTTTATCATAACATTCCTAAAGTTAAACCTTAACTCACCAATAATTTACAAAAACAACCCCTCATTTAGGGGGGGAAAATGGTTTAACGTCGCGCTATGGTGTTAACATAGGAGTGGTAACACCCCGTTAACACCATACACGATATGGTTAACACGGTTTAACATGCAAATGTTAAACCTTGATCTTCCTTTCCATGTTACCATATCGTCCTCTCTGGTAGAAAATCATTCGCGAAACATGCTTTAATCGATGAGGTTATGTCTTCGTCTCAACTGTGGATTGTTCACATGTCTTTGTGATGAGGTTGTGTCTTCGTCTCAACTGTGGATTGTTCACATGTCTTTGTCTCGCTCACTGGTTGTTTATAGTTATCTGGACCACTCATACTTTAATCGATGAGGTTATACATATGGTTGTGTTTTGCAAAGGGTTTATGGGAGGCTTATAGGACTTAAGCTTTTAAAATAAGCCGGCTTATAAAATAAATCTCGTTTGTCATGCGGGCTTATGAAATCATAAGCTTTTAAAAAGGGTTTAAAACTTTAGCCTCATAAAATGGGCTAAAAACTTTAGTCAAGGGCTTTTGAACAACAAATTACTTATTTACTCACAAAAATATCTAACAAATGAAAAAACTCATTAAATTATGTCATTTTAATTTTGCAATAATAAGCACTAGCCCCAACCCATTGCGCCGAACATACCCGTAGTAAGAAATATCGTCCTTAACGAGAAGACCATTAGTAATCCTACGTACAATTGCTCGGATGTACATTTGTAATCTGGTTTTGCATCTAGCTTGTTGTTGGAGCTTAATAAAAAAGGAAATTGGGGTGCGTAGCTTAAACCAACACCAGATTCGCATATTTAGCAAGGTATACATGTATTCATCATACATCAAACCATGAACGAATAGTTCAATACCATATAAAGATAAACAATCATCAACGAAAAACTACATAACAAAATAACACATCATAAAATACTCAAATGAAACATAACTGCATAACAAAAAAACACAATCATAAAATACTCGAATGAAACATGTCACAAGACACCATCATAATATCAGCTAACAAAGTCAGATACATATTATTTGTTACACATGAATAAATATACACGGCAAGCTAGAAACAAAGTTACAAAATAGTGCAACATCCTTGTCGATCATAGCCAGCTGGTGGATGAGGGTGATGATAAACGGGTGGAGGTGGTGGAGGATGATGGTGATGAGGTGGTGGTGGTGGTGGACCATGGTGGTGAACGTGAACAGGAGGTGGCGGTGGACCGTGGTGGTGAGGAGGTGGCGGTGGACCATGGTGGTGAGGAGGTGGCGGTGGTGGTCCGTGGTGATGATGCATCTTTCTAGCTACCCTTTCTTTGTGTCACTAGCTAGATAATATATATTTGTGAAAGTGGTAGGCGGTAGGTATGAAATTTAGTAGTAAAGGTTTTGAGACTTTATGAAGCGGGGAAAATAGTAATAAATGATATATGTAGAAAGAAAACAAGTCGTCCACGTATCGAATATTTCAAAAGCTGGCATTTTTTATTTTGTTTTTATTTAATAAGGAGACGTGCTTAAAATATACGAAGTCTTATGTTGTGTCATCATCAGGTGCATCCACATGATCTTGTCCGTCTTAATATGTTTTTGTGTTTGCGATTTATAATCAAGTGAGAGGTAAAATTAAATTAAATAAAAAAAAATAAGTGAATCATACATTTCACTTAATAAAAAAAGACCTAAAAATAAGTGAGAGGTGTCAAAACGGGCGGGTCGGGCGGGCACGGGCTAAAATGGGCACGGGCTAGAACGGGCACGGGCCAAACGGGCATATGTTATACAAATCGATTAATAAAAGACCTAAAACGACTAAATAAATTCCTTAAACGTAATATCTTATTTATATTAACAAAAATAAATATATTATATAAAAAAAATCTTTAAAACGATCGTTAATGTTTAACAATTGAGAGAAAAAAAAGTGCCCGTTTGTGCCCATTTAAGTTTTCAATGGCTATATGCGTCCATTTCAAAAAAAGAAAAGGGTTAAATGTGCCAAAATCTTCTAAAAATGTGCCCATTTAGCCTATTTTTTTTACTTCTGTGCACATTTTGCCACATCTACATTTCAGTTTTATTTTCAAAAATAAATGCATTTTAAAAAAAAACTACGTAATTATAAATACGTCTCATTTTTCTCATTTAATTTTTTTTATCGCTATATTTCTTCCCTTGTGTTTGCAACAAAAACAACCCAAACAGCTAACTGTATATCAAGTTTTGTAAGCTCAAACATGAATTTGATCTGGTTGAGGAGGGTTCTTTAAAAAAAACAAGTTTTAATTCAATTCTAACTCTTAAGAACATGATTAAAGTTATTTTGGTTGTTAGGGTTGGAAATATGATTTTTTTTAGTCTTATCATCATGATAGAAAAGTGGAGTATATTGTTACGAAGCGCAAATTTCATGGATTTGTAGTGTATTTCATAAAAACTCAGAAGAAAACATAACTAGCTAAAAGCCTAGAAATGATATTAAGATGCCACTAACTGGAGGATGTATCTATGTCTTTTTCAATATCATTTAAGATGTCAAGTATCACGCAAGATAGGATAACTTTAACGGCCAAATTTTATCTGTTACCTCATAACATATCTAAAGATTAAACAATACAAAATAAAATCGTGAACTAACAACCAAATTAAGGAAGTTAATAACTTTACAGATCGAACTTGCCCTTGATAAGAAGAGCTAAAATAAAACATGAACAAATTATAGATAACTTGGAATATAGTACATGCTATAAATCTACATACAGAACAAGATATATCATATTTACCAGATTTATAAATTTCATATATCAAGATAAAAATCAATTAACACCATGTACAAACTCAACTCATCCTGTCACACTAAATGAAATAAACTTTCATAGTATATGATCAAATAAATAACGTTACTTACTCACAACATAATTATCAATCCATAATCACACCCTCAAACGTTTATTATTTTGTTACACATGACCTGATCATCTCATCTCTAAACATGAATACTGAAGAGATGAATGTTACAATATATTATACATAGAAACAAATTTACAAAATAGTACAACAACCCTGACGATCACCAGACGAAGGTGGAGGAGGATCATGATGTGGTGCTGGCGGTGGAGGATGGTGAGGTGGCGGTGGAGAGTGGTGAGGTGGTGGCGGTTGAGGGTGGTGAGGTGGCGGTGGAGAGTGGTGAGGTGGTGGCGGTGGAGGGTGGTCATGAGTTGGTGGTGGAGAATGGTGAGGTGGTGGTGGTGGAGGGTGTTGCATTTTTCTTTCTTATTATGTCTTCACTTGACTTGATATTTTACACTTTTAGTAAATATTGTAGCAGGTATGAAAAAATTGAGCTTTAGGTTAAGAGAATGATATATGGGGTGGGAATTTAGAGGTAGCGCGGGCCGGGCGGGTACGGTTTACGTGTCAAACGGGCTATGGGTCAAATGGGCGCGGGCTAAACGGGCACGGGTCAAACGGGCTTATGTTATACGAATCGCTTTTTAAAAGACCTAAAACGACGAAATAAATTTCTCGAACGTAACACCTCATTTATATTTAAAAAATTAAATATAAGTTTTTCTTTTAAAAAAATTTAATGTTCGAGAAAAACATGTGCTCATTATGCACATTAAATTTCTAAATGGGCAATATATGCCCATTTCAAAAAAAATGGGAGACCAAATATATCCAAATCTTTTAAAAGTTTGCACATTTAGCTTATTTTTTTAATTTTGTGCACAAATTGCCACCTAGATTGGATATATATGGCTAGGTGACACGTAACATATTCTTTTTCTTAATGGAGTGGTTCAATTTATCGAAACAATATGACAACAGATATGAATAGAAGCATACGCATCTGTCAAACGAATAAAAGCATAAAAAAAAATAAAAAAAAAAAATAAAAAAAAAAAATAAATAAAATTGTTCGGTTTACACCTACTTATCTCTATCTTGAAAAGCAAAGACAAGTATATAAACCTTAAGAGCACTTGCAATGATCAAAGCCGGGGGCGTTATCATATCGTGCGTTATCCGGCGTTAGCCATTCCACTTCTGGCGTTAATCGGGCGTTAAAGTGCCCACGTTACCCGGCTAACGAGCGTTATTGCTTAAAAAAAAAGGAAAAAAAAAATCATTTTACCCCCACAACGACTACTAGCCGTTGGGGTTTAAAAAAATTTTCATTTACCCCCCCCCCCCCCCCCCCCCCCCCCCCCCCCCGCATTTCAAACGACTGGTTAAAAAAAACAAAAAACAAAAACATTTTTTACCACTATAAATACCCAACTAAAACACTAATTTTTTTTCACACTTCCATAATTCAAATTCACAATTTATATACTTCCTCTCACACTTCCATAATTCAAATTCAAGTTCGTTCACAATGGATCCGAATCAATTTGATGAATTTCCTCAGCAATGGTCAGACGTTGATGACGAAACTGATTTCGAATTTATGGCGGCCGCGTACGAGCATCAGCAACAGTTGGAATAAGAAAAAGCATCTCAACCTCGTACTCGTGCTCGTACCCATATATATCGTGAACTTGAGATTGCAGAAGAACGTCTGCATAACGACTATTTCGTTGAAGGTTGTAAGTATTAAAACCGGAATTTTCGTAGAAGATTTTGTATGAGCCGGAAACTATTCCTGCAAATAGTCGAAGGTATTGAATCTTATACTTCCGAAAATATTCCAGATCATTTTAATTACTTTAGGCAAACACCCGATGCTACGGGTCGAATTAGTTTAAGTGTTCTAATGAAGTGTACATCTGCTATACGCCAATTGGCTTACGACACCACACCCGATTCATTTGATGAATACTTTCAAATGGGTAAGCGTACTTCAAAAGATTGTCTTGATAATTTTAACAAATGCATTATTGATTTGTTTATGGCAGAGTATTTAAAATAACCAACATGGGCCGACATTCAAAAAAATTATCAACAACATGAAGAGTGTCATGGTTTTTCGGGAATGCTTGGTAGCATTGACTGTATGCACTGAGAATGGAAAAATTGTCCAGTGGCTTGGCAAAGGCAATTTGGTAGGGGTGATAAAAAAAATACCCAACAATTATGCTTGAAGTTGTTGCTTCTCAAGATTTATGGATTTGGCATGCATTTTTTGGGATGGCGGGGGCGAATAACGATATTAATGTTTTAGACCAGTCTCAGTTATTCGACGACATTCTTTCTGACAATGCCCCAAGAGCCCCTTTGGAACTAGGTATGAACAGGGGTATTACTTGGCTGGCGGAATTTATCCACAGTGGGCAACTTTCGTCAAATCCTTCTCGGCAACAACTGACGAAAAACATACGTACTTTAAAAGGACAAGAAAGTGCCCGAAAAGATATTGAACGTGCTTTTGGTGTGCTTCAAGGACGTTGGGGTATACTACGACAACCGGCACGTCAAATAGAAATTGTCACTACACGTAGAATCATGTATTCTTGCATTTTTTTTGCATAACATGATTATAAAAGATCAAAAATTTGCATTACGTGACTATAACGAAGTGTGGGTGGATCCTTCAGCACGTTTGAGGCAACGAAGATGGGTCAAAAGATGTGATACTCACCGTCGTAAGATAAAAGAAATACACAACCGACAAACGCATACCCAACTCCAACAGAACCTTATGGAGCATGTTTGGCAGAAGAATCTTGAACGACAACAACAACAACAAGAGAGCGATGATGATGAATAAGTATTTGCTATGTTGTGTTATTTTTTTTTCGTTGTAATTTTTTTTAGTTATTTTATATTTGGCATTGAAATATGTTTAAGTTAAGGTTATGTTTTTTAATAAATGAAGTGTTTGTTTTAGTTTAAGGGTTGAATTTGAAAATATCAAATGTTAAACCTTAACTTGGGATGTTATGATTGTGGGTGTTTTTTGGGTGAGTTAAGGTGAAATGTTAAAGCTGATGTGGCGCTGACGTGACAGATGTTAAAGAATAACTCATGTTATGAATGCTAGTGCTCTAACAACCAAAAAAGTTGTTCCTTATATACCCTTTTTTATTATATATTAAAGGATCGATGCAGGGTTTGTAATATCTTTGATCTCTAAGCTTTATGTTAAGAAACTAAATTAATGTTGAGATCTTATTCTTTTTGTTTCGAATATTATTGTAATTGTTTTTATGATTTATGTTGTTAATATACTGAGTATCATAAATCATTTAAGAAGTGAGATATGGTTAACCAAATTGCCAGGTGAATCGAGATAGGAAAAAAGAACAAATCACGAAACAACTTGATATCAATCAATACGGACATATCCTATACTAGGCTCGCATCGGCTTATAATCGAAGTGTAAAACTCACTCCAAAAGCTAGCTTAAAGGAGGAGGGGACGCCTAAACTTTACAAGCCACCAATCAATCCCATATTTGGCCGACGTGAGATCGTAACAATGGAAGCAATGGAAGAGGTATATGAAGAATGTGTGACAGAATTAGTGGCACGGGACACGCCAAATGAATATGGTAATGATACCAATGAGAATCCTCAGATCTCAATTCATACTTTGTCAGGTGTTACATCATACCAAACTATGAGAGTAAGGGGTTATGTGGGTAAGCAATAGGTCCATATACTCATAGCTTGTGGTAGTACACATAATTTCATGGATGTGCAGACTACAAAAACGATTAGGTGTAAAGTGCAAGGTATATGTGTCCTTTACAAGTTAAGGTGGCTAATGTAACAGTTTGACTAGTATCTCAATGTGTAGGAATTTCAAATGGACATTACATTGCATGACTTTTGTGACTAATATGATGATAATATCATTGGGTGGTTGTGAAATGGTATTATGAATCTAGTGGTTAGCTACTTTGGGTAATATTCAGTTTAACTTTCAAAAGCTAACTATGAAATTTTTGTATGCTAATAACAAGTTGTTGTTGCGAGGAACTCCACAGTCATCTATAAAATGGATGCAAGATGTTGCGGGATCACCAGTGTAGTTGAACTCAATGTCATTATTTGTGTATCCTTCAACTTTACTATCAATGGAAGAAGCAAATGGAAGTTGTTCCAAACACCAATGTGCAGAAGTTGAATCACTACTAAAAGAATATGAAGATGTGTTTAGTGTTCCAACTACTTTACCTCCCAAGAGATCATATGATCATTACATTCCTTTGATTCCAAATACACCACCAGTCAACATTAGACCCTATAGGCCTCCATCTGGATAGATTGATGGTATAGAATTAATAGTCAATGAGTTGTTGGATTCAGGGTTAATAAGACCAAGCCAAAGTGCATTCTCATCACCCATAGTCATGGTTAAGAAGAAGGATAGTACATTGAGGGAATGTGTATATTACAGACAACTAAACAAGTATACTGTGAAAGACAAATTCCTAATTCAATGATTGAGGAGCTGATTGATGAATTACAAGGGTCTATGGTCTTTTCAAAACTTGATTTGAGGTCTGGTTACCATCAGATAAGGATGAAAGATGATGATATACACAAGACAACTTTTAGAACACATGATGGACATTTTGAATTTTTGGTGATTCCTTTTGGCTTAAACAATTCACCCTCAACCTTTCAATCCCTCATGAACACTGTCTTTAAACCATTTATGAGGAAATTCACCTTAGTCTTTTTTGATGATATCTTGATTTACAGCAGAAATGAGTGTGAGCATCTACAACACTTGAAGAGTGTTTTACAAGTGATGAGGGACAACACATTGTATGCAATGCAGAGTAAATGATCTTTTGCATTCATTGAAGTGGAGTGTTTTGGACATGTTTTATTTGCTCAGGGTGTTTCAAATGATAAAAAGAAGATCCAAGCTATGAAAGATTGCATGTTCCAAAAAATGTGAAGCTTCTAAGAGGCTTTCTAGGACTAATAGGATACTACGAAAGGGTTATTAAACACTATGCCATTATCAATAAGACACTTACTCAACTATTGAAGAAACAGTCTTTTAAATGGGATGAACAAGTTCAAATAGCTTCTGAAAGGTTGAAAACTGCTATTTGAGTTTACCAAACCTCCAAAATGAATTTGTAGAGGAAACTGATGCATGTGGGACTGGAATTGGAGCGATGTTACATGCATCATAGCAGTTTTCAACCTTTCAAAATCTATTTGAGCTTGTTCGTCCTATTTAATTGATTGTTTCTTCAATAGTTGAGTAAGTGGCTTACTGAGAATGGCATAGTGTTTAATAAACATGTTAATACAAATAAGCCATAAAAACGTTTATTTATATTTTACGATCTTCTAACGTTTTGTCGATAACAAACATAAAATCATTTTAACGAAACAAATAAAATACGTAAAAGGATTGAGCCAATAGTTTACTAACACACTTACATTTTCATATAAAATACTAAACAAGTAATATTGTTTACACCTTATAGAAATGCATATGTATAACAACTAGTGTGTACAAAATATGGAAATGTATATATATATATATATATATATATATATATATATATATATATATATATATATATATATATATACTTTGTATATATTGTAATAGGTAAAAACCAAAGTCCATGACCCATGAACCATTGACTAAGTACAATGAATGTTGTTGGGGCAAACACAAAGTCCATGACCCATACCCATGGAGCTTGATCCATAACCCATGACCCATTGCATGACATCATGCATGAAGTCATGTTGGGTATTATCCATGATCCATGACCCAAGACCCATGACCCAATGTCTAGATACATTGCATCTTGTTGGGTATCCATAAAACATTGCATATAACCCATAGTTTATAACCCATAACCCATAACCCGGTTTGCAACCTGATAACATCAAATAGTCCTGAATATTAAGTGTCAATTTCCCCCGATAATGCTCGTTATTTATATCATTTATATGGATTTACGCTTGTTTTCCATTGTTTTCCACTTTCAGGTAAATTACGAGCATTGGAGCTTATGAGACACGAAAATGGAAACATTACTGAAGATTTATCACAGTATGCCTATTTTGAAGAAGTTACAGCGTAACTCGTCTCTCACATTACGCCGTAACTATTGCGCGACCCAGAAGTCCAACTTATCAAGAGGTTACGGCGTAACTCTTCCCAAAGGTTACGACGTAACTCCATTAGGTCAAAAGAGGTACCACGGCGCTGATACTTACGCCGTAACTACTACATCACTTACGACGTAACCGATTTTATTGAAGACTACGGTGTAACCACTTATAAGGTTACGCCGTAACTAGCAGATCTAGTGCATTTACGAAGAAATAGAAGGTTACGGCGTAACTCCTCTATTGGTTACGCCGTAACCCAGACCTGGCCTATAAATACCCCACGGATTCCAGCATTTCAAAGCATCCCATTCCACACACAACACTCTGAGAACGTGGAAAAAAGCTCAAGGCAGGTCTAGGGGAGCATACGGAGCTGTTTCCAAGGGAGAAGTCACACCATTACGATAAGCTTTAGCGTTTTATATTTCTTTTACTTTCAATTCATGTATTTCGTACCTTTGAATATTGAATTGATTTGCATGATTAATATGAGCGGCTAAGCACCCTTTGGTGCTAGCCTAGTTATGATTCCTTAATTGTTTTGTTTGCGTTTACCTTTACTTCCGTACAATTATTTCTAAGTGTATGCATGCATAGTTCTTTGGTAGTCACCCTTGGTTCGGTAGTTTTAAATGGCGATAAAGGCCAATTGCCTAGGAGATATGACCAACTGACCCTAGGTGAGCGGACTGAGACGGGAAGGGTAAGATATGACCAACTGACGACCCTTTCTACTTGTGCGATTTGACCAACTGATCACCTATCGTTTGGATGAACTTAAGAATTGGGGGGTGTAGTGTCTAAGTTCCTAACAGTCGGGCACTCACTATTTAGAATCTATCATGTAGCGGTACTTAATGACTCGGCTTAGGGGACCAGGAACAACAAGACTTATGACTGTGCACCTGATTTCTCCTGTGGTGGCATCTTTGCTGATAGGTTAGGGCGAATTGATCAAATGCTGTCTTCTCGAATTTGACCCCACCTGAAGTAATTTGAAGTAGGTAGACGTAGACATAACTAGCTAGGAGGATTGACTAGGTTAGCACCACTATTCCTCTATTGATTTCCCTTTACCATTTATTTGCTTTTATTTTATATTCTGCATTTGTAGTTTAATTAATTAAATCCCTTTCAAAACCATTATTATTCTGTGACAATTAGACTTATTAATAATCCAACACACATAGCTCTTGGGACGACCTCAGCTTTACCATTTACTACACTACACACGACCGGGTACACTGCCTGTTAGTGCATTAGGGTAGACCATAGGTATAGCAGACACTATAAATATTAAGACCTTGTCAGTAAAACCTGCATCAAGTTTTTGGCGCCGCTGCCGGGGAGTTATATTAGGATTGATATTAAGTCTCACTACAAAAAAGGGGTTTTTGGGACGAACATTTTTGGAACAGTAATAAAAGAGTGCCAAATAACCGTACCAAAAAATAGGTATTTGGAACAACTATTGTAAAACCGTTTCAAATACTTATGCATTTGGAACATTGTCTAATAGTGGTGCCAAATGCATGTGTATTTGGAACGGTTTCCATTAGCGGTGCCAAATACTTATGTATTTGGGACAGCCGGTACCACCAGTGCCAAATACGTATATGTATTTAGAATGGTTTCTAGTACTTGTGCCAAATACTTGTGTATTTGGAACAACTTTTTTTTAAGTGTGTAAAATATCAATGTATTTGGAACGTTTTTTATAAATTGTATCGAATGCATACATATTTAGAATTTCTTGTAAAACCTTATCCAAATGCCCATTTCGTCTCACACGTGTTGACAATATTTTTATTTTTGTTGAAATCTATAATCGACTTTATTCACTTTAATATTCAAGTGCCCTTCATTATCAACTTCTTAAGATAACAATTTATCTTATTAAAAATGAATTAATATATATCAATAACCTTGGTCATCATTTAACATAACTTAGATTACTTAAAATGGGATTCTTCTACTTCTTGACTAGTTACCATTGTTGTTTATTAAATAAGAATATTTCCTTTCAAGATATAGTTCAAAATATTCATATTATATGTACAAACAGGTAACAAATGAGGTCGTTTATGTACTGGTTACCGTGGAAGGCAAGTGTCTAACTCATATATACGCCACCGTCTAACTGAGGTATACCTTAACCATTTTCAACCCTCCTTCCATTGACCATTCCCAAATGTGTAAATAGTGAGTTTGAACCGTAACCTCTTATGACAAAGTCATTGGCATACAACTAAGACATTTGATGATTATCACTAATAGTTTATAATTCGATATTTAGATAGTTACTAAATTATAACATATATCTTTAGTTTAATGTAGGAATTTTTGTCAACGACCTTCGTTGATCGTATATTATTCATTACTCAAGCATAAGCTAAATGAATACCTAAGCATCAGCTAAATGAATACCTATTGCGCATGTGTATTTATTAGGCTTTTCAAGATATAAGACAAGTAACACATGGCTCAGGTTGGCTCTATTATTAAACAAGGCTAGATGATGCATTACACGCACTATTATAACATGTATAATGAAGATTTTATGAATGATGGGAAAATCCAAAAATATTTTAACTATAACTTCAAACTCGAGAAAAGCTCAAACCGACACTACTAGAAAACATGGCAACACTGACAGATTTTCTGACACGCTAATGACGGATGGGAGATGCTATCAGTATTCTGTCCCAAATTAGCGAAGGATGAAGATCCGCTGGTAATCCGTGATTAATTCCTCACAGATTAGTGATAGGTTAGTGAGGTAACAGTATTTTTTTTGGCGATCTACCAGAGCCACCGGCGGATTACCAATGAATTTAAAAATAATTTTTTGTTGCTACACTTGCATATGAATCAAGTTTAAGTCGTCGCTAAAATTAAATAGCATCAAAAAGGCTTGGTACATTCCATAGAAGGAGAATCAAGTAGTTGTCATAGCCTATTTATCGTGTGTTTGAGAAAAAGTATAGGGTCGAGTGAGTTTGTTGGTTTGTTAGTTGATTCATTATTGTCTTGGACAACCTAAGGATATATCATGGGCTGTCCTCCGTGTGTCATTGTTACATATGCCATTTTCTCTTATTTTAACAAAAATTTTCAAGATAAACCTTTTATCTAAAATAGCTTTGTTCACCGCAATGAACTTTTTTTTATGAACTATGTTAACAAATTAACAAAATTTGATAAAACAAACACATTTAAATATTTAATCTCATATCATCTACATAAAACTAATACGACGTAATATTTTTACAAACGAAGTTTCTCGTAAGTCAATTTATTTAATCAATTTGTGATCATACATTTTATGCCTTAAATTAATTTTAAAAAATTTCCTCAAAATTTAGTCTTCCCCCAAAATATTTTCATTGTATCCCGCCCCATTTTTCACCCTAATTCAAAATCACACTTTTAGATCCCTCCATCTTTTTGTTCCCTCAAACCTTTCAATAATTCAGTCACATTCATCTTTTTCCCCCAAAATCAAAATCACAAAAAGAATATGAAGAATATGGTGTGGTAGCCCAGCTTCACCACACACTAGTCCTCGAAGTCTCGAACCCATCTTTACAAACCAAAAGCATACGCCATTCACCATCATTGCTACCGGTACTAAGGCTATTAATATAGAAATCAGGTAATATAATATGTTATACGTTCAATTTAGAAAGCAAATCAAGGTGTTCATGGGACAATTTCTTATTTTTTTGATTTTCGAATTTAGGGGTTTTTGTGAACTCGAATTATAAACTTGTAACATCGAACTTAAGGTTATGTTGAAATTGATTTGGGTGTTGTTTAGTCACTTAATGAATGTTTTACGAGACTTTTTTGTTGAAAATGAAGTCTTATAGTCATGGCCCCTTTTCAACTGTGTTCATGTTTTTGGCTATTGGAATAGGGATTTTTTAGTGGGTTTTATGTATCTTAATGGATGCGTTTAGTTCTCATTACATGCTGAATTTGTGGGTGTTTTTATGTTTGTTCATGGCTATAAATAGTTCTCATTACAGCTTGTTTGGTTAAGGTTTTAAAGGTCATGGTATGAATAATCTTATGGTGGAAGTAATACACGAAAAAACTGTGCATCGAACTAAATTATAGGATTATTTAGTTACTTGCAACAATGTGTGCTCTAAGTGGGTTAAGTTAAATAAGAATGTGTCTTGAGTAAAGTAGTACTCATGAATCATGACAATTGTTTATAAGTTATATTTTGTAGTATTTCGATATTCGTTTTACTTGTAAGTTACTTGCTATGTAGCCTAGTACTCGTCCTTAGAAGTTAGAACATAAGACCTTACTTAATCATTTGTTTGGCTCATGCATAGTTGTTTGTTTGCAGACATGGGTATTTTTTTGCTGTTAAAGAGGTTTCTTTGCTTGATGAACGAAGCCAAAGAAAACAAAGCATTGTTCAACTTGAACAGGTTAAGTTGGTTTTTCGTCTAATTAGACTTATATCTTCGATCATGAGTTGCCGAATATACTAATTTCTTCTTGTTTTATGTTTCAGGAATTTTTTTTATAAAGCCAACTCCAACACGAGAACACAGTTCGGTATCTTGGGACTGATATGGTAGGCATTTTTCTCTAAGATTTTTTTCTTAACATTGAAGCAGAATAGATTTTTGTTTTTAGAGAGATGCATACAAAAATGCCATCAATTAGATATGAGGGATAAGGCTTCAAGAAGTTTGCAGATTTCGGATCTGTGAAGCTTGCAGATTTTGGGTTGGCAAAGGTAAAGATGGGACATTGTTTTCTTCCTTTGCAGATTTTGTGTTTTCTACCTTTTTCAATTTTTATTTCTTATGCTTGACTTATGTGTCCCAAAACCTGTTGTTACATGACTTGTTTCTGTAGCTCCGGAAATGTACTCATTAATACATGTTCTTTCAAGACAATCTTTTATCTCTTTATTTGTATTTGTTTACAGCCAAAGTTTACTGCTTGACGTTTTTCAGTTATAAATTATCATTATAACAGAGGCAGATATGAAAAGGGAATTGGAGAGGAAAGAGCAAGAGAAAAAGAAAAATCAAAAGATTGATTTTCTTTCTGGCGAAACCCAATCAGTAGCTTTTCCAACGCCAAAAATTGAGCCAATTCCAGGTAAACATACTACGTATAGATTTAAGTTGACCCTCATTTTTTTTTGTCATGTCTTAATTGTTTTTTAATATTGACATATCTGCAGTTGCTGTTGATACTAGCACTAGCACTCGAGAAGGGAGACTAAATAAGAAATCCAAGTGGGATAAGGTATCTTTTGAGCTTTTTGGATGTTACATCTCTTTTGGGTGAGTTGCAACTTATATACATAGTAGATGATTTGCTAAGCTAATTTGTATCATTCTATTACTATCATTTACTCAGGTAGATGGGGACTGGAACCACAAGCTCACAAGACTCTGTGTCAAGTGCTGGGTCACATGCAGCACTTCTGACTGCTGCTAATGCTGGGAGTGGGTACACATCGTTTGCGTAAGTCTTCTATGCTCTCTTATAAATAATCATCCTATCTGTTCCCATGGGTTGAAGCTTCTTTTCATGGAGCACATCCGAACTAAATGTTAGCGTCCTATCTTTCACTGGTAGTTTCAGTTTCTGTTAAGACCCTTTTTAATCGATTAAGTTTATCTGTAAATAAGTAGCGTGTTAATTATGATTTTAAAAATACTACTACTGTATTATTACAATAGTGATCTAAATTTATGGATAAAACAGTTTGACAACATTGGGATTTTGGGTGGCTTTGTACTCGTTTGACGTGTTCCCTTAAAGCTAATTTTTTCATTGACCTTTTTTAGATTAGGCACAATGCGAATTGACCCATTTGTAAATTTTATTATTATTATTTTAATGGAGTCCCATTTGAAAATTAAATGGTCAAAATTGCCTCTTATTAGATGCGGTTTGAAGCGGGTCAATATCAGGTTGACCCGAAACATTTTGTCTAAAAAGATGTCATTTTATTATAGATAATTAACGTGCATAGTATGCTTAGGAATTTTCTTTGGAATCTCAATAATAATATAATATAATATAATTTTATATAATGAAATGAATAGGAGATTACATATGGAATTAATATGGACCAGGACTTTAGACACATTTGATTCGTTGCCTTCAAGGCCGTTTTTCTTTGAATTTGACATGTTTTAGACATTAGAGATACCCATTTATAAGTAAGTTATTAGAAATGCCTGCAACCCCTTTCTATTGCTATTTTCTATATGGAACTTTTTTCTTGTTTCATATATATTTCTAATGTTGGAATATTATATTATGCGGGTTTATGAAGACGAAGTGATCCGATGAGCTTTATTCATTTCCGTTAGTAATAAACCGTCTTAGTCATTTATATTGAGTTCTAGTTATGACTTTTTCATTCTAAAGATCATGGTTTACAAAGATGTTTGACGTATTATTTTTTACTTTATTGTATTCAAGTGACCATGTTGACTTGATTTTATTGATGATTAATAAAAATTGAGTTCAATTTATTTTTGACTTCGATTGAATTATATTTGCGAAAAATTGGATATTTGGTTGCTACGATGACTAACTAATTGACGAATGCAAAACAGTGCAAAATGACTTCTATAACAAACACAAAAACGTGCCAAATGTTTTTTGGCAAGGCGGAAAAAATGTGCCAATTAAGTTTGGCACAACAACGAAAACTGTGCCAAATACGTTTGTCACGGTAGATAAAACCGTCATAGATAATTTTGGCCGGTAAATAAAAACTGTATCAAATAAGCATTCGGCACGGGAAATGAATTGGTACCAAATACGCATTTGGCATGGGATATAAAAGTGTGACGAATGCCCATTTGGAACGCAAGATTCTCAACCGTACCAAATACCTCACTCATGGCACACCAAAGTTAAACCGTCCCAAGAACTGTGCCAAATACTATTTAGCACGGTTTTAACCCGACCCAAATGTATTTGGCACCCTCATATTTAGGACGGAGCCAAAAGTGTGCCAAAGCCGTGCCAAATAGCATTTGGCACGGCTTTTGAAGTATTTGGCACAGTTTTCCACCCTCCCAAATACCCCTTTTTCTTGTAGTGTCTTTCATTTCATTTTTAAACTTTTCTCACGATCATATTTCAAGTTTTCAGGTACCATGGAAGTTGTTAACATCAATGACCTCACTCTTGAGGAATACTTTTTGTTGACTAGAGCAGATCAAGGGCTGGGTCTCGTAAGACCGGCAATCGGAGCGAATGTTCGTTTCGAGATTAAAGACCAATTTATGAGGGAGCTTCGCGCTAACCCTTTTTCGGGAAACAGGGACGAAGACGCATATGAGCACGTTGAAAATGTCCTATACATCGCTAGCCTTTTCAACATTCCAGGAGTGTCTCATGATGCTGTCATGCTTAGGGTATTCCCAATGACTCTTACTAGAGCCGCCAGAAGATGGATCGAAAGATTGCCTGCCGGGGCAGTTAATACTTGGGCGCTACTAAAGAAACACTTTATTCAAAGATATTGCCCGCCATCTAAGATTTCTAATCAACTTTTGGAGATCCATAATTTCAAACAAGAAGACGACGAAACTCTGTATCAAGCTTGGGACAGATACAACGATCTTCTTTATAAGTGTCCTACCAATGATCTAAATAACCAGCAGAAGGTCAATATTTTCTACAAAGGGATAAATGTAACTACAAGACAGATGCTGGACTATCAAGGACCTATCCCGAACATGACTCCTACTACTGCAATTGAAGCCATTCAAAAAATGGCGGACCATTCTCAAAAATGGCACGACGGTGGAAGTAAAAGAAACCAATGCGGAAGTTTTGACGAAATTGCAGCAATCACTAGTAAAATTGAAAGTCTCAGTCGAGATATGCTGAAGATCAGAGAAACCGTTCATGCCATCCAAGTGGGTTGTGAAAGCTGTGGAGGAGGACATCTTACGAAGAATTGTCCTCATATGGACGAAGAGGATATTGAAGAAGCTAAGTATGGAGAAAATCGACCATTTTACGGTGATAATCGAAATAGTAATTGTTATCGTGGAAATTACAACAGTGGGCCTTATGGAGAAAGAAAGCCCAGTCTTGAAGAAATAATTAATAAGTTTTTGGAAAAATTCAGCCCAAAAGCAAAAGGAGCAAGATGAGTGGTTGAAGAAATTCCAGGAAAACACTGACAGAAACATTTCCAAAACACGACTCAACTCTGAAAAACCTTGAATCCATGGTGATAAAGCTCAGTGAAAAAGTAAGGAGAAATAACGATAAACCTGAAGGATCTAAACCAGCTATGGAATGTAAGGTAATTTTTTCTGATGATAACTCAAAGGTTCAGGTCAATGATATGAATTTAGGGGAAGATTTCGTCAACAGATCTGAGTTACGCCGTAACATGCCTAATGAGTTACGGCGTAACCTTGTGTTTGACAGCGACAACGGGGTTGTGAAGAATACTGAGGAAAGAGGCTCTAATGAATTACGCCGTAACCAAGAATCTCAGTTACGGCGTAACTGGGATACATGGGCAGAAAAATTCCTCGACGTGGACGAGTCAGAAAAACTCGAGGAACTCTCCCTTGAAGATGAAGAAGAGCCACTTATCGCTCACTGGTGTACTCCTGTCGTCATTACTGATGAAGAAACCACAAGGGCATGGCCGTCATGCAGCCCCTTCCACGAGTATTGCAATGGAGGAGACGATGAAAGAAAGGAAGAATGGACATGCCCTCATGAGTGTGAAAGACATAGTATTAAATTCGGTGATTTGGCCTTTAAAGATTGGTACGTAATTCAATTTGAGGATGCCAAGATCAATCCAAATATTCTTATGAAGCTAAAAATTGATTACGCGGAGCACATTCAGAAAAAGGAAGAGACTAATAAAGATATACTCTGCACGGATGAGCATTTAAGTGAAACTGACAACAAGGAACTACGCAGTCACTGGTGCGAAAAAGTAAAATCTCCTGGGGAAATTTTATGGGCGTCATGCAACCCGTATGACGATATGTGTAATGGGGGAAGAAACTATGGAAGATTAGAAAAAGATGAATTCTTTTGGTCCTCAACCAATGATGAGGAGAGAACGAGTTTACCTTGGCTGGACAACCTTGGATTCGATAGTTGGGTAAAAATTAAGTATGGACATGTAGACACATTAACCAAAGAGAAGATTTGGAAGGAATACATGGATCGAGAAAATTCAAACGACAAAAGTCTCAAGAACACGAGTAAAATAACAATTGACAATGACAAAGAGCGGGTTAGTAATGATAAAGAAGAATGCAAGCGCGTTCTAGTGGAGAATTTGCTCGGTGAAGAATGGTTCAATGACACTAATTCTGATGACGATGATATCGAAGGGATGCTAGATTACCTTGAGTTGCAAGGAAATGAGGAGTTCACTGATCCCGATGACGAAGCTTATGAACAAAGGAGGTGCAAACTCCTGGGGATTCCCTACAAAAGACCACCTCCAATTATTGTTGAAGAATATGAATTCACTCGCTACCACTTGGGACCGGAAGAGAAATTTTGTAAAGTCCGAAAAATTGAAACCATTGAATACCTCCGAACTGCCTCGAATGTTGCATGGATGAGGCATAATTTGATGAAAGATATTGAAGAAGTCGGGGATGCTCAAAGGCCCCCATAGGAGCCCCGCGACTCTGAGTCTAACTTAAAGACTCGTTAATAAAGAAAAGTGCTCTTTCGGGAGACAACCCGAATTATCCCTTTCTTTTGTTTTTATCTCCTTTCTGTTGGGTTTTGTGTTTTCTAACCATTTTTGCAGGAGACAAAGAAGTAATTACTGCTGCAGTTGCTGATCTGAACATAGTTACGGCGTAACTCATCTTGGCGATTACGCCGTAACCAACATTTTAGCAGCAGAATTCTTGACGCATTACCAATTACGGCGTAATTCCATCTCAGTGGTTACGCCGTAACTACTCGCTTCACAGCTCATACCAGGTTTTTCCAGTTACTGCGTAACTCCCTCATAGGAGTTATGACGTAACTCTCCTCTGCTTTAATTCTTTCATTTTAAAACACAATAACATTGTATTAGTTTTTAAATGAACTTTGTGGGTGTCTTCCCTGTAAACCCTCACGAGATTTCACTCGTCTACTTGGGACACCAAGTGGTTTAAAAGGCTTGTTGCATTCGCTAAATGCAACCGTGATTCCTACGAAAGTGAGTTAGGTTTGTTTTTCATTTTATTTTTTTTTCTTTTTAGAATTATGCTTGTCGGTATTGTGATTTCAGGGATTGAAGTTTGTTCATGACTCTTAAACGAAGGCACGATTCTTTCTCGTGGGCCTTCTTCTTTTTGGAGCAAATTTCAGGGAAGTTCTCGCTCTAATTCTACCTTTCTCTTCACCTTTATTTTAATGCCTAGTACAAAAGCGACTTTGTACAATTCAAGTGGGGGGACGGGAGTAGAATTATCTCTTGAACTTTATTTCGCCCTCATTTTTCTAGTTTATTTTGAAAAATGATGCCATTTTTAAAATTTTGACATGTTTTTCCGAACCTAACTAGATTAGACCTTAGCCGAGCACATACAACCCTTGACATTAGATGGTGAGATTAGCCTTATCCGTTTCCAATATTTTACCCCAAATCCACCAAATTATGAGTGTGCCGGTAGCTTGTAAACTTTAGAACTTGGCCTTTGCATCATTTCGAGACCATAGACGAGGTATGTTGAGTTAGCTCGATGTATTTGGACTTTTCAGTTTTAGAAGGCAATATTATAGGATTATCACCCAAACAGCCTACCATTGTGAGTCTATCGATTAGTCACCTCGACTTTTCGACCCCCATGTGAAACCCTTTTGTTGCACTCCCCTTTAGTGCAAGATACCCCTAGATACACCCTTCTGAGCCAATCCTTTCATTTTGTCAACCCAATATATTGTTTCGTTACACCTATACACCTTAGCCTACCATGTAGTCTTTATTTGCGATTGGGAAGTCACCATTGCCTAAGTTCAAGGTTCGAGTGGAAAGGTTTGGAAATCACGCTTTCATCGACAACATTTATGAAGATCATTGAAGACCCCCCGAATTCCCATTGTTCATCTCAAGTGGGGGGATATTATGTTATTATGTTATGTTGAAAAAAAAATGATGATTCGAAAAAAAAAAGTTGATTGAGTTATGATATTGTAAAGTACGATGTTATAAGCACTATAGTAGGAAGCTTTATTGATAGTATCGAGGAGGCCACCTCGGTCACATTTTAAGATTGGAGTTGGTGGTTTTGCCAACAGAAGAAGGAAAGGTAGTATGCCCATAACGACGTCCTCTAATGACGCATCTACCTTGCATTTCATGATCCGGTCTCTAGACTTCTAAGCTTGAACTTTGGGCGGACGGTAAGTGGTGATGACTTGGTTATAGATATAGACTATCTGTTTGTTTTTCATTTTACACCAATTATATATCCCATGTCTTATCCTACCCTTTAGTCATGAAGCATGTCTAGGTGATGCAGCGAGCAATCTTTGGTGTCTTGGCCGTGGATTTGGTCATGTATCATTGATTTTGTCCACTTCGCCGTGACATGTTAGTAATGACGAGTCACCCCTTAACCTTTGTCGTGTCTACCCATATTACCTTCGAGAATTGTTTAGCCCTTAACTCTAGTGGTGGAGATTTGTGTAACCGCCAAGCTTATGATAGAATACATGCTATGACTGTGCGATTAAGTGATCACCCCAAAATTGACACTTAGAATCGTTGAGAGATTTGAGTGTTTGTTCCCCTTTCGTGAGGTGTTCGGCTTTGTTTTATTCTAGCATAAGGGATTTGTAAACTCATATTTTCCAGGTTTTGGGAGATATCTTTTTAGGAATCTATCTAATAAGGTATACTTAAGGGCAAGTAGAGTTCAAGTGGGGGGATATTTGATAACATCAAATTGTCCTGAATATTAAGTGTCAATTTCCCCCGATAATGCTCGTTATTTATATCATTTATATATAGATTTACGCTTGTTTTCCATTGTTTTCCACTTTCAGGTAAATTACGAGCATTGGAGCTTAAGAGACGCGGAAATGGAAACATTACTAAAGATTTATCACAGTATGCCTATTTTGAAGAAGTTACGGCATAACTCGTCTCTCACATTACGCCGTAACTATTGCGTGACCCAGAAGTTCAACTTATCAAGAGGTTACGGCGTAACTCTTCCCAAAGGTTACGACGTAACTCCATTAGGTCAAAAGAGGTTCCACGCCGCTGATACTTACGCCGTAACTACTACACCACTTACGACGTAACCAAGTTTATTTAAGACTACGGTGTAACCACTTATAAGGTTACGCCGTAACTAGCAGATCTAGTGCATTTACGAAGAAATAGAAGGTTACGGCGTAACTCCTCTATTGGTTACGCCGTAACCCAGACCTGGCCTATAAATACCCCACGAATTACAGAATTTCAAAGCATCCCATTCCATACACAACACTCAGAGAACGTGATAAAAAGCTCAAGGCAGGTCTAGGGGAGCATACGAAGCTGTTTCCAAGGGAGAAGTCACACCATTACGATAAGCTTTAGCGTTTTATATTTCTTTTACTTTCAGTTCATGTATTTCGTACCTTTGAATATTGAATTGATTTGCATGATTAATATGAGCGGCTAAGCACCCTTTGGTGCTATCCTAGTTATGATTCCTTAATTGTTTTGTTTGCGTTTACCTTTACTTCCGTACAATTATTTCTAAGTGTATGCATGCATCGTTCTTTGGTAGTCACCCTTGGTTCGGTAGTTTTGAATGGCGATATAGGCCAATTGCCTAGGAGATATGACCAACTGACCCTAGGTGAGCGGACTAAGACGGGAAGGGTAAGATATGACCAACTGACAACCCTTTCTACTTGTGCGATTTGACCAACTGATCACCTATCGTTTGGATGAAATTAAGAATTAGGGGGTGTAGTGTCTAAGTTCCTAACGGCCGGGCACTCATTATTTAGAATCTAGCAGGTAGCGGTACTTAATGACTCGGCTTAGGGGACCAGGAACAACAGGACTTATGACGGTGCGCCTGATTTCTCCTGTGGTGGCATCTTTGCTGATAGGTTATGGCGAATTGACCAAATGTTGTCCTCTCGAATTTGACCCCACCTGAAGTAATTGGAAGTAGGTAGACGTAGACATAACTAGCTAGGAGGATTGACAAGGTTAGCACCACTATTCCTCTATTGATTTCCCTTTACCATTTATTTGCGTTTATTTTATATTCTGCATTAGTAGTTTAATTAATTAAATCCCTTTCAAAACCATTATTATTCTGTGACAATTAAACTTAGTAATAATCCAACACACATAGCTCTTGAGACGACCTCGGCTTTACCATTTACTACACTACACACGACCGGGTACACTACCCGTTAGTGCATTAGGGTAGACCATAGGTATAGCGAGACACTATAAAAATTAAGACTTGGTCAGTAAAACCTGCATCACAACCCGAAATCCGGACTTAAGCTGAACCAGCAGTCGGATTCCTAGGATTGCACTAGCCGGATCCCTCTAGGGAGGGATCCGTTGGAACCGTGGGATAGTAGACATTTTTGTCTATAAATAGTGAGCCATTTCTCTCTTGCTCACTACCACTTTTACACATACTCTCTCTTAGTATTGTAACATCTCTAACCTCAGATCCAAAGGATCATTCTATGTAGTTTTATGTTTGTGTGATTCTCTAGGTTCCTCTTAAAGGCGAGATCACCACCTCTTGAAGACGTGCAAGCTCAAAGTCATGAGTTTATAAGCTTCGTCATCATCAAGACCATTGAAGTGTATCTTGTTGATAGTTCTTTTCTACCTCCATAGAAGTGTTGTGTCGAAGGCATTAGTGAAAGGTGCCGAAGTATCATGATGAAGGCATTAGTGAAAGGTGCCGAAGGGTCGTGTCAAAGGCATTAGTGAAAGGTGTTGAAGGGTCGTGTCGAAGGCATTAGTGAAAGGTGCCAAGGTTGTACATACGATATGGTGCATTGATGTACAAGATAGTTAGTTTGGGTTAAAAGGATATTGATATCCATATGATGTTGTAATAAGGAGTGTGTCTCCGAAGGGGTAGTCGTGTAGTGGTGTAGTGTTGGGTAGTAGTTCCTCCTTTGTAATGGAACTTGGTATCTAGCCTTGTACCGGATAAAGTGTAGGCGACGTTGTGATAGGTGTGGTTCTACCTCGTGGAAGAACTCGGTGTCTAGCATAGTACCGGATAAAGAGTAGGCGACGTTGTGAAGGCTTCTCCGCCACATTAAGGAGCTTGTGTTGTGTAGTGCTTACGAACTCTCGAGTAGGGAACTCGGGGAGTGGAGTAGGGCAAGGAAGGTGTCCTTGTAGCCGAACCACTATAAATACTCGTGTCGTGGTTTTGTGTTCCTTTACTCTTTCTCTTTGCATTACTTATTTATATGCTCATCTATCATCATCCAACACACACATCAAATAGATTGACATATGTCGATCTAAATAGTTTAAAACAAAGTTTTAATCTGTAAAACTATTCAACCCCCTTCTAGTTTTCCAAAACACCTTTTGTAGTATCTTGTGAGACCCAAAAAGCCTCTTAGATGCTTTACAATTTTGTAGAAAAGGCCAATCTTTCATAGCCTGGATCTTCTTTTTATCAGTTGAAACACCTTGAGCAGATAACACATTTCCCAAATACTTCACTTCAGCAACTGCAAATGAACATTTACTCTGCTTTGCACACAATGTATTATCCCTCATCACTTGTAAAAAACTTTTCAAGTGTTGCAGATGCTCAGGCTCATTTCTGTTGTAAATCAAGATATCATTAAAAAAATACTAAGGTGAGTTTCCTCATAAATGGTTTAAAGACAGTGTTCATGAGGGATTGAAAGCTCGAGGGGTACATTGGTTAAGAAAAAAGGCATCAGCAAGAATTCAAAATGTCCATCATGTATTCTAAAAGTTTTCTTGTGTATATCATCATCTTTCACCCTTATCTGATGGTAACCAGACCTCAAATCAAGTTTTGAAAAGACCACAGACCCTTGTAATTCATCAATCAACTCCTCAATCAATGGAATTAGGAATTTGTCTTTCATAATATAATCGTTTAGCTATCTGTAATCTACACATATCTTGCATGTACTATCCTTCTTCTTATTCATGGCTATGGGTGATGAGTATCGGCTTTGGCTTGGTCTTATTACCCCTGAATCCAACAACTCCTTGACCATTAAATATATAGCATATTTCTATCCAGATGGATGCATATAGGGTCTAATGTTGACTGGTGGTGTATTTGGAATCAAAGTAATGTGATGATCATGTGATCTCTTGGGGTGGTAAAGTAGTTGAACACTGAACATATCTTCATATTCTTTTAGTAGTGATTCAACTTCTACACATGGGTGTTTGGAAAAACTTCCCTTTGCTTCTTCCATTGACGGTAAAGTGGAAGGACACACATATAATGACATTGAGTTCAATTGCATTGGTGATCCCACAACACCTTGCATCCAATTTATAGATGACAGTGGAGTTCTCCTTATCAACAACTTGTTATTAGCATACTCAAATTCCATAGTTAGCTTTTGGAAATTAAACCGAGTATTACCTAAAGTAGCAAACCACTGGATTCCTAATACCATCTCACAACTACCTAATGGTATTATCATCATATCAGTCACAAAAGTCATGCCCTGCAATGTCCTTTTGAAATTCCTACACATAGAGGTACTAGTCAAACTGTTACCATTAGCTACCTCAACTTGTAATACATCTAATCCTTTTTGCAGCCTACACATCCATGAAATAATGTGTACTACCACAATCTATGAGTAAATGGATAAATTATTTACCCACAAAACCCCTTACTCTCATAGTTTGGTATGATGTAACACCAGACAAAGCATGAATTAAGATATGGGGATTCCCATTGGTATCATGACCATATTCATTTGGCGTGTCTTGTGCTACTGATTCTGTCACACATTCTTCATAAACCTCTTCACTTCTATCCTCCTCATCATCAATTATTACTTCTAAAGAATGTAATTGACCACTGCACTTACGACCATGAGCATATTTCTCATCACGGTTAAAATACATGATTTGCTCTTTTTTCATCAAATTCTTTTTGGGTCAATCTTTTTCTAAAAGGCACTGCATTACTTTTGAAACTAGTGTTTGACATAACTACATTAGTCCCATTGGTTCTTTGATAACCACTCACACTTCTATTAACCACATTAGCATGAACTTTTGGAGTAGTAAGGATGTTAGGTCACCATATTATAACACAAGCATCAATATGTAAGAAATATAGATAAGGTGATCGGATGAACAAACACACACACACACACACGTATAAAAGTAAGCAAAGGTTAAGCGTAATGTATTATGTGTGAAATGAACAACCAACCTTCTAAGGAAGGTTTACAAGTCTTTATATAGGGAAAGGAACTAGGGCAACACACAAGTTCCATTCCTTTCCTTACTGGATATGGGCCAAGGCTTATGGGCTTTCTACATAAGCCTTGCCTTTAATACAAACATAAAAGCCTAATTAAACAACCTATTACATGTTAATTACAAACACTTGAAATATAGTTTAGGAGTGATTCCAACAAAGGACATGACCATACCTTGATTTCATTGCTTGGATGGCCTGATCTTGCATTTTTGCCAAATACTACACTTCAGTCATGGTATCCGGAGTAAACATCCTGATTTGTGCACTGATTTGAATCTTCAATCCATCAAGAAACAAGCTTATTGCATGTTTCTCACTCAACTCCATCCTATTCATAATGGACTCAAATCTTTCATAATAGTCTTTTACTGAGCCATCCTGCTTCAAATTCTTTAACTCCATGAGTGGATCATCAAACACTGTATCGAACCTTCTCAACACTGCTTGCTCATACACTTCCCATGAACAATCATCGCCATTCCTTTTGCAAAATTGCTGATGCCAAGTTAGTGCTTTGTTATACACATGCATTGATGCCAAATCCACCTTGTCTCCTTCCTCTACTCCATCAGTTTTAAAGAACTGGTTGCACTCTAACAATTCACATTTTCAGGTTTTAACTATTCATCCTCAGGTTTTCACTATTCACTATTACTATTTATTTTTACTATTCATCATATTTCTGGGTCATTATTTAAACTCGAACTTTTTCCCGAAATTAAATTTTACAACTTTATAAATTAAATCGCGTAACCGAGAAATAATATTTTTGAACAACATATGGACCAGGGTTAATCTACAGATTGTTAAAACATTTCCAGTAACATTATTTTCATTTTATGTATTACTCGTAATTACCAATTATTTATTTATTATCATTAATTAAATAAATAAACGCTTTCACACGATTTTCATGCAAATAAAGTACTTTGTTCTCCTAATATATAAATATCTAGTTAGTATTTAATATTTAAACACTATTCATATAAATATCTAGTTACTATTCATAAATATCTAAATACTATTCATCAAAATATCTATTTACTATTCATCAAAATATCTAGATATTTTCACTATAAATAAAAAGAAAACTAGTTTATTTTTTTCACAGAAAAACACACACAATTCTCTCCTCCTCCTTGGTGTCGTCTCCCTGTCCCTCCATACATCATCCATACTTGATTTTCAGGCTTCGAGTTATACACATAAGTTGAAGGCATACGTATCCTCTACGTAAAAATTAAGTTTATTTTGTATTTTCGCGGTTGAATTAAGTGCTACACAATGGTGGATAGGAGCTCTGATTCTCAAAATTTTCTTGAAACTTTGGCAAGGATAGATCGGCTAAATCAAAGGACGAGTTTTTATTATAGGAGCGATTATGATAGTTTTGGGGTTGATATCAAGTGATTTAGAGGTTTTTATAGTTTAGGAAATGGATTTTTGAATATAGATGCGGAAGCACTGCCCAAATTTCTAGTATCATTTATCAGTTATTATCAGGTGAGTTTCATAGCCCCTACTTTTATACGTTTTGAATTACTTTTGGGGGAGATAAATGTTCAACTATTTTCATTTACTTTCACAAGTACTATAAACTTTTAAGGATTACCGCGAGTTTTATAGCCCTTACTTTTCTACGTTTTGAATTACTTTTGGGGGAGATACATGCTCGATTACAAAAAAATACTTTACTCGCTTGATTTACATGCATGATTTGCATTTACATTAAATACTTTCATACATACATGATTGTGTTAAACTTATTTGAGTAATTTTTGAATGCAGTACACTTAATTGCGTTATCCAATTTGTGTGACTAGACTTGATACAAACATACATCCTAACATTGAGGTGTTGGAAGGCCATTAATTTGTATACATCCCAACCGTGAGTTATTGGAAGGCCATTAATTTGGATACATCCCAACCGTGAGTTGTTGGAAGGCCATTTATTTGGATGATACATGATCGATATACTATTTACATACTCAAAATATTTATGCTTATAACTACTATGATGCGCATATACACATATGTCTTACTCATGCTATATTTTTAGCAGTGGGTTGTGAACACACAGGTTGCAAGTTTTGTATGGGTGGGAGTTGCAACTGAGTGGATTTACAATGCCTTTGTTGTGTGAACATTCTTTAAGAGCTTTACATGTTAAACAAACTCTATGAACTCACCAACCATTGTGTTGACACCTTGTTGAACGGTAATGATCAAGATTCCTTGAATGCATCCGCGGGTGGAAATATCTTGAATCGTAGACCTAAAGATGTGCTTGAAATTTGCGAGAGTAAATCAAAAGTTCCTATTTCTCGCAACAAAGTCAATGTTCCGAACACTCCTGCTTCTTCATCCGGTAACTCTTCTGAGTTAGCAGCTCCGATAGCTGCTCTAACGGACATCATCCATTGTATGATAAAAGAGGTAAAGGAAATCAAAAGCGAAATTCATAAGCCCGAACCAGTCAAAGCCGTAAAAAGGTGTGTGAAACTTGTAGTGGTCC
Source organism: Chrysanthemum seticuspe (assembly GCA_019973895.1). Classification (NCBI taxonomy): domain Eukaryota; kingdom Viridiplantae; phylum Streptophyta; class Magnoliopsida; order Asterales; family Asteraceae; genus Chrysanthemum; species Chrysanthemum seticuspe. The sequence continues at coordinate 125,889,991 of BPTQ01000006.1, read as the reverse complement.
ACACGCGTATTATGATTGTCAAGCAACCGATGCTTCCTTTTACCAAGCTCCCGTAGCTTCGGTAAACCACAATCAATACCGACCACAGGCTGATCCTCACTACCGTGCACCTAGCGGTATGACACCACCTGGTTTTCCTCCCGTGCAAAACCATGGCAATCAAAACCATGGCAATCAAAATCGCTTTGTTCCGAATCAAGGGCAAAATTTCAATAACCCTCCAAATTTCAATCAAAACCGGAACAATTTCAACCAACCTCAACCATATCAAGCTCCTAATCATCAAAGTTATCAACCACCTCCTCAAGCTCCCATGCCAAATGACTTCATGAAAATGACTGAGGCAAACATGCGATCAATGCAAACTCAGATCAATAACATGAGAGGTGAGCTAAAAAGGGAAATTGATACCACATTATCTCGGCAGACAAATGAGTTAAAGAATATGATGAGCAGTTTCATGAACATGAATATGAACAAAGCTTCGCCATCTTCTGGAGGACTTCCAAGCAATACTATTCCCAATCCTAATGCCGAGTTGAAAGCCGTCACCACTCGTAGTGGTAAGACGCACAATGGACCTACGACTCCTATGCCCCCTCCTCCTGTGGCATTTAGTCAAGTTACCAAGGAGACAACGGACAAGGTGCATTATTCAAGCCCACGAAGTACCGCACACGTCCCACCTTCGGTAGTCCAAGCTTTAAGTCCGGAACCCGATGTTCCGAAGAAAAATCCTGAGCCAGAAAACACTTCTATCCCGGCTCAAAAGTCTAGTCAGCTTCCTTACCCATCAAGAATGAATGATGAGAAGCTCAAAGACAAAAACAAAGAGCAAATGGAAAAATTTTTCCAAATCTTCAATGAGCTTCACTTCGATATAAGCTTCGTTGATGCTCTCGTTCTAATGCCTAAATTTGCATCCACGCTTAAAGGCTTACTCACCAACAAAGATAAGCTATCAGAGATGGCGAAAACCCCTCTCAATGAGCAATGCTCAGCAGCCATTCTTAATAAGCTTCCCGAAAAGCTTGAAGACCCTGGCCGGTTCTTAATCCCGTGTGATTTCTTGGGGATGTTTCAATGCTCCGCCTTGGCCGATCTTGGCGCTAGCATTAACCTCATGCCTCTCTCAGTATGGAAGAAACTGTCTCTTCCTGAACTTTCATCCACTCGTATGACACTCGAGCTAGCGGATCGTACCGTAACTCGTCCACTTGGGATAGCCGAGGATGTCGTGATGAAAGTGGGAAAATTTCACTTTCATGCTGACTTTGTTGTAGTAGACTTCGATGCAGATCCTAGAGTTCCCCTCATCTTAGGGAGAGCTTTCTTGAGAACGAGTCGTGCTCTGATTGATGTGTTTGCTGAAGAGTTGACCATACGGGTTGACAACGAAGAGCTCACGTTAAATATCAACCAGAACTCCAAACCTCTATACAAACAGAGTGTTGCCACAATTGATCAAAAATCTGAAAGAATCAATGCAACACTCTCAAATTTCAGGGTTAAGAGTGTTTACCAAAAACGTGCTGAGCTCAAAGCTTTGAAAATTACCCCTGGTTCAAACAAATGGTTTGAAAGCTGTACCAGGGAAGTCAAGAGTGTTCTTGATGATGATGACGATGATCTAGAATCGGAGACTTCATCGGAAGTGGTGGAAACTGCTAGCTCTAAGAGCACACCACTTGTCCCACCTCCGGCATCAGTTTGTCGCATCGAGATTGTTAAGTCTGTGGATGAAACTAATCTCTCTTCAGTTTCATCTGAGTTGGATGATGATGTTTGTGATCCAATGGGGGACATTCTTCCCATTGATGAATTGCTCAAAAATGATCCATCATCTTCTAGTCTTATTCCCGACTCTTCCATCCCTTCTCTCATTCTTGATGAGGAGGATGACAACTTTTGGAATGAAGTCGATGCATTTCTAAGTGATGAATCAATTCCAACGGGAATTGATAACACTTACCTTGATCCGGAGGGAGACATCCTTTTTCTGGAAAGTTTGTTGATTGAAGAACCAATTCCCACCCTCCCTCCCGGACATCTTCTTGACAATCACCATCTAAGCTTCAAGTTTAAGCTTAAAGATGTCAAAACTGGTGATTTGCTTCTCTCTGCTGAGGAATGGACATGCATTCTCATGTACGTTTTTATTCCATTCTTCACAGATGGTGTGGTTGCTCTTTCCCTTTTCTCTTTCGGGAATGAGGACACCATCTTTGACCCCGGTATCATCCTTTATAGTTTCTACTATTAAACAATACCGAGGTTATATCTCGTCGGTGTGGAACTTTCTGATGTTCATATGTTCATTAACATTGTGAACGAAAGTCCGATCGAGATTGGTTTTCCACGTTACTTTCCCCATGAACAAATGAATGCGGGGTCGAGTCAAGCTAGCGACTCGGGAATCAAAAACAGTAGCATGCAATATGGGTTTTCACCCATATTTCTGTCTTCTCACCTCTTTCTACCACCCTAGTGTGGGGGGGGTTGCCCACATGTTTCAAGTTCAAAAAAAAAAAATAAAAATAAAAATAAAAAAAAATCCTCTTTTTAAATAATGGCCGTAATATTCCCCTTTTACGTTCTTTGTTTCGGCATAACCGCCGGTACTTTGAATATTGAGGGCAATATTCATTTCTAAGTGTGGGGGGGAATTCTCACGAATTTTATCATATAATTACACCAATTCCCCCGTTTTTGGCCAAAATTTTTTTTGGAGTAAGTGTTTTACACTTTCTCATTAGGTTATCAGTCCGCCTTGTCTGCAAGACAAAAGGATTGGCTAATCCAGGAGCAAACGGCTCTTGGTAAAGATATATCAAATCCGTTTATATGGCTTGCAATTTGCCCAAAATTGTATGGTTCTCAACTCACCATATCCTAAAAAGTGAAGAGTTGGCTAGCCCGCAAGATTATGGCTTGTGGTAAAGGCAGTGGAAAATCCATAATTGGTAATCAGCTCACCAAAGATAATATTGATAATTTATCTAAGAGTTGGCTAGTCCAGAAGGGTACGGCTTCTGGTAAAGACAAAATCAAATCCGTTGAAAGCTGGTGGTTTGCTCAAAATCACATGGTTATCGGTGTACCATGGTTCTTACTTGAACTGAAACATTTGGCTACTCCAGAAGTAATGGCTTTTGGTAAAGAGATTAAAATCCATTATGTTTTCTCAAATCATTGCTAGGGACTAGCAATATCTCAGTGTGGGGGATTGATGAGTGTGTAAATACTCATCATTTTTGTACAAAATAAACTGCAAATTCATCTGAAAACACTCAGAAACACATCAAAATGATCAAAATATCACAAATCAGTGTTTTATGTGTTTTAAATGCAAAAATATCAAAATCAGATGAAAAACATATCAAATTTGCAAAAATTGCAGCTTCAGTCCCCCAAGTATCAAAAGTTGTCAAAAATAGTCCCTGAGCCATAATTTCAAAAGCAAAAGTCACCAAAGGTCCTTTTAAAATCAAAACTTGTCAAATTTAGTCCTTTGGTGAAAAATATGAAAAGTTTGAGAAAATTACAACTTTGGTCCCTCAAGTTTAAAAATTGGCAGAATTGGTCCCTGGAAAATGTGAAAAAGGCAACATTGGTCCTTGTACTTTTGAAAGTTGTCACTTTTGGTCCTTGGAATAACTTTTCTGAATTGGCAGCCTAAACCCCTCATTTTTCAGAAAATTACACAAAGGCCCTTGTAGTTTTAAATCCTTTTTACCCATTTTGGACCCCTTTCACATACCTTGACCCCCTGTCATTAAACCATTGTGAACCCCCCCTCTTATATTAGCCTCTGGTCAAAGCTGGTCAAAACCCACAAAAGGCGCCAAAGTCTTCATCCTTTCACCTGCTTTCCCTGAAACTCAGTAACACCCATCCCCCCTCCTCAAAACCACTCTCCCATGTCCCCTCCACCTTAGCAAGCTTCCAAGCTTCATTAATTGCTTCCTTAGCCTCTCACTCAACCCCACATGGACAAAAGCAAAAATGGCGCCAAAATCCAATTTAAACGGCCAGGATCATTTTGAAGCTATCAAAGGGCTAGGAATGGTGGGATCAAATCAGAAGAAAGAGAAAAAGAGATTGGGTTATAAAAAGAGAAGGAAAGAGATGAAGCAAGTAGTAGAATTTTTAGTTTAAATTTACTCTTATGTCGTTTTTTAGTCATGTCTTAGTTTACTTCCAAAGATTGTAATCTTTTGTTCTTAAATATCAAACTCAGGCTACATTTTCATATTATTCAAGTTTTAGTCATTAATTGCAAGTTTAATTCAGTTTCATTGTTATATGCTTACTGTTAAATTTTCAAGTTTCCATTTCACAAAAACAAGCTTCATACAGCTTGGTAATCAGTTACACTAAGCTTATATAAGCTTTTTATAGCTTTTCATAAGCTTAAAGTTAAGTCTCAATTCACTTTGTACTCTGGTCAACTAAAGTCAACTGGTGGCTCCAATAGCTATGGAAATGGTGATGGGGTGATTCAGATGTGGAGTTGGGTTGATATTAAGCTAGGATAGGGGTGTGGTTAGGCTAGGGGTATTTGATTCACAGTTGCAAGCCATAGTGGCTAATGGATCACTTGTAAGTTAATTCCAAATTCTTAAGCATAATCTGTTTCCATTGTTAAAGCTAGTTAAAAATCTGTTCAAATAGGTCTATTTAAGTTACATTAGTGTCGGTTGATCATCAATTCAAGATTGCTTAGTTGTTTTGTCATTTTAATTATATAACAGTTAACAAAAGGGGTGTTTGGCATTACTGTATAACCTGTCTTTAAGGCCTGTTCAGTGGTTAATCTTTATTGGTTCATGTTTGTTAAGTATTTTTGAGCTAGTTTAAGTCATAGTTTTGGTCTGCAACACCACATAAGTCAAAATCCTTTGTAACTTGTCCTAAACAGTTACCTGTTGGATTTTTGGAAATCCAATCTTTTGTTTTGTGTTCAAAAGTGTTAAACAAAGCTTGCAGAGGTTCAATTTCAATCAATAACATCATAATCAACCATAAAATTAGATCCAAACTTCATAAAAGTCAACTGTGTCTCCATTTTTCAAAAGTCAAATCTTGTCAAAATTGGATTTGTGCAGAACTATCAGCAGTCACACAGGTTTCATTAAAGCTTTTCAAGGCCTGAATTTCTGTTTACAAGTAGTTTATTAGGTGGTATTTAAGACCTTTTATCTGGTTTTAGCTTTTGTTTGCTGAATAAGCTTCTGCAAAAGCTCAAAGTGAGCCTCATATCCCCTGCTCACTGAACTCAGTGAATACTGAGATTTACTCAGTTTTTGCATCAGCTGCACAGAGCTTAAAAGGGCTCATCATGGTCTGGTATTTGGTTTAGTTGTAGCTAGCCAGGTCTAGGTAAGGCTCCAACTATTGCTTTTTAATCTCTGGCTTAATTGAGTGCTTATTTTTCTGCTTAAAGGTGGCCCCTCACAACTGTCTTGTGCTTATATCTCATATAAGTCAAATCTGTGAAACTTGCAATTCAGGGACTTAAGCTAGTCAAAACTCATTGCATTCTGGTTCTTATTGTATATTATTGCCTCTGTTATCAGTTGGTACTTATTGGAGCTCATTAGCTTATCTCAAGTGCTTATTTTTAAGCACTTGTGCCTTCAGTTCCTTATTCCTACAAGCAAGCTCCTGTTTTTCTAATTTTCCTAGCTTCCTAACATTATTTTAAGCATTTCCTGAATTTTTCAGATTTTTCCTAGCTTGTTTGGTATTTTTCTGCATTTTATCTAGTTTTTAAGTATTTTTAAATAGCTTTTAATATAAAAAATTAGAAAAAGGTTCAAAAAAATAATTTTTTCAATTTTCTTAGTTTAAGATAAATATAATAAGCATAAAATAGATTTTTCCTTATTTTTCCTCTTTTATTTGGTATTTTTCACAATTTTAATTAGATTAAATTAGTTTAAAATTGGTAGAAAATAGAAAATTAATCAGAAAAATACAAAAATAGTTTTGAAAATTCTAGTTTGATATTTTAGACTTTTCCATTTCATAATTTTATTTTTCTAGCTTTGTTTCCTAATTTTTTGTATTTTAGGTGATTATTAAATAGTTAAAAATAGTTTTTAATTAATAATAATTAGATAATTAGTGATAAAAATAGTTTTCTTTTTCTAAAAAGTTTCTTTTAACATTAGGATTGTAAAAATGTATTTTTCATATTTTTAGGACTTTTATTTCTTAGATTTCACTTTTTATTTTGTACGTTTACGTTATTTTTAATTTAAACGTACGTTTTAGGTTTTAAACGTTCATCACTTTAAATATAGTGATAGCGTTTATTTAATAGGTTTTATCTTTTTAATTTTCTTTAATTTGCATTTAAGCCGTCTTTATTTTTTGGCTTTTCTGTAGTTATAATATCATATCCAAATCCTTTTCCCGTTCAAATTCCTCGATCACTAAACGGTTGATAATCCATTGCACAACTCGCTGGGACATAACGACCCGGGGAAACATTGTACTCCTCAGATCTTCATTGCATTAGTGTTTGAGCAGTTTTTAGTCTTTTAGACTTGACTGTTTAGCACCGATCAAATTTTGGCGCCGCTGCCGGGGAGCTGTGCTGATTTATCTCCCGTTTTAGCAGATTAGTTGTTTGAATCCTCACTCTTTGTTTATATCATCCATCTCTGTATATATATATATATCCATATTTTCTTTTAAAAAATCCAAAACCCAAAAACAGCAAAAACGTATAAAACACAAAAATATTTTTTTCTTTTGTTTCTATATATGTATCAAAAATAAAAATACAAAAAGAATCGTCGTTTTCTCTAATAATTAACAACTTAAAAGATTACCACCGAAAACCAAGGCAGTGCACTACCTAACTGGGGGTGCGACCATAATAAGTTCCCGAACTAAAGATATAAAACTTGCCTTTGTGTCCTTGTGATTGGTGTACCTTTTTCAAAGAAGCCATTCATCTTGGATTATTGGTTAAGTTCACTGTTGTTTTGCCTCGATCTTGTGTTAATTGATTTTGTTGTGATATCGACGTTTCAGAACCAGAAAACCCAAAAGATTCTCCTCACCCCATTTTTATAAAACGTCTTCATAATTCTCATTCTCATCTGAAAGATTTTCATAATTCCCATTTCTCTTCTTAACTCTGAGATTCCTTAGAGTTATCTCCAGTGCATGCGCACTCGTTCTTCTAGATCATTGAGTCCTTTACGTGATCTAGCAGAAATTCCAAGAAGACGTTCTCGTAGGCGTACTGCCCAAATAGTCGAACCCGAGATTCGTACTATTTCGAGCAACAGTATGGCAGACGAACGTACCATGGCGGAAATGCTCCAGGCACCCACCGAGGGTTATGGAGATGCCATCGTCTTACCGGTAATCAATTCTGATCACTTCGAATTGAAGACACATTTAATCCAACTTGTGTCTACGAATCAATTCCGCGGGTCTGATCGAGAAGACCCGTATGCACACATCCGTTGGTTCAACCATTTGACATCAACTCTCAAGTACAAAGATGTGCCACAACAGGTGATCAAATTGATGCTATTTCCGTTCTCACTTGCGGGGGCAGCCAGGATTTGGCTGGAAAAAGAACCCCCTCGATCCATCGAAACTTGGGAGGATCTTGTCCAAAAGTTTGTCAATTATTTCTTCCCTCCATCAAAGACGACTAATCTTAAAAATGAAATTTCTGGATTTCGTCAAAATTTCGATGAAAATTTTGGAGAGGCATGGGAGAGATTTAAAGATCTCCTCAGGAAATGCCCCCATCATGAATTCACGGAGCTTCAACAAGTTAATATCTTTTACAATGGGTTGAACGGTAATGATCAAGATTCTTTGAACGCATCCGCGGGTGGCAATATCTTGAATCGTAAACCTAAAGATGTGCTTGAAATTTGCGAGAGTAAATCAAAAGTTCCTTTTTCTCGCAACAAAGTCAATGTTCCGAACACTCCTGCTTCTTCATCCGGTAACTCTTCTGAGTTAGCAGCTCCGATAGCTGCTCTAACGGACATCATCCATTGTATGATAAAAGAGGTAAAGGAAATCAAAAGCGAAATTCATAAGCCCGAACCAGTCAAAGCCGTAAACAAGGTGTGTGAAACTTGTAGTGGTCCACACGCGTATTATGATTGTCAAGCAACCGATGCTTCCTTTTACCAAGCTCCCGTAGCTTCGGTAAACCACAATCAATACCGACCACAGGCTGATCCTCACTACCGTGCACCTAGCGGTATGACACCACCTGGTTTTCCTCCCGTGCAAAACCATGGCAATCAAAACCATGGCAATCAAAATCGCTTTGTTCCGAATCAAGGGCAAAATTTCAATAACCCTCCAAATTTCAATCAAAACCGGAACAATTTCAACCAACCTCAACCATATCAAGCTCCTAATCATCAAAGTTATCAACCACCTCCTCAAGCTCCCATGCCAAATGACTTCATGAAAATGACTGAGGCAAACATGCGATCAATGCAAACTCAGATCAATAACATGAGAGGTGAGCTAAAAAGGGAAATTGATACCACATTATCTCGGCAGACAAATGAGTTAAAGAATATGATGAGCAGTTTCATGAACATGAATATGAACAAAGCTTCGCCATCTTCTGGAGGACTCCCAAGCAATACTATTCCCAATCCTAATGCCGAGTTGAAAGCCGTCACCACTCGTAGTGGTAAGACGCACAATGGACCTACGACTCCTATGCCCCCTCCTCCTGTGGCATTTAGTCAAGTTACCAAGGAGACAACGGACAAGGTGCATTATTCAAGCCCACGAAGTACCGCACACGTCCCACCTTCGGTAGTCCAAGCTTTAAGTCCGGAACCCGATGTTCCGAAGAAAAATCCTGAGCCAGAAAACACTTCTATCCCGGCTCAAAAGTCTAGTCAGCTTCCTTACCCATCAAGAATGAATGATGAGAAGCTCAAAGACAAAAACAAAGAGCAAATGGAAAAATTTTTCCAAATCTTCAATGAGCTTCACTTCGATATAAGCTTCGTTGATGCTCTCGTTCTAATGCCTAAATTTGCATCCACGCTTAAAGGCTTACTCACCAACAAAGATAAGCTATCAGAGATGGCGAAAACCCCTCTCAATGAGCAATGCTCAGCAGCCATTCTTAATAAGCTTCCCGAAAAGCTTGAAGACCCTGGCCGGTTCTTAATCCCGTGTGATTTCTTGGGGATGTTTCAATGCTCCGCCTTGGCCGATCTTGGCGCTAGCATTAACCTCATGCCTCTCTCAGTATGGAAGAAACTGTCTCTTCCTGAACTTTCATCCACTCGTATGACACTCGAGCTAGCGGATCGTACCGTAACTCGTCCACTTGGGATAGCCGAGGATGTCGTGATGAAAGTGGGAAAATTTCACTTTCATGCTGACTTTGTTGTAGTAGACTTCGATGCAGATCCTAGAGTTCCCCTCATCTTAGGGAGAGCTTTCTTGAGAACGAGTCGTGCTCTGATTGATGTGTTTGCTGAAGAGTTGACCATACGGGTTGACAACGAAGAGCTCACGTTAAATATCAACCAGAACTCCAAACCTCTATACAAACAGAGTGTTGCCACAATTGATCAAAAATCTGAAAGAATCAATGCAACACTCTCAAATTTCAGGGTTAAGAGTGTTTACCAAAAACGTGCTGAGCTCAAAGCTTTGAAAATTACCCCTGGTTCAAACAAATGGTTTGAAAGCTGTACCAGGGAAGTCAAGAGTGTTCTTGATGATGATGACGATGATCTAGAATCGGAGACTTCATCGGAAGTGGTGGAAACTGCTAGCTCTAAGAGCACACCACTTGTCCCACCTCCGGCATCAGTTTGTCGCATCGAGATTGTTAAGTCTGTGGATGAAACTAATCTCTCTTCAGTTTCATCTGAGTTGGATGATGATGTTTGTGATCCAATGGGGGACATTCTTCCCATTGATGAATTGCTCAAAAATGATCCATCATCTTCTAGTCTTATTCCCGACTCTTCCATCCCTTCTCTCATTCTTGATGAGGAGGATGACAACTTTTGGAATGAAGTCGATGCATTTCTAAGTGATGAATCAATTCCAACGGGAATTGATAACACTTACCTTGATCCGGAGGGAGACATCCTTTTTCTGGAAAGTTTGTTGATTGAAGAACCAATTCCCACCCTCCCTCCCGGACATCTTCTTGACAATCACCATCTAAGCTTCAAGTTTAAGCTTAAAGATGTCAAAACTGGTGATTTGCTTCTCTCTGCTGAGGAATGGACATGCATTCTCATGTACGTTTTTATTCCATTCTTCACAGATGGTGTGGTTGCTCTTTCCCTTTTCTCTTTCGGGAATGAGGACACCATCTTTGACCCCGGTATCATCCTTTATAGTTTCTACTATTAAACAATACCGAGGTTATATCTCGTCGGTGTGGAACTTTCTGATGTTCATATGTTCATTAACATTGTGAACGAAAGTCCGATCGAGATTGGTTTTCCACGTTACTTTCCCCATGAACAAATGAATGCGGGGTCGAGTCAAGCTAGCGACTCGGGAATCAAAAACAGTAGCATGCAATATGGGTTTTCACCCATATTTCTGTCTTCTCACCTCTTTCTACCACCCTAGTGTGGGGGGGGTTGCCCACATGTTTCAAGTTCAAAAAAAAAAAAATAAAAATAAAAATAAAAAAAAATCCTCTTTTTAAATAATGGCCGTAATATTCCCCTTTTACGTTCTTTGTTTCGGCATAACCGCCGGTACTTTGAATATTGAGGGCAATATTCATTTCTAAGTGTGGGGGGGAATTCTCACGAATTTTATCATATAATTACACCAATTCCCCCGTTTTTGGCCAAAATTTTTTTTGGAGTAAGTGTTTTACACTTTCTCATTAGGTTATCAGTCCGCCTTGTCTGCAAGACAAAAGGATTGGCTAATCCAGGAGCAAACGGCTCTTGGTAAAGATATATCAAATCCGTTTATATGGCTTGCAATTTGCCCAAAATTGTATGGTTCTCAACTCACCATATCCTAAAAAGTGAAGAGTTGGCTAGCCCGCAAGATTATGGCTTGTGGTAAAGGCAGTGGAAAATCCATAATTGGTAATCAGCTCACCAAAGATAATATTGATAATTTATCTAAGAGTTGGCTAGTCCAGAAGGGTACGGCTTCTGGTAAAGACAAAATCAAATCCGTTGAAAGCTGGTGGTTTGCTCAAAATCACATGGTTATCGGTGTACCATGGTTCTTACTTGAACTGAAACATTTGGCTACTCCAGAAGTAATGGCTTTTGGTAAAGAGATTAAAATCCATTATGTTTTCTCAAATCATTGCTAGGGACTAGCAATATCTCAGTGTGGGGGATTGATGAGTGTGTAAATACTCATCATTTTTGTACAAAATAAACTGCAAATTCATCTGAAAACACTCAGAAACACATCAAAATGATCAAAATATCACAAATCAGTGTTTTATGTGTTTTAAATGCAAAAATATCAAAATCAGATGAAAAACATATCAAATTTGCAAAAATTGCAGCTTCAGTCCCCCAAGTATCAAAAGTTGTCAAAAATAGTCCCTGAGCCATAATTTCAAAAGCAAAAGTCACCAAAGGTCCTTTTAAAATCAAAACTTGTCAAATTTAGTCCTTTGGTGAAAAATATGAAAAGTTTGAGAAAATTACAACTTTGGTCCCTCAAGTTTAAAAATTGGCAGAATTGGTCCCTGGAAAATGTGAAAAAGGCAACATTGGTCCTTGTACTTTTGAAAGTTGTCACTTTTGGTCCTTGGAATAACTTTTCTGAATTGGCAGCCTAAACCCCTCATTTTTCAGAAAATTACACAAAGGCCCTTGTAGTTTTAAATCCTTTTTACCCATTTTGGACCCCTTTCACATACCTTGACCCCCTGTCATTAAACCATTGTGAACCCCCCCTCTTATATTAGCCTCTGGTCAAAGCTGGTCAAAACCCACAAAAGGCGCCAAAGTCTTCATCCTTTCACCTGCTTTCCCTGAAACTCAGTAACACCCATCCCCCCTCCTCAAAACCACTCTCCCATGTCCCCTCCACCTTAGCAAGCTTCCAAGCTTCATTAATTGCTTCCTTAGCCTCTCACTCAACCCCACATGGACAAAAGCAAAAATGGCGCCAAAATCCAATTTAAACGGCCAGGATCATTTTGAAGCTATCAAAGGGCTAGGAATGGTGGGATCAAATCAGAAGAAAGAGAAAAAGAGATTGGGTTATAAAAAGAGAAGGAAAGAGATGAAGCAAGTAGTAGAATTTTTAGTTTAAATTTACTCTTATGTCGTTTTTTAGTCATGTCTTAGTTTACTTCCAAAGATTGTAATCTTTTGTTCTTAAATATCAAACTCAGGCTACATTTTCATATTATTCAAGTTTTAGTCATTAATTGCAAGTTTAATTCAGTTTCATTGTTATATGCTTACTGTTAAATTTTCAAGTTTCCATTTCACAAAAACAAGCTTCATACAGCTTGGTAATCAGTTACACTAAGCTTATATAAGCTTTTTATAGCTTTTCATAAGCTTAAAGTTAAGTCTCAATTCACTTTGTACTCTGGTCAACTAAAGTCAACTGGTGGCTCCAATAGCTATGGAAATGGTGATGGGGTGATTCAGATGTGGAGTTGGGTTGATATTAAGCTAGGATAGGGGTGTGGTTAGGCTAGGGGTATTTGATTCACAGTTGCAAGCCATAGTGGCTAATGGATCACTTGTAAGTTAATTCCAAATTCTTAAGCATAATCTGTTTCCATTGTTAAAGCTAGTTAAAAATCTGTTCAAATAGGTCTATTTAAGTTACATTAGTGTCGGTTGATCATCAATTCAAGATTGCTTAGTTGTTTTGTCATTTTAATTATATAACAGTTAACAAAAGGGGTGTTTGGCATTACTGTATAACCTGTCTTTAAGGCCTGTTCAGTGGTTAATCTTTATTGGTTCATGTTTGTTAAGTATTTTTGAGCTAGTTTAAGTCATAGTTTTGGTCTGCAACACCACATAAGTCAAAATCCTTTGTAACTTGTCCTAAACAGTTACCTGTTGGATTTTTGGAAATCCAATCTTTTGTTTTGTGTTCAAAAGTGTTAAACAAAGCTTGCAGAGGTTCAATTTCAATCAATAACATCATAATCAACCATAAAATTAGATCCAAACTTCATAAAAGTCAACTGTGTCTCCATTTTTCAAAAGTCAAATCTTGTCAAAATTGGATTTGTGCAGAACTATCAGCAGTCACACAGGTTTCATTAAAGCTTTTCAAGGCCTGAATTTCTGTTTACAAGTAGTTTATTAGGTGGTATTTAAGACCTTTTATCTGGTTTTAGCTTTTGTTTGCTGAATAAGCTTCTGCAAAAGCTCAAAGTGAGCCTCATATCCCCTGCTCACTGAACTCAGTGAATACTGAGATTTACTCAGTTTTTGCATCAGCTGCACAGAGCTTAAAAGGGCTCATCATGGTCTGGTATTTGGTTTAGTTGTAGCTAGCCAGGTCTAGGTAAGGCTCCAACTATTGCTTTTTAATCTCTGGCTTAATTGAGTGCTTATTTTTCTGCTTAAAGGTGGCCCCTCACAACTGTCTTGTGCTTATATCTCATATAAGTCAAATCTGTGAAACTTGCAATTCAGGGACTTAAGCTAGTCAAAACTCATTGCATTCTGGTTCTTATTGTATATTATTGCCTCTGTTATCAGTTGGTACTTATTGGAGCTCATTAGCTTATCTCAAGTGCTTATTTTTAAGCACTTGTGCCTTCAGTTCCTTATTCCTACAAGCAAGCTCCTGTTTTTCTAATTTTCCTAGCTTCCTAACATTATTTTAAGCATTTCCTGAATTTTTCAGATTTTTCCTAGCTTGTTTGGTATTTTTCTGCATTTTATCTAGTTTTTAAGTATTTTTAAATAGCTTTTAATATAAAAAATTAGAAAAAGGTTCAAAAAAATAATTTTTTCAATTTTCTTAGTTTAAGATAAATATAATAAGCATAAAATAGATTTTTCCTTATTTTTCCTCTTTTATTTGGTATTTTTCACAATTTTAATTAGATTAAATTAGTTTAAAATTGGTAGAAAATAGAAAATTAATCAGAAAAATACAAAAATAGTTTTGAAAATTCTAGTTTGATATTTTAGACTTTTCCATTTCATAATTTTATTTTTCTAGCTTTGTTTCCTAATTTTTTGTATTTTAGGTGATTATTAAATAGTTAAAAATAGTTTTTAATTAATAATAATTAGATAATTAGTGATAAAAATAGTTTTCTTTTTCTAAAAAGTTTCTTTTAACATTAGAATTGTAAAAATGTATTTTTCATATTTTTAGGACTTTTATTTCTTAGATTTCACTTTTTATTTTGTACGTTTACGTTATTTTTAATTTAAACGTACGTTTTAGGTTTTAAACGTTCATCACTTTAAATATAGTGATAGCGTTTATTTAATAGGTTTTATCTTTTTAATTTTCTTTAATTTGCATTTAAGCCGTCTTTATTTGTTGGCTTTTCTGTAGTTATAATATCATATCCAAATCCTTTTCCCGTTCAAATTCCTCGATCACTAAACGGTTGATAATCCATTGCACAACTCGCTGGGACATAACGACCCGGGGAAACATTGTACTCCTCAGATCTTCATTGCATTAGTGTTTGAGCAGTTTTTAGTCTTTTAGACTTGACTGTTTAGCACCGATCACTATACAAACCATAGGTTCAAGAACAGAGAATTTAACCACTTATGCGCATTTCTTGTGGTTGCTAAGTATGTTTCACACTTGATCGATATTTGAAGGGAATTGTAACAAACTTCTTCGGAATTTCGCCAAAACAGATGATCAGAAACAATGGAAGAGGTGCCAGGAAGGCTGCTCTGATACCAACTTGATACGTGATAAAAGTAAAGATATGTTTAATCCAAGATTTGACTCGAAATGTGAGAGATTACAAGAAGAGAGAATCCTGATTAACAAAGTGATGATTAACTAAAATGTAGTAGCAACTATTTAAAGGTATTTTTTTGCGCCTTTTACAGTTAAGTCTGTTGAGGAGTCCACACGTGCACCTCACGTGTGTTTGTATAAACCTGCACATGTGCACCTTACGTGCCTACAACATTTCAAACGTATTAGTTTTCAATATTGGTGAATGTTGAGGATTTGTTTTTGTTGTTGGTTGTTGATATTTATTGACCGATGCGTTGTTAAAAGGGGCTGTAAACGAATAGGACGAACACGGACGGAGTCTTGTTCATGTTTGTTCGTTTAATTTTAACCGGAAAAATAAACAAACCCCGATTGCTTAAACGGACAAATTTTCTTGTTCATGGTCGTTTATTAAAAAAAATAAGGTTATTCATGTCCATCTATTAATTAAGATACTAAATGAACATAAATGAACGAAATATAAAGGAACAGAAAAATAAACATAAAATCTAGAAAACTATAGATAATATTGTGTTTTATAAGTGTTTTGTCCTTTAAGTAGATCAATTTTAAAAGTGTGTAATAAAAAAGATAGAAGAGCATAAACAAATAAATGAACATAAACGAACGCTAACAAACGCATAATCGAATATTCACGAACATAAATGAACGAATAAGATTTTCATTCATGATCGTTTATTTAACTAAACGAACGTAAAATATTGTTTATGTTCGTTCATTTAATAAATAAACGAATATAAACGAAGTTTTTATCGAAATGGTCATTGAATGTTTAGTTCGTTTACACCCCTAGTTGTTAATGTGGAGAAGGTTGCTAGATGAAGAAAAAGAGTTTATAGTTAAGGTTTAGTGTTGGTGTTGATTTTGCGTGTATGAGAGTAAGAAAAAGATGTAGATAAATGAGAGATTTTTATTTTTTCAAATTTGGATTTAGATATGATTTTTTTATATTATAAGATAAATAATTGAAGATGAAGATAATTTTGTATGTGTCTGGAAAGAAGACAAAAAGTGATTTAGTTATTTTATTTTAGGTAATAATAATTTACATAAAAATATGAAAAATATATATATAAAATGTGGATATAAAATTAATGAGCGAATCTGGACCCGGTGGGTCTAGATGGGTTTATATTAAAAAGTGAAACTTATGCATTAATGTTCTTTCAGGGGTGGAGCCAAGATTTCAAGTTAAGGGGGGCCGGCAGAAAATTTTAGAATGATAACGATATAATTCGAACCAAAATATCAAAGCATGGAAATTGGGAAAAATAAATGAAAAATGTCTAATACATTAAAAAAAAATCACGTGTTTTACACTAATATAAAGCCTTAATCAATCTTGATAAAAATTTCACTGACCGTTAGCAATTTAACGGGTAGCATTTGGCCCAAATCCTTTGTCTCACGAACTAACCTGCAAATAAAAAAGATACTCAAGATATTAAAACAAAAAGTTTATGTTAATGATAAATAAGAAATTAAAGAAAAAAACAAGTAACAGTACCTTGCGTTTTTTTATTTGAACACGTCTTTGGGTTTTGGAGTAAAAATCATCAATTATGTTATTAGTGCAAAGGGTACGAACAATTTCTCTTTCAACACCAAGAATTACGCTACTTTTAAGAAATTCATCACTCATTGTACTACGAAGTCTTGTTTTCACAAGTTTCATTTTTGAAAAGGCTCTTTCAGATGTTGCAGTTGAAACAGGGATAGTTAATATAAGACGAATCAATCTGTCAATAAGAGGATAAGTTCCGACTTCTCAGTTTCTTGCAATCCTTCACACAACTTTGACAATGTTGTAACATTCTTCAATTTCGGATCATTATCCAACTCATAATGTTGCAACTCAAGTTTTAACTCAATTTGATCTTGTTCGGTAAAATCTAAAGGATAATACTTCCTCACGAACTTACATATGTCATCATTGTTGAAAGATTTCCTTGGATCCAACGTAGCACTAAAACGAAGAAGCTCTGAAACAGACTCACTATATCTATTGTTTAGCTATTGCAACTGACTATCGATAGCAACAATAAACACATCAACTCGATAATGATGCTCGATTGTCACATCATCTTCTTGTGACGTGACTGAATTATATCTTTGTAAGTCGCATTCATATCGGGAACAGGAACGTTATATTTACCACAAAAACTTACAACTTTATCTAGAAGTGATTCCCACCCATCATCCCTTAGTTCTTGAATTAATGTCTTCATGGTGAAAACCAAAGATAATGCATTAACAATATCTTGAGACTTGTTTTGCAAAACATTGCAAAGCTTGTCTGTAATCCCCATTATTTCCTTCACAAGATGCAAAACGAGAACAAAATCAAATGACAAAAGGTGTGTAAGAGCATATTTGGCGTCACCTTTTTGAGAACCTGTTGATCGTCCAAGATAAATTTCATTTAATACCACACGTGTTGGACTAAACAATCTCAACAAACTACAAATATATTTGAAATGTGAACTCCATCTAGTATCTCCAACCCTTTGTAAGTTTTGCATTTGATTAGCTCCTCTTCCACCCTCAAGTTCTCCAATTTCCGCAAGATGTGATATTTCATCAATTTGAGCATCTTGTAATTGATCATTCCGCTTAGTAGAACAACCAATGACATTAACAATGAAGCTTAAATGCTTGAAAAATGTATGCACTTCAGACACATCTTTGGATGCCGCAACAAGAGCTAGTTGCAACTGATGAGAAAAATAATGCATGTAATAAGCAAAAGGACATTCATTCAAAATCAACGCTTTTAGCCCATTCCACTCTCCACGCCTATTACTAGCTCCATCATATCCTTGACCCCGAATATCTTGAACATCAAGCTTAAGATAAGACAAAGAAGATAATATCTCATTTTTCAAAGTCAATGCGGTTGTATCTGTTAATACAAATAAGCCGTAAAAACGTTTATTTATATTTTACGATTTTCTAATGTTTTGTCGATAACAAAAGTAAGATCATTTTAAGGAAAAAAATAAAATACGTAAATGGTTTGAACTAATAGTTTTCTAACACACTTACGCTTTCACATAAAACACTAAAACAAGTATAAGTGATTTTATGATTCAGATACATATGTACAAACAACTAGTGTTTACATATTGGGTTAAACATATACTTAAACTAAGTATACTAAAATGAGTAAAAACTAAGTGTATGCTAAATTGGGTAAATACAAGTATATACTAAATGGGTAAATACTAGCAAATGGTTTTTGACCCATGGTTTTATATATACCACTTAACCAAGTTCATTGTATCCTTAAGATACATTGTATCTAGAAAGAAAACCATGGATCAACCCATAACCCATGACCCATGACCCATGACCCATAACCAAAAATACGCATGGGCAAAGAGGAGCGGACCACGGATCCCTAGCTTTGTGCTAGTCGGATCCCTTGTGGTAGGGATCCGTGGGATCCGGGGAAACAGTAGGATTTTTCCTCTATAAATAGTGAGCCATTTCTTCATTATATCTCACCCCTCTCCAACATACTTTCTCCCCTGAGTTAAATCTCACTAACCTTAGATCCAAGAGATCTATGTTTGTAGTTTTGTCTTTGTGTGGTCTTTTAGGTTCCTCTTAAAGGCAAGATCACCACCTTTGAAGTCGAGCAAGCTCAAGTCCATGAGTTGCCATGCTTCCTCATCATCAAGGCTATTGAAGTCCTCTTGTTGATGATCCCTTTCTTTCTTCAAAGAAGTGTAGTATTGAAGACATTACTGAAAGATGTCTCAAGTGTCAAGACGAAGATATTAGTGAAGGCTATCTATCGTCTATAGGATAAGCACTTGTGGTAGGTGCTTAGAAGTCAAGACAAGAAGCATTAGTGATAGGTGCTTAGAAGTGAAGACACAAGACATTAGTGAAAGGTGTCTTGTAGATCTAATCAAAGGCATTAGTGAAAGGTGCCTTAGATGTACATTCGATATGGTGTGTTTCGATGTACTAGATAGACTAGCATTAGATCCAAGGATATTGATGTCCTTGATGATGTTGTAAAGGAGTAGATCTCCTTTGGGATTAGTCGTTGGTGTAGTGTGGTAGTAGTTCCTCCATTGCAATGGAACTAGGTGCTTAGCCTAGTACCTAATAAAGGGTAGGCGACGTTGTGAAGGTGTAGTTCACCTAAGGTATGAAAGAACTCGGTGGTTAGCCTAGCACCGCATAAAGGGTAGGCGACGTTGTGTTAGGTGTGGTTCGCCTTGGTGTGAAAGAACTCGGTATTTAGCTTTGTACCGGAAAAAGGTTAAGCGACGTTGTGAAGGCTTCTCCGCCATAAGGAGATTGATGTAGTGTTTACAAACTCTCGAGTAGGTGACTCGGGGAGTGGAGTAGGGCAAGGAAGGTGTCCTTGTAGCCGAACCACTATAAATACTCGCGTTGTGGTTTTGTGCTTCTTACTCTTATCTTTTCATTACATATCTTTATATGCTTGTTTATCAACATCCAACACACACAACCAAATAGATTGACATAAGTCGATCTAAATAGTTTAAAAGGAAGTTTTAATTGGTAAAACTATTCAACCCCCCCTTCTAGTTTTCCACAATTGGCATCAGAGCTTCGTTACCAAGTTTCTTGAAGTATATTGTACTTTAAAAAAACTTGATACGATCCATAGTTAATTGAAAACTACAAAGAAGGTTTTTCATAAAAACAAACACCATGTTTTTCAAAAACTATATGTTTGGATGTTGAGTTGATAACAACATTTTTTTTATATACATCTCTTCATTTAAATTGCATTAATCTTCTTTGTGATGTTGATTAGTCAAAGCTCATACCCACCAAGCTTTAGGAGACACTTGGTATCAAGAATACCTTCCTTAAGAAGGTATCTTAAACACAAAGGAGCGGGAATAGTCTAAGTGACATTTGTCATTTGTAAAGACATTCCTAAGTGCACTCGAGGTATGACTTTCCACTTATATCTAAATGATATTAGTTTAGTAAATAAGTGTTATTTGTTAGGAACTCATTTGAGTAGATTTTTGTGTGTACACATGATCTACATGAAGCTTCGTTAGGAAGCCTTTCTTCTCTCATACGTGTTATATTTCTCATCTATAGTCATAGTATATATAGCTTATGTTTTATCTCTTTTAATTCTATAATAAAACAAAAACACGAATTTCAAAATTCCTCCTTCCCTATTAATAATCCCACTCGACGCCCACTTTATTCAATCCTCACTTTTTCAAATTTTCCAATTTCAAAAATTCCCTCTCATTTCAAAACTTCATCTTCCTCCTCATTTCATTTCATCCGAAACCAAGAAGATCCGTCATCAACATGGTTTACATCGCACTCGTGCTCATCGCCCTAACACTCATCGCACTTGTATTCCCTATGATGAAGTTCACATACCGAGACATTTACTTTGTGTTGTTGATCTATATTGGGGTTATATACCCAATCCTTTGTATCATCCTAAGTATTGAAATGCAATATTATTAATAACCTAGTTTATCTATATTATTCTTATCATAATGTGTTTATCATTTCTTTTGTTTTATATGTGTTATATTCTCTCGTGATACATTAGAAGTCATGTATGCATGCTAAAAGAAAATGTAGGATAAAACATATTTCGTGGTATAAAAACTGTAAAACCTATGTTTTTATCAAATCTGTTTCTGTTACTACAGATCCACGGATCCCGAAAGATATACTAGCCGGATCCCTTTTGTAAAGGAACCGTGAGATCCGTCCTACTGGAAAACAGTTTTCATGCAAGATTAAAAACCACTATCTTTCTAAAAGTAATAATCCACTAGAGTTTCAAAACCATAAGTTAGCTAAATACTAAAACCATTGTTAATAAAAAATCTAGTAATAACGTTAGATTATTATAGGTTGACCATAAACATCTTCTCTTATTAACCCATCACTTCTATAGGTTCAACTATGACGCATGAATATGAGTTTGATTTTTCACTCACTAGCGTCTACACCCCGAACATCTCCCTTGAGCCCAACACACCTGGCAATCATGTCCGTGGGTTCAATAATCTCGAAAACCGTCACTTCCATGAAGGTCGTATTGTAGACACCTCTCTACAATTCGAAGAAGGTATCAATACCTCCTTCTGAGCCATAGGACTAGAATGTCTTCTTAAAATCAATGAGAAGATATGTCCAAGGTTCATAATGGAATTCTTCTGTCAAGTCGAACTCGTTCGTAACGAGGATCGCTCTCTATCTCTTTGGTTTTACATCAAAAACCAAAAGTGCACCCTAACCCTTGGGCATTTTGCTCACATTCTCCGGATTCCCAATCATGGACAAAGTGCCTTCACCGAAGATTGGTCTCTTGATTCTCTCTTCAACTTTCGTGAAGAAAATAGTCCATATTGTTCACACATACTCTCTCCGGAAGATTTAAATCGCATTATATGCAAACCTCGACCATATTACTCCAATCCAAACATTATCCATACACATGATATCCGAGAAGAGTACAAGCCTCTTGCTCTCATTCTACGTGAAAATGTTTGGAGTCTTAGGGGAAATCGAGATATTCTTCCCGCTTGTTGTGCTCACATGTTGTACTGTTTGCTAACACAACAACCATACAATCTCGCCTACTTCTTCGCAAGGCGAATTGCAAATCTTGAAGGCTCCAAGAATAAACTCATCCCTTATGGAATGTTCTTGACACGCCTCTATCACAATGTTATGCACTTCCATCCTCAATTTCAAAGTCCGTTGTACGTACTTGTGAACAAGATGATGGAACCGCTAAACATATCTCTCATGAAGACTTTCTTCATTCTTGATTCCACCAATACCCATCAATCACATAATGATCCTCCTAGCGAAGACACTCAAGGAACCTAGAATAGTCAAATAGGATCAATTCTACTCTACTCATTATTTATCAATGTAATCCTATTTCTTTCATGAAATAAAACATCTTACATTTGATATCTTTGTTTTAGAACTCCTTTAAACAAAACTTAGAATATAATGCATTGTCAAGATCATTGCATACCTTTAGTAAAGGTTCTGTCTAGCAGATAGACGGATCCCAAATGTTGTACTAAACGGATCCCTACATCTAGGGAACCGTGGGATCCGGCATAACAGAAAATGCAATTACAAGCATTGTATTTCAAACACATCCTTAGAACACCTCACACTAAGCTAAACATAGTGTCTTAAGGTAGATTAAGACTTTATCAAGATAGGTTGACCTTTCCTACTCGTTCCAACTCACATAGAACACACTCTAAGAAATTCATAGATCAATCACTTTGTTTTAATCCATCACTCTTCCGCTCTCAAAACTCACACTTCATATTTTTACCCTTCACATCTAGGTTTAAAAATCTTTTATAACAAAATTGATCAAATATCAATCTCACCTCAAAATTGATCAAAGTTAATCAAATCCTAGTTTTCCCATCTCAAAACCATTAGGATATTTTCCAAAACACAATCCTAAGTCACAACCTCATCTCTTTAAGAAAGCAAGCTAAACAATTTTAGGAAATTGCTTCTAGTCTTTTATATCTCAAGGTAAGACAAAAATTAGTTTTTAAATTCTTGACATTTTTAAGAATTTTCTTAATATCACCTCAAGCTAAAACCTCACCTCTAGGATCTTTTAGCTTCAATTGACACTCTCCTATTTAGTGTCATCCTTGCTCATTCATTGGTACTCATGAAAGTTCTAAATCCTTCCACAAAAGACAATCATTAGCTACATCACTCACCACCTTCAAGTACTTAAGCACCTCTTTATTTAAAACACTTAGGAAGACTGAAACACTCAAGATGTTATAGGTTTTAAATTTTAGAAACATCATTTCCACTCTTTCATAGCTACTGATAGCCGGATCCCTAGGATTAGTCTAGACGGATCCCTCTGAGAAAGGAACCGTGGGATCCGGATAACAGTATAGGTCAAATATTGCTAAAACAATCATTTCAACTTATCTTCCTAACTCAAACACTCCATCTCATCTTAAATGAGTCCCTAGATCAGTCCAACCTCTGAAGTTGACTCTTGTGCATGTCAATCATCACACTCCAATGAATCCTAGTGGCTCAAAGCTTAAATGCACTTGCCAAATCTCTTAGTTTATAAACCACCTTGTTAGGACCTCCATAGTCATCACTCTCACTCTAACTTTCAGCTCTTGAAATCATTTCATCATGAGAAAAACCCCAAGTTGTAACCTATCCAACAAAGAACCACCCATGAAAAAGGCTTGTGTCATACACGAAATCTCCTCAACCGAATCATCTCCCGTCAAACCTACAAATGAGAGAATCCTTTATCATCCAATCAAACCAATTCCTAAAAGGATAGTACCCACAAAACTACCTATGCCTAACACCACCATACCTCCTAGACCAAACAATATCATCTCCACTAAACCATCACCATTGGTTCCTAGAAATATTTCATTTACGTCACCACTATCATTACCACACCTCTACAATTTAGAGGACTTGCCTTCTAGGCCGTCTCATCCACTTCTGCCGACAAAATTCTCCTCATTAGGAGGAATAATGGTTCAAAATCAAGGTGTTGAGTCAACACTTGCTCCGGCTTCCTTTTCGCCGTCTCCATCATATAATTCTATATGGATTATGAGAAATCATCAAAGTCAACCACCCGACCATATGGAAGTTGACACTTCCTTACCACCACCATCATTCTTGGTCGAGGCATTCTCAAATGCACCTCCACCAATCCCTCCATCGTTTGAAGCCCCGCAAGCCGCTTCACTTGATCCTTCGCATCAAGCTATTTTATTTCCTCCACCACCACCACCTAGCCATGACAAAGATTGCTATCATTGTCAACATGTTGAAAGTTTGATACATGAAGTACGAGAAGACTAACGTTTCATGTTCTATCATCTCCTCGAACGTTTCGACGAGATCAAACCTAAACAAAACTTGAGCTAGAAGATTTTAGTGGTGTCCTAGCATCAAGCGTTAGATAGTCTAGAAATTCCTAGTCATGTATTGTCTATTTTCTTATTTTTAGAGTCATGTATATCATAACTCTTGTTTTATTAAATGGAATTACATGCTACTTGTTATTTTTCTGAGAATATGTATTCATATCTCATTTATGTGATAACATTATGTGTTATATCACCTTTGCTGATTTTAGTCATCAGCCAGACGGATCCCTCAGTATTGCCTAGACGGATCCCTACTAGGAGGGAACCGTGGGATCCGTGAATTCAGAAAGTTTTTTGTTTTCTAACTTAAATCACATTTGCAGGAAATTGTGAATTATACTTGTTTTCTAACCCTTGTTTGCAGTTATTCAATTAACACATAAAGAATTTGACATCCTAAAGCTAGGGGGAGCTTGGTGTCAAAACGATACGTTGCAAAATTACTTGCAACATTTGATTTAAATTTCATAACTTCCCGTTGCAAATATTGCAATAATCTAGGGGGAACACACCCGTCACATTGACGTAATCTTTTGCATAAGTTAGTTGCAAATGAACTAGATTAGAATTAGTTTCTTGACGCCCTTACTTAGGGATGGACTCGTCAAGGGGGAGTAACGACGAGACCCTTTCCCGTTACTTGCACTCTATCTTTTTCTTCTTTACTTTCACATGTTTTTTTTTCTTAAAAACGATGTGTTGCTTTCTTTCAAACACTTTTTGTTTCGACAAAAAGGGGTGTTGGGAATTCTGTGAAGTATGAATTATGCTGAAATTACTGCTGAAGGATTCTGCTGAAGAAGTGTGGAATCTGCTGAAGATATAATTCTACTGAAGTAATGAAGCCGCGTAGATGGTTACTGCGGATATAGATATTCCGTATATTTATTAGTTTGTTAGGATTTGCATGAGCTATCTTAGGTAGTGATATGCATTTATTTTATATTATTGTTTATTTAGAGGATCATTGGTTTATTAGAAAAACCTTGTTGGTAACTTTGATTGTGTTAATTATTATCCGTTGTGCATCTATTCAATCATTGTTATTATACCCTAGTTGAGTCCGGATCTTGGTTTCTACAAGTGGTATCAGAGCGGGTGGCTCTTGATCTAGGGTTGATAAGGTTTTTGGGTTATAAGGGATTATGCTCTAATCGGTGTATTACAGCAGACGTGATTTAAAAAGGAGGCAGCAGTCAAAAGCCGGCTCTACAGGTTGTTATTATTGTTTCGAAGAATAGTTATTTCTGAGGTAATCATTTTTTTTCTCAGATCCGGTTTAATATTTGTTCAAACGAGGTTGAATGTTTCTTAAGGTCAACAGTTGCGGCGTATTTGTGTAGTGAATATTTTCATTCTTTACTTGGTTGGTACTGAATTCATTGAGGCGCTCGAATTTAAGTTATCAATTCATTTAATCTCCATGTTTGCACGTGAGTACTGATTTCAAAGATTTGGTTTGGTGAATTCATTTGATCACGTGAGTACTAATATAGGGTCCCATGAGTTCTCACTTGACCAAATAATTCATTTGATATTCGCTGATCTCCCAATGTTATTCGATGGTCCCCAGTAAAGACTGTTCTTAATTGGTCAAACATAATAGTGCTACTGATTGGTTTATTTGCTGATTCACTTTATTATACTGGTCCGGTGGTCCCCAAATTCACGTTCACTTTGATTGGTCAATTCACCCATTCAATTGCCAAGTGTTATTTTATTCATTTTCTTCTGATCATTGCTGCTTGTCATTAGACCCACGAGTTGTTCCAACTGACCTATTGGATACAACAATTTTGTGTGATTGGGTGTGATCTTCACGTGGCCTTATATGATTGAATTTTATTGGCTAACTAATGAACACTAAGTCAGAATTGGTATTCTTGATTGATCGACAGCATTTGATCAATTTCTGCTGATGGTCACGTGTTCCTACCGATCATATATTTGTTTCTACTGAGTACACGTGAGGCTATTGTCTTTTTGCTGCTGGTCTCATTTATCTTGGAATTGGTGTTTCGTAATTGGTCGTGATTGGTAACATCTTTTAAATGGCTGAATTTGATAATCAAAGGGATGATGGTATGTTTCCTTATTTGATGGATGATGAGTATGAGGTCTGGGCTAAGAAGATGGAACACTGGATCAAAAATAATGATATGAATATCTGGAAAGTGATCCAAAATGGCAACAGCTTGAAAAGGACTGGATGTGCTCAAGATGGAAACCTCTTTTATCTTCCTCCAACAACTGCAGATGAACACATTGCTGTACGAAGAGAGTCAAAGGCCAGAACTACCTTGCTTAAATCTATTCCTGCTGATCATGTAGCATATTTAGTTATATGGATGATGCAAGTCGTATATGGAATGCACTCAAAGAAAGGTATGGTGGAAAGGCTGAGTTCAAGAGGATGAGCATGGAAGCTGATGCTGCAGGTTATGCTGAAGAACTTGCCAGTCCACACTTTGCATTCATGGGCATCTCTCAGGTACAAAATTGTGTGTTTGGTTGTAGTGAGCGTTATAATGAACTAAAAGAAGCTTATGATATTTTGAAACCTAAATATAATGAATGCTTTGTAGAAGTTGAAGCTTATAAACAGGCTTTAAAAACACTAGAAAGACAAAAGGTTTGGTTTCAGAAGAATCAAATAGCTTATGATGAGAAAATAAGTGTGTTAGAAATGGATCTCGACTGTGCTAAAAATGAGTTAAAAAGGTCTGAGAAATTAAGAGAAGATGTAGTGTCAGAAAATCTAGAGCTAAAAGAGAAACTAGATGAGGAAATTCCTAGGCATAAAGAATGGTTATTGAATGGAAACAAGTTAGCTAGTCACATTTATGGTAGTCAATCTGAGACATCTAGGATAGGTCTTGGCTTTCAAAAATATGTAGGTCCTGAAGCTAAATATGATGGGCGTAAAACTACACCAGCAGGTTTAGCTAGTTATGTTAAAGAAGGTGAATTACATGCTGTCCCTGGACCTATTAGAGGTGAACATATGCCCATTGACTTGTCCATTACAGTTGACTTTGATGGATCACACCATTTGTATGGTAAAAAGTCAAGTGACTTACCAGACCTTAGTAGCAAAACTAATGACTCTGTCTCTTGTTCTCAAAGTGACAAGTCTTCAGATCTAAAGTCCACTGACTATGCCTCATGTGATTCAAGTGAAAAGTCTGACTCATCTAGGCATACACCCAT
This sequence comes from Chrysanthemum seticuspe, assembly GCA_019973895.1. NCBI lineage: Eukaryota > Viridiplantae > Streptophyta > Magnoliopsida > Asterales > Asteraceae > Chrysanthemum > Chrysanthemum seticuspe. The sequence goes on along the minus strand of BPTQ01000006.1, from coordinate 125,862,872 downwards.
GACCACACCCATGTCCAAAGTAGCTGATGCTGAGCCCAAAACAAAGCCAGTTACTTATTCTGTTAAACACAATTTTGCTTCTAATTCTGTTTCTGATAAGTTTAAATGTAATAAACAAAGTTGTGTTAAGAATAAGTCTTTTAAGAAGAAATCTTGTTTTGTGTGTGGTAGTAAACTCCATCTTATTAAAGACTGTGATTATCATGTGAAAAAGATGGGTGTTTCTTCTGACCATAAGACTTCTAGACCTACATGGACTAATGTTGCTAGTATACCTCCATTTGTTCCCAAAGCTGCACATGTGAGAGTAGGTAAACCAGTTCCTACTGGTAAGCCAAAGGTGTCTGCATCTGTTTCTGCTGACAGGCTTAATAGGCCTTTTTCAGTTCCCTCTGGTGGAGGATATTCTTCACCAGTTGCTACTGGTTGGTGGAACAGTAATGTTAGACTTATGCCCTATAGACCTAAAAGTTCTTATTTTCAGTCATATACACCTTATGTATCTCATATGAATATGGCACATGGTGGAGTTAGAGTGGCAACTGCTGTTAAGCCCTCAAAAGGTTATTCTTGGAAAACTCAAAGAAAAGGTTCATTCTGGGTACCCAAGAACAATAATCTCTGTCAGGTGCATTGATTGAGGGGAGGAATAAGCCTAAGGGGAGGCTTATTGTTGTATATTTGTCTTCTAACCATTTTTGCAGATGTTGGATCCTCATACGCCTAAGGGGAGGCTTAGTGTTTTTGCTGACACTACAACTGTCTTTGGTTTCTACTGATGTTTGATGGTTTATTTTCCATGTTTTGGTTATTTATTTATTTTTTCTTTATTTTATATTTCGGGAAAAAAAAAAAAAAAAAAAAAAAAAAAAAAAAAAAAAAAAAAAAAAAACCTCTAACCTGTATGTGTTCAGTTTCTACTCTTTCTTGCTTGCAGGTTTTAGTGCTGGTTACTTACAACACAACTAATGGTTTTCATCTCACCATGTCTTTCTGACACAAGAGTTGACTAGCCCACAGGATTATGGCTTGTGGTAAAGGCTGCGGAAATCCATAAATGGTAATCAACTCACCATGATGATGACGGTATTCCATCAAAGAGTTGGCTAGTCAAAAAGCAAACGGTTTTTAGTAAAGACATCTTAATTCCGTTGATAGTTGCTGATTTACTAAAAATCAGAGGGTTATCAATGTACCCTTGTCTCACACACCAAACATTGGCTAGTCCTGAGCAAACAGCTACAGGTAAAGACATTTCAAATCCGTTTATATGGTTGTTGGTTTGCTAATAAATCAGATGGTTATCAGTGTACCATGGTTTTCGAACTGAAACATTTGGCTACTCCAGTAGTGATGGCTATTGGTAAAGAGACATCAAATCCATTATTTTCAATGATTCACCTCTCACAGGTGTTAACACACCTGGATGTGATGAGAATAGTATGAAACTAATCTGTTTTGATGTATCTTTTGTCATTTGTTGCTGCAAAGATCTGGAGTTTCAAAGTTTGTCATCATAGAGATGTATTTATTTTGATCCTTTGCTGCTGATGTTCGAGTACAATCCTCAAGTTCTGAAGCGTTAAAGTACTATCAGGAAACTGGAACTTAACCATGTCAAATTCCAGTTTAGGGGAGGATTGTTGGGAATTCTGTGAAGTATGAATTATGCTAAAATTACTGCTGAAGGATTCTGCTGAAGAAGTGTGGAATCTGCTGAAGATATAATTCTACTGAAGTAATGAAGCCGCGTAGATGGTTACTGCGGATATAGATATTCCGTATATTTATTAGTTTGTTAGGATTTGCATGAGCTATCTTAGGTAGTGATATGCATTTATTTTATATTATTGTTTATTTAGGGTTCCTTGTGTATAAAAGGAACCGATAGCTTTTGTATTAGATAGACTTGAATATTAGAAATCTCTGGTGAAAAACATTCCAGGAAAACTATTAGAAAAAGTAATAGAGATCCAGAGAGGATCATTGGTTTTCTTGAGAAAAACCTTGTTGGTAACTTTGATTGTGTTAATTATTATCCGCTGTGCATCTATTCAATCATTGTTATTTTACCCTAGTTGAGTCCGGATCTTGGTTTCAACAAGGGGGAGAAGAAAGTAAAAACTACAAATTCAAACTTTTACGAATTTTAGCTTTTCCTTAAAATAATCTTATGTTTTGTCATCAACAAAAAGGGGGAGATTGTTAATACAAATAAGCCGTAAAAACGTTTATTTATATTTTACGATCTTCTAATGTTTTGTCGATAACAAAAGTAAGATCATTTTAAGGAAACAAATAAAATACGTAAATGGTTTGAACTAATAGTTTTCTAACACACTTACGCTTTCACATAAAACACTAAAACAAGTATAAGTGATTTTATGATTTAGATACATATGTACAAACAACTAGTGTTTATATATTGGGTTAAACATATACTTAAACTAAGTATACTAAAATGAGTAAAAACTAAGTGTATGCTAAATTGGGTAAATACAAGTATATACTAAATGGGTAAATACTAGCAAATGGTTTTTGACCCATGGTTTTATATATACCACTTAACCAAGTTCATTTTATCCTTAAGATACATTGTATCTAGAAAGAAAACCATGGATCAACCCATAACCCATGACCCATGACCCATAACCAAAAATACCCATGGGCAAAGAGGAGCGGACCACGGATCCCTAGCTTTGTGCTAGCCGGATCCCTTGTGGTAGGGATCCGTGGGATCCGGGGAAACAGTAGGATTTTTCCTCTATAAATAGTGAGCCATTTCTTAATTATATCTCACCCCTCTCCAACATACTTTCTCCCCTGAGTTAAATCTCACTAACCTTAGATCCAAGAGATCTATGTTTGTAGTTTTGTCTTTGTGTGATCTTTTAGGTTCCTCTTAAAGGCAAGATCACCACCTTTGAAGTCGAGCAAGCTCAAGTCCATGAGTTGCCATGCTTCCTCATCATCAAGGCTATTGAAGTCCTCTTGTTGATGATCCCTTTCTTTCTTCAAAGAAGTGTAGTATTGAAGACATTAGTGAAAGATGTCTCAAGTGTCAAGACGAAGATATTAGTGAAGGCTATCTATCGTATATAGGATAAGCACTTGTGGTAGGTGCTTAGAAGTCAAGACAAGAAGCATTAGTAAAAGGTGCTTAGAAGTGAAGACACAAGACATTAGTGAAAGGTGTCTTGTAGATCTAATCAAAGACATTAGTGAAAGGTGCCTTAGATGTACATTCGATATGGTGTGTTTCGATGTACTAGATAGACTAGCATTAGATCCAAGGATATTGATGTCCTTGATGCGGTTGTAAAGGAGTATATCTCCTTTGGGATTAGTCGTTGGTGTAGTGTGGTAGTAGTTCCTCCATTGCAATGGAACTAGGTGCTTAGCCTAGTACCTAATAAAGGGTAGGCGACGTTGTGAAGGTGTAGTTCACCTAAGGTGTGAAAGAACTCGGTGGTTAGCCTAGCACCGCATAAAGGGTAGGCGACGTTGTGTTAGGTGTGGTTCGCCTTGGTGTGAAAGAACTCGGTATTTAGCTTTGTACCGGAAAAAGGTTAATCGACGTTGTGAAGGCTTCTCCGCCATAAGGAGATTGGTGTAGTGTTTACAAACTCTCGAGTAGGTGACTCGGGGAGTGGAGTAGGGCAAGGAAGGTGTCCTTGTAGCCGAACCACTATAAATACTCGCGTTGTGGTTTTGTGCTTCTTACTCTTATCTTTTCATTACATATCTTTATATGCTTGTTTATCAACATCCAACACACACAACCAAATAGATTGACATAAGTCGATCTAAATAGTTTAAAAGGAAGTTTTAATTGGTAAAACTATTCAACCCCCCCTTCTAGTTTTCCACAGTATCTTTAACATGAACCAAGTCCAACAACCTTTCTTTGATATACCCCTTTCAATCAACAAATGTTACACAAATAGCCACTTGTTTTTCCTTTGATTCATCTTGAGATTCATCGACTATTAAACAAAACTTTGCATTTCCAATCTCATCTCGAATGGCTTCTTGACCTTCATAGCATACATTTGTAATATTTCTTTTTGAATATCTGGTGAAGTATACTTTGCATTTTTAGGAGCATTTAACACAACTCTAGCAACGTCTTTGTTATATGAAGCGAGAAGATCTACCAATTCAAGAAGATTTCCCCGATTTAATGAAGTGGATCGTTCATCACCTCCCCTTAAAGGACATGTTTGTAATGTAAGCCATTTAGTAGAGTCAATAGTTACTTGAAGTCGTAGTGTGTTATCTATTATTTATTGTTCTGTTTGCTTGTCTATTACATTCTCTATGTGACATAATTTGTTCTTCAAATCTTCATAGCATCTTACTAAAAAATTATGAGCCGAGGCAGGAGTCTTACCTTCATGACTGACGAAGGGACATTCTTTTCCACTATTCACCTTTTGCCATCTATTGAAACCTTTAACTGTAAATGTGTCCAATCCAACTCTCCCTATAGGCTTCCTACCAAAAAGGTAGCATGGAAAACAAAATGCATAATCATTCTTATCAGAATACTCCAACCACCAGAATATTTTAAACCACGCTGCCTGGAAGCTGTGCTTATGACGACCACAAGGACTAAGAGGATAATGTGATTTAATAAGTTGATAAGGTTCGAGTGTAATATAAGTTGGTCTAATCTCATCTTGCAAGTTACTTGGATAGCTCGATATTGGAGGTCGCACGCCTGGGTCACGAATCAAAGAATCTAATTTGACCTCATTTGAATTCGATGTAACAATTGTTTCGGATTCAACTCCAGCTCTAAGTGACTCTTTCATGACATTTTCGACATTAGTTTGTGTCAGAGTTTGAGATTGAGCTTGCTTTTGAGTTTGAGGTTGTGTTTGGGTTTGGGTTTGAATTTCGGGGTCATGAACGACATCTTCTATTCGCTTGTAAAAAAAATCAATCGTCCTCTTTTTGCTCATGGGTTAACCTAGAAGCATAAAACTTTTGCATTAGAAGTAAACAACAAGTACAAGTCAATATCCATAACTCTATAAACACAAAAAGTACTTTGTTGCTTGTTTGCTACATTATTTTTCAAAATTTCATGTGTTCAACAAGTCACCAACCTATAACTTTGTAACTTTGTTATAAATATTTTTAACACTTCATCACATTATAAAGTAAATGTGTGTGGTAAGAGTTAATTCCTATCGCAACTTTTCTCTTACATTCACTTTAGCCTTTTGACAATGCATTCAATAGAATCAAATAATTTGCCATGTCTTACTTATCTCATGAGTTAATATGATCATTTATAAATCGGAAAAGTAAATAAAATTAAATATACAACAAGTGATTATTGATAATCATGCGATAAAAGGCTTCAAGCAATTAATACTTTAATTATTATCAAGTGAATGAACTCAATAAAGTGATCACTAATGTCTAACAAAAACTCTCGATTAAACACAATTCAATATATCAACGAATTGAAGAAAAATTAAAAGAAGTGAATATAATTGTGCTCATTATTAAAAGAACAAATCATTAAAAGGCATTCAATGCAATACCGTATAAGATGAGCAATTCTTTTGAGTTTTGATCGGTTTGTTCCACTGTCTTCGATTGACTCTTGAATTCAAGAGTTACAACTTCTTTTACTTAATCAACACAATATTGAATTGGTAGGGGCCGACTATTTTCTTTCTTAAAATAATTGATTTTTGGGCTATATTATAGTGAACTTATTGGGCTAGTTGGGGGAGGCTTAGCACCCACTAGTCCCCCTATCTCCTCCGCCCCAGTTCTTCTAAACACCTTATGAGTCTAATTGGGTTACTTATAAAGTTGTTAGAAAAAGTATGTTAGGTTTACCCGATTTGTTAGATTAACGTCAACGTATAAGTTATCACTTTTTGTATATACCCATTTAGACCCATTTGGTTTAAATTGCCAGCTTTAAGTAAAAATTATCCGGTCATACATATACTAAAAGTTTTCACAAAACAACAAGTTTTATTTACTAAAACGAAAAAACATAAAAATAAAAATTACTAACTTTGTAAATTTGTAAAAGCATATTTCTATTTAATGAAATTAACCCATTAAAGATCTCTTAGAGCACTCCCATTCATAACACCATAACACCAATAACACCGTCCACGTCAGCGCCACACCAGCTTTAACATTTAACATTAACATCCCCAAAAAAACACCCACAACCATAACATCCCAATAACATCAATAACACCAATAACATTTCATATTTTCAATTTCAACCCCTAAACTAAAACAAACACTTCATTTATTAAAACACATATCACATTTAACATTAAAACACCAAGTACATTAAAAGTTAAACACGAATTACATTAAAAATTAAAGATACAACTACTAAAACTACTAAAACTTTAAAAAACGAATCATCCGAGTCCCAACCATCAGAACTGGTTGGCGGAGAATAAAACTCCCCATTCATGTATCGACTCTCCATTATGTCGAAGAAGTTGTCTTGCCGGTACTGAGCTTCCCGTGCTTCTTGCTTACGGCGAGCAGCCTCTTCACGAGCTTGCACTTCCATAATCTCCCTAACGTTTTCTTCATCTTGTTCCAGTTGCCGGAGGGAAGCCTCACTTAACCCGCTGGGGTGGTTTTGAAAATCCACTTGTGGACTGTTCACAGGTGAACTTGAAATAATTGGGAGGTACGGGATGTTTTCAAAACCCACCGGAAAGACATTTTCTGGTGGTGTAGAGTAAACATCAGGTTCTGGTAGAGTTGGAAAGCTGGTTTCCGGCAAGTGATTTGGATTTGGAAAGCTTGTTTCCGGCAACTTTTCTGGGCTGGGGAATTGCTGAGAAAAATCTTTGCGAGACATTTTTTGTGTGTGAGTTGTGTGTGTAAGTTGTGTGTTAAACAACTCTGGTAGATTTGTATATATAGGCAGTTTTGATTTTGAAATTGAATAAATCCCGCTCATATTTGATTTTTAAATTTCAAATTTGAATTTGAATTTATCCCGCCTAGAATTGACCAGTATAATTTAAATTTGAATTTGAATAGGTTGAGGGGGGTGTAAGTGAAAATTTATTTGAAATGGTGTATGGGGTGAAATGATTTTTTTTTTTTTTTTTTTTTTTTTTTTTTTTTTAATATGTAACGCGCGTTAGCCCTGTAACGCCCAGGGACTAACGGCGTGAATAACATGCACTTCCAAAGGTAATAACGCAATAACGCCGTTATTGGGGGGTTTAACGCCGTTTTGGCGTTAACAATGGAAGTGCTCTTATCATCATATTCCAAACCATCTGTCTCAAGTTTTGGTCGTTTTGAGTACGATTAAACCTTAAGTTAAGTTAGTAGTTGCCATTAGAATGCAGGGTCGGCAAATGAATTTGGAGGTTCCGCACAAAAATTAAAAAGAGACCTCACCAAAATTATAAAAAACTTAAAGGTATATATAAAAAGTGTTCATTTGTAACAATTTTTTATAAAAAGACCACTTAATTATGTTTTATTTATTGTGATAAGATGAGTAATGTTTAACTAATGTTACAAAAAAATGGAGTCGGATATATATAGCATAAATACACTAAATGACCAGTTAGACTATGGGCCCTGCGACCGCATCTCTTGCGCTCTTCGACGCCACTGTTAGAATGCTAAGTGAAATACTGAAACATCGATGATATTATAATCTTCTACGGTTCTACCGCCGTTTAGGGTTTTACAATATCCATTTGACGGAGTATAGCAGTCGACGAGCTGAGTATCTTTGAACTAGCTAGTTAATAAATACAGCGGATAATAATAACAAACAGCTAAAAGATTTTGATCTAGCTACATCCTCATTTATATGTCAACAGAAAATCTACTTACAAATCTTGTAGAACGATACTTTCACACTAATGAAACAAAACCTCATAGAATATGATCAAATAAAATACGTTACATACATCGTAATGATAATTAATCCATTATCATACTTTCAAACGTTTATTGTTACATGTGATATCATATATATGATCATCTCACTTCTAAGCATGAACAAGGAGAGCTAGAGATAGATGTTACAATATATTATACATAGAAACACATTTACAAAATAGTACAACAACCCTGACGTTCACCAGACGGAGGCGGAGGAGGATGATGTGGTCCTGGCGGTGGAGGATGGTGAGGTGGCGGTGGTGAGTGGTGAGGTGGTGGTGCTGGAGGGTGGTTATGCATTTTTCTTCCTTATTATTTCTTCACTTGACTTGATATTTTAGTACAATGTAGTAGACTAGTAGGTATGAAAAAATTGAGCTTTGGTTATGGGAATAATATATGGGTGCGATTTGGGTAGGTGACATCTATCGTAACATATTATTTTGCTTAATGGAGTGGTTTATCGACATAAAAAATGGGTAGATACTAATCCACGTGGTTAACAATTATTGAAGAGTCCTTTTTATCAATGTTTTAAAACCCGGGTTGATCCGGCCGGTTTAACCGGAAACCGGCTCGGAGATCGGGCCGGATAGGACCGGGTTTTTGCATGGTTGAGAACCGGATTGAACCGTCGGTTTTTCGTTGACCCGGGTTAATAAACCCAGCCGGGTCATAACTTTTTATCAAAAAAATTAACAAAATGATTTTTTTTTCCCATTAACTTTTCTAAGGCATTGTTTCTTTTTTCTTTTGGAATAAGTGGATGTAAAAGTGAATGGGCTCCTCTTCTCTTATTGCATCTGAATGGGCAGTACTTAGCTTTCTTTGCCTTCTTTTTTTAGACAATTTAACAAGAAAAAAACATTAATTTATTTCTTGGGCCCACTGGTTTCACACTCAGACCCTCTAACAATAAAAAGAAACACACCCTAAGTTTAATTGAAAAGTTAAAATGATGATAACTAATGTTTGTTAAAATTTTGTAAAATAGTAAATTATAGTCATATATGATCTTAGAATAACCTATTAATATAGTTTTACTATAAACCATTTTATAATTTAGAATCACTTTGAAAATTTTGGCTATATTTTTATAGATGTAGATTTAAAAAGCAAAACCTATTCGTATAGTCTCAATCTTCTTCATAGGTTTAATCGAATATATGAATAAAAACGGATAAATTATTAGATTATGGAATACTACTTATTAAATATAGGAAAAAGTATATATATGTATAGAACCGGTTCGATCCGGCGGTTCAACCTGTGACCCGGTGAACCGGCGACTTAAACGGGTCGATAAAAAAACCGGTTTTTAAAACATTGCTTTTTATCATATAAAATTGTGCAATGTAATATTTTGTGTCGTATTGTGAATTTTCAAGGACACATATGGTTTGTGTCTTTATGTGAACCAATGGGCAACATTATTCAAAGAAAATGACTTCCACACATGTCGGTACAAGCGTTTAACAATATTTTACAAGAGCACACCGTATTGACGTATTTAACATTTCAAATGTTTATTTTTTTTGTTATCGGTGTGCTAAACAATACTTTCATTTGTGTCATTCGTGTTATAGGTGTGCTAAACCATACTTTCATTTGTGTCATTCGTGAGTCAAAGAATTCTCAAGCCATTTGACAAGCTCAAATTAAATGCTTTTTTTTTCTTTTTTTTTTTGTATTGTGACTGAGTGGATATTTTTAGTGGGGTATTTTTTGAGACTCAATAATATGTTAGTGGTGTGTTATGAAAGATGAGTGTTTTAGTTATTGGTATGTTATTGGAAGGGGATAATGTGACGCTGATGTTGCATACCAATAACGTGTTATTCGTATGCATGATACCTTGTGCTCTAATGTAAAACCTATGAAATATCAAGCTATTTTTAAAATTGTATTAACTTAAAACACTTACTTTTTTATTAATAAATAACCTATCAAATTTGTTTATTACGTGTTAAAACTACCATTGTTGTCGGTTAATTATTAGTTATCGAAGTACAACTAGAGTTTTTGTAGGTGAAAAAAAAATCTCTCAATCGATAGATTGGTTTAACAATCCATGTGTCTGATAAGCACTTCTAGAGATCAATTAAGTTCCGTTAGAACATCATAACTAATTAGGGTAGTCAAGGCAATAAGAAATAGACCGGTGAAGCTTTAGTTGATTATCAATAGAAGGAAAAGTAGTTGGGGTTTGTTACGGTGAATGATTTAAAAGAAAGTATTAGAGAATTACAATTTGATAGCTAGTTTTTACAAAATGATAACTAAAGTATTTAAATGGGATTTTTGGCGCCAAAGTCTGTTGAAGGTTATTAGAGCTTGTCACGTGCACCTCACACGCTTGAGATAACTCCTTTGTGTGCACTCCACGTGCCAAAAAATTTAAGACTTATTTGTTGCTTATCATTCCACTCCCATTGAAAAATTAATCTTGTCCTCAAGATGCATAGTCAAAATCTAGGAACCTCTTATACAACTCTGTAATTGATTCCCAAATGGCATCCTCAACTGTTCCATTTGCCCATTGTACCAACACATACACCTCTGCCACATTGCCATTCTTAGCTAATCTCGTATCCAAAATAGCAAGTGGTTCCACCATGGAGAGACCAGAAGTATCACAAAGAGGCAAACTTCCACTTTGTTGATCTAGGCAGGGTGTCTTCACTTTTTGAGTTGTGAAACATGGAAAACATTGTGTACTCCTCCGCTCGCTCTGCCCGTCAGTCTGCGGATGATATGCCGTACTCATGTCTAAACGTGTTCCCAAGGCCTTCTGTAGTGTTTGCCAAAATCGTGAAGTAAACCGACTATCACGGTCAGATATGATGGATATAGGCACTCCATACCTTGCCAATATCTCATTGATGTAAATTCTCGCTAGCTTCTCCATTTCGTAGTCTTCACGGATAGCTAAGAAGTGAGCAGACTTCATCATCCTATCTACAATGACCCATATGGCATTGTGTCCACTACTGGTTCGAGAAAGCATAGTAATGAAAACTTTAAGTTGCCTGATGACAATGAGGTGTTGCTTAGAGTCCCTAGGAAAGGTATGTAGACATGAAAAACATTGTTCCTAAAGAGAATCTTACTAGTTTAGTTGCAAAAGCATCTTTGGATGTGTCCATGTTATGGCATAGGAGACTTGGTCATATTAACTTTAAAACCATTAATAAGATTGTACAAGATGATTTGGTAAGAGGAATGCCTAAAAAACGTTTTCTAAATGACAATACTTTTGTGGCTTGCCTCAAAGGTAAGCAACACAGAGCTTTTTGTAAGCCCAAGACCCAAAACTCTATTACTCAACCCTTATATATGCTTCATATGGACTTGTTTGGTCCTACATTTTTTAGTAGTATTCAGCATAAGAAAAACTGTCTTGTTGTCACTGATGATTTTAGCAGGTTTACTTGGGTTTTCTTCCTAGGAGCTAAGGATGAGACTGCCAACATTCTTGAGACTTTCATTACAGAAGTAGAGAACCTAGTTGATAAGAAGGTGAAGATTATTAGGTGTGATAATGGGACAGAATTCAAGAATAGAGTGATGGATGACTTTTGCAAGGAAAAAGGTATTAAAAGAGAATTTAATGTTGCTAGGACTCCTCAGCAAAATGGGGTTTCTGAAAGGAGAACCAGAACATTGATAGAAGCTGTTAGGACTATGTTGGCTGATTCCAAGCTACCCATGACTTTTTGGGCAGAAGCAGTTAATACTGCTAGTTATGTGCAAAACAGGGTTTTAGTGGTTCATTCTCAAAACAAGACACCTTATGAGTTATTTAGAGGTAGATCTCCTACCTTTAGAGTTCATGAGACCATTTGGCTGTCATGTCACTATTTTCAATACCTTTGACTATTTGGGTAAATTTGATGGAAAATCTGATGGGGGTTTCTTTGTAGGGTATTCTATGGTTAGTAAAGCTTTTAGAGTTTATAATCTTAGAACCATGAAGGTAAAAGAAACCATGCATGTAGAGTTTTTAGAAAATAAGGATATTGTTGTAGGAGAAGGACCAAAATGGTTTTTTGATCTTGATTCTCTAACCCAATCTATGAACTATGTACCAGTGAATGCATGTACAAATACTAATGATTTTGCAGGTTCAGAAGAATATGTTGATACAGATGAACCAAGCATGGAGGAAGAATCAGATCACATTTTGGTGCATGTTTTGAAGGACAGTTCTGAGCTTGCTTCTTCTTCAAAGAGTGATGATCCACCATCCCTAGATCGAGAGCCCCCCTCTACTGATGATGTTCTAAAGGAAAATGCTGCTGGTGAGATCAATACAGATGAAGTAGATGCTCAGAACAAAGAAATTTATGAAAGTAGTACTAATGATGATGGTACTGCTAGGCAAAAAGATAGTACTGCTGGACAAAGTGCTAACACTGATGAACCACTAGTTAGTACTGCTCCACCTACTGATCTTTTTGATGATTTTGGAGCTGATTTCAACAACATTCCCATCACATATGATGTTCTATCAACTCCTCTGACAAACATTCACAAGAATAGTCCTCTGGGTAATGTAATTGGAGATGTGCATTCTGGTGTTAAAACCAGGAGACAAACACAGACTGAAGACCAACAAGGATTTCTTATGGCTACTTATGAAGAAAGAAATCATGAAGAAGTAAACATCTGTTTTTTTAGATGTTTCCTCTCCCAGATTGAACCTAAAAATGTTCTCAAAGCATTGGAGGAAGAAAGCTGGGTGGAAGCAATGCAAGAAGAACTCTTGCAGTTCAAAATTCAGAAGGTTTGGGTTCTTGTTGATTTACCTAAGGGTGTGAGGGTGATTGGTACTAATTGGGCTTTCAGGGTGAAGAAAGATGAAAGAGGGATTGTTATCAGAAATAAGGCAAGGCTTGTGGCTCAGGGCTATACACAAGAAGAGGGAATTGACTATAAAGAGGTTTTTGCACCTGTGGCTAGGATTAAAGCAATTAGGCTGTTCTTAGCCTATGCTTCATTCAAGGGGTTCATGGTATACCAGATGGATGTCAAGAGTTCTTTCTTATATGGCACAATTGAAGAAGAGGTTTATGTCTCACAGCCTCCAGGTTTTATTGATCTGATTTTTCAAACAAGGTGTATAAGGTAATGAAAGCTCTTTATTGACTGTATCAGGCACCAAGGGCATGGTATGAGACTTTAGCTACATACTTGTTGCATAATGGATTTCAAAGGGGCAAGAGTGATTAGAATTTGTTCATCAAGAAGCACAAGTGAGATATCTTGCTTGTACAAGTGTATGTAGATGATATTATATTTGGTTCTACAAAGAAGGAGATGTGTACTGCCTTTGAAAAACTGATGCATGATAAATTCCAGATGAGTTACATGGGAGAACTCACTTTCTTCTTGGGGCTACAAGTAAAGTAGAGACCATATGGTATATTTATCAGTCAAGATAAATATGTGGCTGACATTCTGAGCTAGGCCTATGATATCCTAGAGAGTCCCCTTTTTGATCTAGTAGCATATTCAGATAGTGATTATGCTGGTGCCAGTTTGGATAGGAAATCAACAACAAGAGGTTTTTCAGTTCCTAGGAAGAAGGTTGATTTCCTGGCAGTGTAAGAAACAGACCATAGTGGCCACTTCTACAACTGAAGCTGAATATGTGGCTGTTACTAGCTGTTGCAGTCAAGTACTTTGGACTCAAAACCAACTTCTTGACTATGGGTATAACTTTATGGGTACTATTATTTATATTGACAATAGCAATACCATTTTTATTATTAAAAATCCAGTTCATCATTCTAAAACAAAACACCTAGAAATCAGACATCATTTTATAAGAGATTGTAATGAGAAAAAGTTAATACAGGTTGTTAAGGTTGATACTGAATACAACTTTGCTGATTTCTCAACTAAAGTTTTTGATGTGGGGAGGTTTCAGTACTTGGTTACAGGTATTGAGATGCTTAACCCTTAAAATGTTTTGATTTCGTAGTGTTTTTAACTGAAAATGATTTGTACTGCTAGTTGTATTCTTTAGTACTGATGGGCATAATTTGTACTGCTGATGCAAATTCTGAGTGTTGTATTTTTCCTGTTAGTTATACTTTGTACTGTCATAAAAGAAATATTTTGCTTTGTATTTTCTTGGTTTTAGACTAACATTGACAGGTTATGAAAGCACATTGAGTGAGCTGATTTATATTGTGTGACTTGTATCACACCACAAATGGTAATCAGTTCACCATGTCTTACAAAGATCAAGAACTGACTAGTCCAGAGCAAACGGTTTATGGTAAAGACTAATCAAACCCGTTTATGGCTGATAGTTTGCCAAAAATATATGGTTATCAACTCACCATACTTTACAGTAAAGAGTTGACTAGTCCAAAGCAAACGGCTCTTGTTAAGACACATCAAATTAGTTGATAGCTGGTAGTTTGCTCAAAACTACAATTTTGGTCAAGTGTGGGCAGTACTATTTTAAAAGAGTGTGGGCAGTATTGTTTTAATCCTTACGTAAGTTTATATTGCTCAGTCAAAATTTGTTCAAAAGGTTAGTACTGCCAGGCCAAGTTTGTACTGGTAGTATAAAACTTTGTACTGCTATATAGCCGTTGGTACTGTTGAGTTTTAACCGTTTTACAGAAATAGCCGTTGAGTAATTTTCGATCGTTTACCATACTTATAGGGTTAATATTTTTTATACTTATCTTCTTTCCAACTTTAAAGATTTTATCTTCATGCATAAGTTATCAAATTAGCATGATTCTCAAACTGTTAGCCTTAATAGTTTTATTAGAAGTGATGGTCATTCACGTTTAGGAACTTTGTAACTCGTGTTAGATATCGTGATAGAATAGTCAACGGGCTAGTGGATTGGGCTAAGCTAAATGGCTAATAGTTATGTTAAGCTAGCCTTTTATTAATTATAATCCAATCCAAGTCCACGAAAGCCCAAAGAAAGCCCAAGCTAAAGCCTTTAGGGTTTTATGCCTCTTGTACTATAAATACCCCTCAAATGGTCATTTGAGGGGTGTGCTTGAAAGTGTGTGAGTGTGTGTGTGTGTGTGTTTTTCTTTATTGAATATACAACATCTTGTGTTTATCTTTTCTCACATCATACACGGATTTTATATCATCAAGTCACCATCTCATCTTTCCTTCTTATTTCTAAGCATAACGTTTGTGTTTGTGTTGTTTGTGTTAACGTGGTATTTGTGTTGGGTTTGTGATAAGGTTGATAAAAGTAAGGTCCTACAATTGGTATCAATCGCCTAACAATGGTTTAGGAGTGTTTGGGTTTGGTTTGAAGGTGTTACGCGTAAAAGGCTCTCGTTATACGTTTTTGTTACGCTTAAAACTTTAATTTTTGCACTCAAAAATTCAAGATTCTTGTGGTTTAAGGTTTATTTGGTGCTAAAGTTTCAGTTTTTTGCAAAAAGTTCGAAGCTTTACGTGTTTTTCTTCATTTTTAAGCTCGTATTTGGTTATTGGTCATTTCTACTCGTAACTTTTCTAGGCACGTTGGGTGAAAAAGGTCAACATTTTTGGGTTATTCGAGTGTTTTTAAGGATTTCTGTGCAAGAGAAATTGGTTGAATCGCTGAATTTTTTTTGCAAGTAGGTCAAAACCCTAGTTCTACTCGTAAGAAAGTCAAAACCCTAGTTTTCTACTCGTAACTTTTTGGTGAAGAATCTTCGTGCTATAACTGTTACTCAGTGCTTCCCTCACTTGGATAAGTGTGTGGAACACTTCGACTTGTGGATATCTCTTACGCTGTGACAGTGTAAAGGATTTTTGGATTCTACGCGTAAGCCATTCCTACGCGTAAGCCATTCCTACGCGTAAGCTATTCCTACATGTAAGCACTCTTGCTACGCGTAAGTTGGGTTCTACGCATAAGAATTTCCTACGCTTAAGATCCTACGCCTAAGTTCCTACGCATAAGATCCTACGCATAAGCCTCGTCTACTCATAACCTCATCCTACTCGTAACTTCTGTTTTCTACGCCTATCCTCTTTCTACGCATAAAGGTTTTTTTTAAAAAAAAAAAAAAAGAAAAAAAAATTTTGCGGGAAAACGTTCAAATTTTGGTTTAACTGTGAAAATTTTGGTCAAAAATTCAAATTTTTGGGCCTAAATTCAAATTTTTCGGGTCAAATTTGGCGTCAAAATTGTCATAACTCAAATTTTCATACGACCTTAGAATTGATTTTTATAGTGAATTTCAAATTTTGGGCGAAAATTTTTTAAGAACCAAGGTTACGAGTACGACTTTCGGAAACACCTCAACTGAGCTTAATCTTCATCAACCACAACTCCTTTATCGTTGAATCGATCCTACATCAACTTTATCAGATCATAACTTCATCAATGGCAACTCAACAAGACATTCATGCAGCCGGTGCCGAAAACCGACCTCCTATGTTGGCAAAAGGTGGTTACCTTCAATGGTCAAGTCGTATGCTCCGTTACATCAAGACTAAACCTAATGGAAAACTCATGATTAACTCCATTCAGAATGGACCCTTCAAGCCTCGACAAATCCAAGACCATGGAACTCCTGACATCCCACCATCTTTTCATACTCAAACTGAATCAGAATACACTGCAGAGGATCAAAAGCAAGTCGATGCAGATGATATGGCAATTCATATTGTCCAACTGGGTTTACCAATAGACATCTTTGCTGCGGTAGACAGTTGTGAAACTGCTTTCGATATGTGGGAACGTGTAAGACGGCTTTGTCATGGAACAGAAATTGGTCAACAAGACATGGAGAACAAGCTGCTAACTGAATGAGAAAAGTTCACTTCTACACCAGGAGAATCCATTGAATCCTACTATGGAAGGTTTTGCACTTTGATGAATGAGCTAATCAGAAACAAGCTGACACCCAGAACTATCGTTCAAAACATCAAGTTTCTGAATAATCTACCAGAAGAATGGGGACGATATGTAACTATTGTCAACCAAACAAAAGACTTACATCAGGTGAACTTTGATCAACTGAATGATTTTCTGAAACAAAACCAAGCTGAAGTGAATGAAGTCAGGAAAGAAAGATTGGCAAAGAATCATGATCCATTAGCACTCATTGCAAAGACTCAAACTCCAGTGAATACACAACAACAACAAGCTTCATCATCTTCCAACAACAACAACTTGCAGCAATTCATTCCACAACCACAACAACAATTCTATCCAGAACAACAATACCAGGAACAAGGAATCACTGATCCTGAAAATGACCCAGAAGCGACCTTGCAACAGATATACTCTTTCTTGGGGAACGCACTCAAAAGTCGCTATTCCACACCAACTAACAACAACCAAAGGATTTCGTCAAACACTCGCAACAGGCAAATTGCACAGCCGGGTGTGAATATGGGCAATCAAGGACAAATGGTTGGAGTTATTGGGAATCAGCAGGGATATGCTACTGGATTTCGTATGGGTAATCAGGCGGCTCCGTATCAGGGTAATCAGTTGGGTCAGAATCAGGGTAATCAGATGGGTCAGAATGTTGGGAATAGAGCAGTGGGTAATCAAAATGGGAATGTTGCAGCTCCAGTCGTTGGGAATTATGGAAATGTGAATCAGGGTAATCAGGTTACGTGTTATAACTGTCAAGGAGTGGGTCACATGGCAAGAAACTGTCCCACTAAACCGCACAAGAAGACTGGTGATTTTCTTCGAAAAGCTGCTTTGTTAGCAAATAAGCAAGAAGCGGGGTTCCAGTTGAGTGCTGAGGAAAATGACTTCATGGCTATTATGGATGATTTGGAAGACCTCGAGGAACTCAATGCAAACTGCATCTTCATGGCAAATCTTCAGGAGACTAAGTACGACACTGACTCTGACGCACCTCCTGTCTATGACGCCAATGCAGTATCTGAGGTACCAATCATTGATCCATGCTATAACAATGTCATATTTGATGTGTTTACTCATGACGAACAGCATTCTGTGACATCAGCACCTACTTATGATACATACCTGGACAATCCGAGTTGTAGCAATACTAACTCTGAGACTCCAGATGTGGATCCTAGTGGAGGCTGTGTGGCACAAAATACTGAGACTGATGAGGAAACACGTGCTTATTTTGAATCATTAATCAACAACTGTGGCATTGAAATTGAGAAAGTTAAAAAGGTCAATCGCGATGTTAAGGCCGCGAATGCCAAATTGACCGCTGAGCTTGAGAGTTACAAGGAGAACGCTAAAGCCTTTGAATTTCAGAAAAACAAAGAATCAGAATTAGAAATTGGTTATCGAAATTTGGTTTCTAAAGAACAACTTTTGCAAATCAAGTATAACACACTTGATGTGAATTTGAACTTAAAAATTAAATCTTTAAACAAGGAAATTTCTGATTTAAATAACCAACTTTCTAAACAAAAAGAAATGTTTTCTAATCTTGAAAAAGAGAAGAAGCAGTTGATCACTGATTTTTCAAAGCGAGAAGATTCTCTTCTTGATGAAATTCTTGATAAAAATGAGAAAATCCAAACTTTGGAAAATTTGCTTCTCAAAACGGGTCATTCTGCTCAAACAATCAAGATGCTTTCTGTTGGGATATGAAAGTGCTGAAGATATCAAAGTACTGAAGATATGAAAGTACTGTAAGCTGCAAAGTACTGGAAGAAGTCAAAGAGTCAAAGTACTGCTAAAGACAAAGTCAAAGTACTGCAAGAGGAAGTCAAAGTACTGCTAGAACAAACAAACTGTTATATTCGTTTATGGAAAGTATTGTATTCCATGTTTAGATTACTTGTCGTACAAGGTTATCAATGGTAAACCGACTAGGATATCCTTGAGCCTATAAAAGGACTCCTAGATTGGCATTAGATGTACGATTTCAGAAAAAGAGTTTTAGAGTTTACGAATTAGTGTTTTAGAGAAAAGTTCGATTATCTTAGAGTTGTATTAGAGTATCTGCATAATAAGCAGATTTAGAGTTTATAATAAAGTTATTCTTCTTAGCTTTGTTAAGTAAATTCCGCGTACTTGATAAAGATTGCTCAGTGTTTCTATTGTTAATAACTTAGGATTTATCCAAGGTTATTAAACCTTAACAAGCTAGTTAAGTTAGTTTGATTAAAGTATATCGATCTAACAAGTGGTATCAGAGCTTGTGTGGAAACTCTGACTAGGAAGAAACCCTACTTCAAAAATATTCAAGATGTCGACTGAAGCTGTTCCACCACCCTCAATCACCTCACTCAGAATTCCAATAATCAAGAAGGGAGAATATGATCTCTGGTGCATGAAGATGAGGCAGTATATTGCCATTACAGACCATGCTTTATGGAATGTAATTGTGAATGGGAATGAAGTAGTTTCAGAACCCATTGTTGTTCCTGGACAACCTACAGCACCAAAGGCAGTCTTACCACAAGCAACTATAAGGAATCAAGAGAAGGCTCTAAACATTCTCTTGTCTGCCATTCCAGATGGTCATCTTCTCAAGTTTCATGATGCTAAAGATGCTAAGCAGCTCTGGGCTGCTCTCAAGACCAGATTTGGAGGGAATGAAGCCTCTAAGAAGATGCACAGAAACTTGCTGAAACAACAGTTTGAAACTTTCACAGTAGGAGAAAGAGAGGGTCTTGATGCTGCATATGATAGGTTTCAGAATCTCCTCAACATGTTGGAGTTATACAAGGCTCAAGTATCAGTTGAGGATGCTAATTTGAAGTTTCTAAGGAGTTTGCCATCTTCATGGCATGTGATTGCTACTATGATCAGAGGACAACAAGGATTGGATGTTATGGACTTTGATGATCTTTATCATCAACTGAAGGTGTATGAACATGAGATGAGTGGTCAAACCAATTCCAAATCGCATAGTATTGCTTTTCTATCATCTAAAAAGAAGAGCAGTACTTTCAAAAGTACTGCTTCTCCTCAAAGTACTGTTTCTCAAAGTACTGCTGTGTACAATCCCCCATCATATGCTCAGCAGGCCCCACCATCTACCACTTTGAACTCAGATGAAGTTGTGTGCTCCTTCTTTGCACAACAAGCAAGTTTACCTGTCACGTATGAAGAGGATCTAGCACAGATTGAAGAAGATGCACTTGAAGAAATTGATATCAGGTGGCAAGTTGCTTTGATCACTGCAAGGATCAAAAAGTACATGAAGAAGACAGGCAAAAATATTGATTTCAAACCAAAACAAGGAATAACTTTTGACAAATCTAAAATTGAATGCTTCAATTGTCAAAAGACTGGTCATTTTGCAAGGGAGTGCAGGTTTGCTAAGTATCAAGCAAACAGAACATCTGAGAAACCTAAACTTGAGCTCAAGGAAATTCCAGTAACTGACACAAAGGCTTTGGTTGCTCAAGAGAATTTATCAGAAGTGGACTGGAGTGAAGAGTTTGATGATGAACCGGTGACTTACTGTATGATAGCAGTGGAAGATGCAGTTGAAGACACTGTGGAAGCATTGAACTGGAGCACTGCTTTTGATGAAGAATCTGAACATGCTGCTTTGGAATCTGATGATGGCTTTGGAGGATTTGATTGGAGCAAAGAAAGTGAAGATGATCCTGTTCTTCTTGCTATGGTGGCTACTTCACCAACTCAGTCTCCTATCTCTGAGGTATGCTCAAACTGTTATGATTTTTATCAAAAATTACTTAACAGTTATGTGATTGAAAGAGATAATTGTATTAGGGCTAGGTCTGAGGTAGCAGGATATCAAATTAATTTAGAGTCTATAGAAGCTAAAATCATAACACATGAAAATAATGAAATGGCTTGGGCTGAAAAGTATGAACAACAGGATTACCAGTTAAAACTCAGTGAATGGAAACTAAACTGTAAAATTGCTGAAATTGAGAAATTAACTAAGGAACGAGATGATTTGTTAGCTAAGTTTGCTGCTTGGGGAGAGTCTGGCTTGTCTCATGTTGCTTATGTTGAAAAACAGAGAAGGGCTTACATTAGAACAGGCTTAGGATTTGGAATGGACTTTAGTAATGTAGATGAAAACCAACCTAGTGATCAGGATGATGGTGTTTTTGAGGACATAACTACTAGTGATGATGAGCTTATTAACTATCTAGATTCATCTAGCAATGAGGGCTCAGTAAGTGAACCACCTCCTGAATATAAGAAAGACAATGGTTATCATGCTGTTCCTCATCCCATTAGTCATCACCCCTCTAGGCCTGATGTTTCTCATTATGGTGTAGACAGTCTAGAGTTTAGGAAGAAGCTACTTGCTCAATCTAGGTCTGAGAAACCCAAAGAAACTGTTGAAAATAATGTTCAAAATCAAGCAGTACCTTTAAACCAAAGTACTGCTCAACAGGCAGTACCTTCTGTAAAACCTTTTCAAAATAGTACTGCTAAACCTTTTTGGGATAATCATGGTCAAAACAGATTTTATCAGTCATCAAGAAGGCAAAATAATTTTGGGCATAGACATAGAAGAAATCACTTTGGTCATATGGGTCAAAAACTATGTTTTGTGTGTTATAGTCCTACTCACTTAATCAAAGATTGTGACAAACACTCAGAATATCTAAGCAAGTTTCCAAGGAATAAGTCTAACAATCAGAGACCTAGAGAGCACAAACCAGTTTGGACTAACTCTAATAGGGTTAATCACAGAAACTTCACACCAGATCATAGATATCCACATCAGAGAAGACCTTCAGTATCTCACAGTACTTTCCAAAGTACTGCTCAGAGACAAGGTACTGAAAACCATACTTGGGATAGAAATTCTAGGAGATCTCACTATCAACCTAGAAGGTATCACAATTCATATAGGGGATTTAGATCACAAGAACCACCTGTTAAAACTGAATGGATTAAAAGGGACAGTACTGCTGAGAGACATACAGTACGTTCAACAAAAAGTGAATCAGATGTTTTTGTGACAAAAGAAAATGCTAACAATCTGATGAAAGAGATTTATGTTGAAAAACCAGAGAGTTTTGAAAATCCACATGCTAAAAATAAGATAATTTTGGATCATAATATGAGAGATAGTGAGAATTACATACTCAAAGAATTTGAGTTTGTAACTTCTCAAGGGGAACACAAGTCAGTAATGGCTTGGGTTCCTAAAAGTTTCTAACTCTTTTCTTTGTGTGCAAGGCAACCCAGAGGAGGAGCTTAAAGATCATCTTATTGTGGATAGTGGTTGCTCTGGAAGTATGACAGGCGATAAAGAGATCCTGTCTGATTTTAGAAATATTAGTGGAGGTAAAGTTGCATTTGGGAATGATCCCAATGGAGGAAGGATTACTGGGAAAGGAACAATTAAAGCTGGCAGAATTGACTTTGAGAATGTCAGATATGTGAAGGAGCTTAAGTTCAACTTATTGTCAGTCTCTCAAATCTGTGATAAAAAGCATCCTGTGTTATTCACTGACACAGAATGTCTCATTCTTTCTTCTGACTTCAAACCTGTTGATGATGACTTGGTAGTACTTAGAGTACCAAGGACAAATGATGTGTATAGTTTAGACATGAAGAGTCTACATTCCTATGGTAGAGCCACATGTTTGGTGGCTAAAGCAACATCTGAAGAGGCACATCAATGGCATAGAAGATTGGGCCATGTGAATTTCAAGAACATCAACAAACTGGTCAAAGGCAATTTAGTTAGAGGTTTACCTTCAAAGACTTACAAGAATGATCAATCATGTTTGGCATGCAAGAAGGGTAAACAACACAAAGCTTCCTGCAAGAAGCTTGATGAAAGAAATATTAGAGAACCATTGGAGCTATTACATATGGATTTATTTGGACCTGTCTCTGTGGCAAGTTTAAATAAGAAGAGGTACTGCTTGGTTGTTACTGATGATTGTAGTAGATTCAGTTGGGTTTTCTTTTTGGGCTTTAAAGATGATACTTTTGATGCTATTCAGACTCTAATTATAGCACTTGAGAACCAATTAAGACTCAAGGTTAGAGGTATTAGATGTGACAATGGAACTGAATTCAAGAATAAGCCTATGGATGACTTTTGTGCTAATAAAGGCATAAAGAGGGAGTTTAGTATTGCTAGAACACCACAGCAAAATGGTGTTGCAGAGAGGAAGAACAGAACCTTGATTGAAGCAGCAAGGACTATGTTAGCAGATTCTCATCTTCCTATTAAATTTTGGGCAGAAGCTGTAAGTACTGCATGCTATGTACTTAACAGGGTCTCTGTCACCAAACCTCAGATGAAGACACCCTATGAATTGCTAATGGGCAATAAACCCAACATTCGTTTTATGAAGCCTTTTGGATGCCCTCTTACTATTTTGAACACTATTGATAATTTGGGGAAGTTTGATGGCAAGTCTGAAGAAGGTTACTTATTGGGATATTGTACTAACAGTAAAGGCTTTAGAGTCTACAACAGAGTTACTAAGAAGATTCAAGATTGTCTTCATGTTGAGTTTCTAGAAGATCAAGACAATGAGAAAGGAAAAGGTCCTGATTGGATGTTTGATCTTGAGATTTTATCTCCTTCAATGAATTATGTTCCTGTTAGAGAAGAAAATCAACCTTTGCACACTGAAGAAGATATTCAATATGTTGTTCATGATGTTCATATTAGACCTGATCCTGTTCCTGATAAAGATCCTACAAGTCCAAAACAAAGTACTGATGTTCCTAAGCAAAGTACTGATTCTCCAAAGCAAAGTACTATTGCACCAAAATCCTCATTATCTGCAGAGGATCAATCTATTCAAGAGGAACTTAATCAGATGCTTCTTCAAGATGTATTAGCACATTCTTACACTGATGAACAAAGGAGAGCTTATGAAGAGGCAAAGAAGAAGAACAAAACTGCAGAGTACTCTTACAGTACTTTGGACAGTACTTTCAACCAAAGTACTGCTGCACCTGTTGATAGTACTTTAGATGATTTGGATGATCCTACCATGCCTGAGTTAGAAGAAACTGATGATGAGCTTGAATATGAAGGTATTTTCACAAATTCCAATGAAGGTGCTGATTATACTAACTTAGATGATACATATGAAGTTCCACAGTCTCCAATCTTACGAATTCATAAGAATCATCCAACTGATCAAATCATTGGTCCTTCTACATCTGGAGTTATGACAAGACACAAAGCTAAGGGTTTCACAAAACCTCATAATGCTTTACTTAGCTTTGTGTATAAACAAAACAGGCTAAATCATAAGGACCATCAAACCTGCTTATTTACATGTTTCATCTCTCAAGAGGAACCCAAGAATATTGCTCAAGCTTTGACTAAAGAAAGCTGGGTTGAAGCTATGCAGGAGGAACTTCTTCAATTTAAACTTCAAGAGGTTTGGGTTTTATGTGATCTTCCAGATGGGAAGAGAGTTATTGGCACCAGATGGGTCTTTAGAGTTAAAAGAGATGAAAGAGGTAATGTTATCAAGAACAAGGCAAGGTTAGTTGCTCAGGGTTATAGACAGGAGGAAGGGGTAGATTATGATGCGGTATTTGCTCCTGTGGCAAGGATTGAAGCAATTAGAATCTTTCTTGCTTTTGCTTCTTATATGGGTTTTCAGGTATATCAGATGGATGTTAAGAGTGCTTTTCTTTATGGCACTATTACAGAAGAGGTGTATGTGAAACAACCTCCAGGTTTTGAAGATCCTAAGCATCCAAACAAAGTCTATAAGGTGGTTAAGGCTCTAAATGGTCTTCATCAGGCACCTAGAGCTTGGTATGAGAGGCTCTCTACATTCTTATTAAAACATGGATACAGAAGGGGAGCTATTGACAAGACTTTGTTTATCAAGAGAGACAAGAAGGATATCATGTTAGTTCAAGTGTATGTTGATGATATTATCTTTGGGGCTACCAAACAGTCCATGGTTAAGGAGTTTGAGCAGCTGATGCAGAAGGAGTTTCAAATGAGTTCAATGGGAGAGTTAACATTCTTTTTAGGACTTCAGGTTAAGAATCCAAGGAAGGAATTTTCATTAGTCAAGACAAGTATGTTACAGACATACTTAAGAAGTTTAATTTTGATGGTATGAAAGCTGTTACTACACCAATTAAATCTATCAATTCATTGGGAAAGGATGAAGATGGACAGCCTGTTGAAGTCAAGTTATACAGATCTATGATTGGCTCTCTTATGTATCTTACTGCATCAAGGCCTGATATCATGTTTGCAGTTTGTCTATGTGCAAGATATCAAGTCTCACCAAAGATCTCTCACCTGAATGCAGTAAAAAGAATTTTCTGTTATTTGAAACAACAACCTAAGTTGGGGTTGTGGTATCCTAAAGAGTCACCTTTTCACTTAGAAGCTTTTTCAGATAGTGACTATGCAGGAGACAATTATGATAGAAGATCCACAACTGGTGGATGCCAATATCTTGGAAGACGGTTAGTCTCCTGGCAATGCAAGAAGCAGACAATTGCAGCAACATCATCTACTGAAGCTGAATATGTAGCTGCTGCAAGTTGTTGTGGTCAAGTTTTATGGATGCAAAATCAACTCTTGGATTATGGGTTCAATTTTAAGAATACTCCTATCAATATTGATAATGAGAGTACTATTTGTATTGTGAAGAATCCTGTGTATCATTCCAAGACAAAGCATATTCAGATTAGGCATCACTTTATCAGAGATTGCTATGAGCATAGGCTCATTAATGTGGTTAAAGTTCACACGGATGACAATGTAGCTGATCTACTCACAAAAGGTTTTGATGTGTCACGATTCAATCACTTGGTCGTGAGCATTGACATGATTAACTACTAAGCTATGTTTAAGGGGAGGACTATAAGGTGTTAGATATAGTCCTGTGTATTGCTTGAGGGGAGGATGTTAGTTTATACTTAGTTTCTATGAAGGCATTTGGCAAAGTATTGTATTTTCTGAAAGTACTGCTAGGGAAAGTACTGATTGGGAAAGTACTGCTTATGTGGAAAGTACTGTTTGTCGTATTAAAGTACTGTTCCAACGGTAATATTGTTGGGTAATTGGTAGTAACGGTAATTGAAAAGAACGAAGGTTCCTAAATCATCTTCTGTCAACTTGGGGAGGAATTCAGAAAAGGATAATTTGAAAGAAGATGTTATGAAGGATAAAGAATCTGAAGAAGATATTACAAAGAAGAAAGAATCTGTAAGTACTGCAGAAAAGATTATTTCAGAAGAACAAGAAGAAGAAGTGCAAGTTCAAGGTACTGATGTTCAAGGTACTGATGATCAAAGTACTGAACATCAAAGTACTGATACATCTAGGCCAGAAGTAATAACTCCAATAACTCCAAGGGTATTGAATTTTGAAGAAGAAGCTGGTCCTTCAACAACTGTTATAGAAGAAGAGGAGGAACCTAGATTCAAACCTATTCATTCTGCGAGTGATGATGAATTAGTTGCTACAATGTTAGATTTATCACATCCAAGAGGAGGAGTTACTTTTAGAGAAGTACAAGAAGAAGAACAACCAAGAACTGATCAACCTGCAATTGATCCAAAAGACAAAGGGAAAGCTATTCTGGTTGAAACTAAGAAGAAGAAACTTACTTTGGCAGAACTTAGAGCATTTGAAGTTGCAAGGAATGAAGCTGCAGCCAGAAAAGTTCAAGAAGAGTTAAATGCTAAATATAGAGAAGAACAGGAAGCTCAAGAAGCTCAGAATAGAGAAGCAGCTCAGAAATTACATGAGGAATTGAATGCTGAAGCTACTGAATCATTAGAGTCTCCTACACCTGTTAGATATATGCAAAGAAGACCTAATTTAGCTAAAGAAAGGAATGCAATGATGGCATATCTAAAAAGCAGAGGATTTAAAGGATTACAGAAGCTAAATTATGTGGATATGAGGAGATTATATGATGCTGAGAGAGAAGCTTATAAGAAAGATGTTGCAGGCATTAAAGATTTTAGAGATGAAGCTTTTTGGACTGAAGCTGAAAGGAAGAAAAGCTTAAAGAGAAAAAGAAATACTGAAGTTACAGATGTTCAGTTTTCAAAGAAAAAGAAGGTTGAATTAAGATTAGAGACTAGTGATGAATTGAAGAATTATCTCAGAGTGGTAGATTTTGATTATACAGATGAAGATAATGACATGAAGATGAACAGATCAAAGATTAGTGTTTTCAAAGTTGAGAAATCTAAGAAAGGAGATTATATGGTTTTTCACAAAGAAGATGAAAGTTTCAAAGTTTTCAAAAGACTATGGGATTTACTGCATATTATAGACAGAGTAGATCTATTCTACTTAAATGATGTTGTGAAGGCTTATTTTGAAGATAATCCATTAGAAGGGATTGGATTGATTTTACATGGGGATCTCATAATCATGTGGGAAACTGATGAAGAGAGCACTGATAATATTTGGAAGGATCAAGAAAGCTGGGAAATAGTTTGCTGGAGATTCTTTGAAGAATCTGGAGTTCATGTTTTGGAGCTAGAAAATGGAACAATGATTCACATGTTTGCAGAAAGAAGATATCCTCTTACAGTTGAGCTCATGAGAAGAATGCTAGAGCATGGATTGGAAGTAGAAGAGGCTAATGAAACTGCTTGCATGGTTATCAATTTGCTTATAGACTGGACTACTATTGCTGAGAATGATCTATAACTGGTATGAATTTTATTTGAATAAATACTTTTTGATATATCAGTACTTTTATTCAAAGTACTGATGATCAGACAGTACTTTTATCAAAGTACTGTTTGCTGTACTAAACCAGTTAAAACAACTTTTAGAAGAAACCTTTTTGCTAAGTAATAAATATTTTAAAATAAAGGTTGAATAAATGGTTTTTGTGATGATAACATCAATAGGTTATCAATCCACCATGGTTACAAAAGGATTGACTAATCCATGAGCAAACGGCTCTGGTAAAGATATATCAAATCCGTTTTTAGTTGACAACTTGCTAATAAGTTGGATGGTCATCAACTCACCATATCAGTAATGTGAAGAGTTGGCTAGCCCACAAGAAATGGCTTGTGGTAAAGGCTGTGGAAAAATCATTATTGGTAATTAGTTCACCATTAGATAGAAGAACTAACTAGTCCAGAAGGGTACAGCTTTTGGTAAAGACAAAACAAATCTGTTGATAGCTGGTGGTTTGCTAAAAATCATATGGTTATCAATGTACCATGGTCTTACACACCAAAACATTTGGCTACTCCAGAGATAATGGCTTTGGTAAAGAGTTCTAAATCCATTAAATTTTCAATGATTCACTTAGATGTGATGAGAATAGTATGCAACTTAAACTGAATTACTGTACAAACTGTCATATGTTGCTGTGTTGCTGAAAAGATGGAGATTGCTGGATGCTGCTGTGAAGAAAACAATTCTAAGAGATACTTTGACAAGCACAGATATTACAGAGATACTATCTAAAGACTAAAGAACAATCCATTTTTAAAGATGAAGCTGTTAAAGATATATTCACAAAGGAACTTGAAGTCAAGCAAGTAGAATTCAAGTTAGGGGAGGATTGTTGGGATATGAAAGTGCTGAAGATATCAAAGTACTGAAGATATGAAAGTACTGTAAGCTGCAAAGTACTGGAAGAAGTCAAAGAGTCAAAGTACTGCTAAAGACAAAGTCAAAGTACTGCAAGAGGAAGTCAAAGTACTGCTAGAACAAACAAACTGTTATATTCGTTTATGGAAAGTATTGTATTCCATGTTTAGATTACTTGTCGTACAAGGTTATCAATTGTAAACCGACTAGGATATCCTTGAGCCTATAAAAGGACTCCTAGATTGGCATTAGATGTACGATTTCAGAAAAAGAGTTTTAGAGTTTACGAATTAGTGTTTTAGAGAAAAGTTCGATTATCTTAGAGTTGTATTAGAGTATCTGCATAATAAGCAGATTTAGAGTTTATAATAAAGTTATTCTTCTTAGCTTTGTTAAGTAAATTCCGCGTACTTGATAAAGATTGCTCAGTGTTTCTATTGTTAATAACTTAGGATTTATCCAAGGTTATTAAACCTTAACAAGCTAGTTAAGTTAGTTTGATTAAAGTATATCGATCCAACACTTTCTAATCAAGTAAATCCGCGTTTTCATACTAATAATAGAATGGCACTTGGTAACGACCCTTCTTCGTTCCTCAAGAAAGCTCAGAAATCTCAGAATGTGTTAAACAATGGAAATGTTTTGCATAAACCCATAACTGTTCGTGATTCTCTTGAAACGTTGGAACTATCTGAGGAGAGTAGATCAAAAATGAAACAAAAGAATCCGGAAATAAAACCTATTGATTATAACAAATGGAACAAAATTAACGGAATTACTTTTGTTAATCAAAAAGAAAAGTCAAAGTTCTCCATCACAACAAGTGTTTCAAACAAAGAGTCAACACCTGCTTCAAAATCTGTTTCAAAACCAGTTGTTGTTTCAAATTCTCTTTCGAACATTGAACAAATGTCTTCAAACAATCCTTTTAACACAAGTGATGCGAGAAGTATTTTAGACAATGTGAAAACTAGAATTGTGGATCTTCAAGACACTGTTAAAACTAAAACCACTATTACACCTAACAACTGGTTCTCTAGTTTTGACATCGAACAAAGAAAGTTTTTTGAAACTCAAATTGCCCCTCAGCTGATTGCCATCAGTGCAAGGGTAATTCATTTTGAACAAGCATTTTTGAAAGAAACAACTGACTTTGTCAAGGATCATAAATCCCTGGTAAAGCAAGCTAATGACTGTGTTGAACAAATCAAAGTTTTGGAAACTTTAAATGACTCTCTCTTCGAAGATGTTCTGACTACTGATATTATGTCCATCATTTTGCAAACATATTCTGTTGAAGATCACGAAAGACTCCAGTCTGAGACCTCCGAAATTGTTTCAAAATATGAAAAAGCACTTGAGAAACTTGAAAAAGAAAATATCTCATATTTTAAACAACTTGATCGCAAAACTGAGGAATGCAAGTATGAAAAACTTTCGTATGAGCGTGCCTACAATGACATGAAAGCGAAAAATGATCTTTTGAGGGCTCAGCTGGAAAGTCAAAAAGGAAAGGTAGTGGAAACTGTGATTACAAAACCATTGACTGAGGAGAAAGCAAATGTTCCCAAACCGGTTTCCAAACCAAAAATGTCTATTTCTATGCCTCCTCCAAAAGTCAATGAGAAAAATGTTTCATCAAAATCAGTCACTCCACCTGCCTTGCCTAAACAAAATGTTGATAAGGGAAAAGCGGTTATCGAGAAACCAAAAGTTTTAGCTCCTGGCCTTTTTAAGATGAGTACCACTAATGCGTCTGCCTCCACATCTAAAACATATGGAACAAACGACATAAGTTTAGAAAAGCACTCTAAAGAGACTAGGAAAGCTGAAACCACTTCTCTAGATAAAAATGTGAATCCTAATGAGTGTGCCTTACCTTCTACAGGACTAGGAAGCACCTCTAGGAGCAGCAGACTAAAGCCTAAGAGCAATACAAGGAACAATAGAGTCTCGCTTGCCTCTAAGAGTAGTCGCTTGAATAAAGAGAAGAAAGTAGAAGAACACCTTAGGAATTTACCGCTTTGTAATAAGAAAGACACTTCATCTGAATGTAATGAACCTTTGAACTCTGCTAAGTTTAATGAATCTGTTGAATCTGTTTGTTTAACTTGCGAGAAATCTTTAACTAATGTTCATGATGATTGTGTTTCTAAGAATGAGATTGTTAAGCCTGCTAAGAAGAATGCACCCAAACGAACTTATGCTAAACAAATAGGAAGACTAGTCGCGAGACTTAGGCTTTACACTACTGATAGAGAGCATAATGTTTACTTTAGGGATGATATTTGGAAACCAACGGGTAGAACTTTCACACTCGAGAATGGAAGAATGAGTGATGCACCTGTCTTACCAATAGATGACTTCTATGAGTGTGATCAGGATTTTACCTCTAACCAAAAGGAACCAAAATCAAAACGGTTTCCAAAATCTTCTTCTTCTGTAATTGGCAGGTTATCGAAATATGTCTTTGGATCGTCGACTCGGGTTGCTCCAAGCACATGACCGGGAATCTGAAGCTGCTGATCAATTTCGTCTGGAAATTCATGGGAACCGTACGTTTCGGAAATGATCATGTAGCAGCTATCATGGGTTATGGAGATCTACCTTTTGGAAATTATTTGATCACTCGGGTTTACTATGTCGAAGGGTTGGGACACAATTTGTTCTCAGTCGGGCAGTTCTGTGATGCAGATTTAGAGGTTGCTTTTAGGAAAAATGCTTGCTTCGTTAGAAACTTGGATGGCACTGATCTCTTAACTGGGAATCGTGATACAAACTTGTATGCTATCGACATCAACAAAATGACCTCTTCATCACCAATATGTCTTATGACACGAGCATCTGGAACTCAGTCCTGGTTGTGGCACAGAAGGTTATCCCATCTCAATTTTGACACCATCAACAATCTTGCCAAAGACAACATCGTCAATGGACTTCCAAAGTTCAAATACACCAAGGATCACTTATGTCCATCATGCGAACAAGGAAAAAGCAAAAGAGCATCATATAAACCCAAATCCGTACCTAGTTCGGAAGCAAAGTTGCATATGTTGCACATGGACTTATGTGGCCCAATGAGAGTTGAAAGCATTAATGGGAAAAAGTATATTCTTGTTATCGTCGATGATTATTCAAGATATACATGGGTTAAGTTTCTGAGATCAAAAGACGAAGCACCAGGCATCATCATCACCTTTCTGAAGCGAATTCAAGTACTTCTTCAAACTCCAGTAAGGGTTGTAAGAACTGACAACGGCACAAAATTCACTAATCAGGAGTTAAGAGCTTATTTTGAAGATGTTGGAATTACTCATCAGACATCAGCTGTTAGAACTCCACAGCAGAATGGGGTAGTTGAAAGAAGAAATAGAACTCTTGTGGAAGCTGCTCGCACGATGCTAATCTATTCTTGTGCACCGTTATTTCTCTGGGCTGATGCTGTTGCCACTGCTTGTTTCACTCAGAACCGATCCCTTATCCATCCAAGATTCAATAAAACCCCATATGAGCTTGTGAACAACAGAAAACCAGATATCTCTTACTTTCACGTGTTTGCCGCTTTGTGCTATCCTACGAATGACAGAGAAGATCTTGGAAAATTGAAAGCTAAAGGTGATATTGGAATCTTCATTGGATATTCAGATAACTCGAGGGCATTCAGGGTGTATAACAGAAGGCTAAGGAGGATCATGGAGACGATGAATGTGAAGTTTGACGAACTTACACTGATGGCTTCTGAGAGACTCGCTCTAGAACCCGCACTAAACCGACAGACTTCTGGACACATCAGTTCAGGACTCGTACCTCAAAGAGCTCAATCAACTTCGTTTGACAATCCTAAAGAACAAGAATGGGAGAATTTCTTTGAGTTAATGTTTGATGAATACTATGGTGGAACTTCGACAAATGCATCAAACCATCATTCCGCTGCACCCGCTCAAAATCATCCTCCACCACCAACAGAAGGTGCATCTACAACGGTCGAAACCAATGCACCAACTCCATCTACATCATCTACATTTACTCAAGTTCTTGCACCCGTTCTACCAGCAGTTGATGAGCAAAACCAAAACCATAACGATGCAACGTTAGATGACGACTTATTTGAAAACCCGTTTGCTACGGAATCAGCTGAATCTTCTTCAAGCTTACGAGAACCATCTAACTCGCATACGTTTAACCAACGGTATCCTTCTACTCTGAAGTGGACAAAAGACCACCCAATTGAACAAGTTATTGGTGAACCTTCAAGGCTAATTCAGACGAGACGCCAACTTGCCACCGATTGCGACTTGTGCATTTACCTTTGCTCAATTAGCAATATAGAGCCAAAGAATATTCGCGAGGCAATGGCAGAACCCGCATGGATAGATGCGATGCAGGAGGAACTTCTCCAATACCGTCTACATGACTCTTGGGAAATGGTTCCAAGACCAATTGACATTCACGTCATTGATCTCAAATGGTTATGGAAGAACAAAAGGGATGAAGAGATGACTGTAATTCGCAACAAAGCTCGTCTTGTGGCCAAAGGATACAGACAGGAAGAAGGGATAGACTTTGAAGAGTCATTCGCGCCGGTAGCTAGACTTGAAGCAGTCAGGATATTCTTGGCCTATGCAGCTCACAAAAACATCACGGTTTATCAGATGGACATTAAGACCGCGTTCTTGAATGGAACTCTGAAAGAAGAAGTGTATGTGAGTCAGCCAGAAGGCTTCATAGACATGGAACATCCAGACTACGTCTACAAACTCAAAAAGGCAATCTATGGTTTAAAACAAGCTCCGAGAGCGTGGTATGACGAACTGTCCTCTTTCCTTATCCAAAACAATTTCACCAAAGGAACAGTTGATCCTACCTTGTTTACACAAAAATGCAAAAACGACATTTTGATTGTTCAGATTTATGTGGACGACATCATCTTTGGGTCCACTAATCCGAATCTTTCAAAACATTTTGAAAATCTCATGAAAAGCAAATTTGAAATGTCCATGATGGGGGAACTAAAATTCTTTCTTGGTTTACAAATACATCAGTCCCCTCGTGGAATTTTTATAAATCAAGCTAAACACACAACTGAGATTTTGAAAAATCATGGTATGGACAATTGTGATTCGGTCGGAACACTAATGGTAACTTCACCAAAAATTGGAGCCGATTTGTTTGGGAAACCTATTGATCCGAAGAAATATCGGAGCATGATTGGTTCTCTCATGTATCTTACTGCTAGTCGACCAGATATTCATTTTGCTGTTTGCTTATTAGCACGGTTTCAGGCAAAGCCTACCGGACTGCACCTCAAAGAGGTTAAAAGGATCTTTCGGTACCTGAAGACATCCATTCACATGGGACTTTGGTATCCGAAGGAATCCGGATTTGATCTAATTGCCTTTTCAGATGCGGACCACGCAGGTGATCAAGTTACAGCAAAAAGTACATCCGGAGGAGCACAATTTTTGGGCGAAAAGTTAGTAAGCTGGTCTTCAAAGAAACAAGATTGCACTGCACTATCAACCGCTGAAGCTGAGTATGTGTCTCTATCTGCGTGTTGTGCTCAAGTTCTATGGATGAGAACACAACTCACAGATTATGGCTTTACTTTCGATAAAATACCTATGTACTGTGACTCGAAAAGTGCCATAGCCATATCATGCAATCCTGTTCATCACTCAAAGACTAAGCATATCAGAGTCCGCTATCACTTCATCAAAGAGTACGTCGAAAATGGTACTGTTGAATTATTCTTCGTGAAGACTGATTACCAACTCGCCGATCTATTAACTAAAGCCCTTCCAAAAGAAAGGTTTGAGTATTTAGTTCGACGAATTGGAATGCGAAGCCTAACCCCTGAGGAGTTAGAACGTCTTCTCGAATCTTCTTGAAAATGATTTTCCAAAAAGCTTCGCTGTAAATATTTTTGAAAAACAAAATACAAAATTTGAAAAAGCAACAAAAACAAAATATAAAAATATAAAACTTTCAAAAATACAAAAACAATATAAAATCAAAAATCCAAAAATATTCTTCTCACGACATGTCTCTTGTATAATCGATATTCTGTACGTATCTAGAAATGTCATTCAACAATGATACGGGCATGTACAGATGCTTGAGCGAGAGTTCTTTAATTTGTTTTCTAAAACATGTCGTTTCTCAAAATTTCTTCAATAATGGCTTTCGTATACTTCAGTACGAAACCCGGACCGAAATGATGACTTTTGATTATTTTCAAATCAAAACTCATGCTTTGATCGAAAAATGAGGTGTACGCTTCAGTGCACTACATTTAAAAATGGTAAGAAATCATCATCATCTTGAGCATCTTTTCAAGATTGTTCAAAAAGATTTTCAAAATCTTTCAAATAGTTTGTGCTCAAGATAACTCCCTCTAAAACCCTTTAACTGATTATGCTTTATTAAAGGGGGAGTATAAAACCTAAATGTTCCAAATTCATGCTTCAATCAAATCCGTTTGTCTCCCCAAAAGATTCTAAAATGTTGTTTAATCCGTTGATATAAAAAATATCCCATATATGCTATTTTTGAGGGGGAGGAGACGTGATTAAAATGTGATAAAAAATGTTTAATGATCGTGGTTTGAATCTCATAATGAGCTCGACTCAGACGGAACCAATGAATTGACGAGCAATTATGTACCATCTCGAGAAACTTTCTATGGACTTGACCAGGACGGGTAATAATTTCAAGCTAGTTCTCTAGTGATGTAAACGTGTCTCGAATCGGTCTAGTTCATTTAAAGTCGATCAATTCAAAACGTGCGAACTCTACCCTCTATGTGCAGATTTTTGTCAAAACTTATAAGCACATGTGAAGGGGGAGTGTTTCTGAAAATATAAAACTCACGGAGTGTTGCAAACATGTTTTCTATCATAAACACTCTGAGAGATTTTCATGAAAAATGGTTTTATGGCAACAATAGGACAGTCATGGAGTTATAAGGTGACTAAGGATAGGAAATTCGTCCTATGATCCGCCAGAGCCGGAGGGATCTACCAAAGGACATCACAAATAGTTAGTATTAGAAGTCCTTAGGAATGATTGAAAAAAGGAGTAATGTGAGAAAGGAGAAAGAAGGGGTTGAAGAATTAAAAAGAAATGTAATGAGAAAGGGTGAAAAGAAATAGCCCTCCATATTCAACCTTAGGGCAGAAACCGGGTTCAATTCATATGCTACTGGTTGTCACTAGATGACACTGGTATTGAAGACAAAGACGTCATGGACCCAGTGACGCACTGCACCTAACCTTCTAGCCACTCAATTCCTCTCAAAAGGGATTTGTTTCATTCTCACTGGGAACCCTACATAATCTATCGACTTTCTCTTAGAGATTGTTGATATTGAAGAAGGAGACCCTCTCCCTAGTCTCCGCTTAGGAAAACCAAAATGCACTAATCGATTCTAGATCCACGAGATTCATCAAAAGATCTCATAGGAACACTTGACATGACATCGCTTGTTGTTCATCAATAAGGGCACAAGTGATATATTATAGAGTCCTACGCAGATCTTAGCAATCTGCCAGAACATTTATGAGGGGAGTTACAACTGTAATCCTCAGTGATTGAATGGAAATTCCTGCCAGGGTCAACATCAAGCAGCCCTGACAGCAGGTCACTTCGGTAATTCTCCGTGGATTACGCTTAGTGTGTCTCAAACGGTCTACAGTCGTGGGGTGATGCTTCGGTGTACCTCAGCGACTCATCTGAACTGTAGATGTACTTCGGTATATCGCGTTATCTCACTTGTGGGACTCCAGTTCAGGAACGGCCTTTGTGAGAATTAGAGATGTGTTTTCACACTATGCTGTTAACACCCTCGAAATTCAAACTTATAAGTGCCGGAATCCGCTTATTACTAATCTGTTTTATGTTTTCTTCTTATGGAAGCTCCGGAGCGGATGGATCGTGCAGACTCGCCACATGCTCATACCAACAACACATGAAAGTTCTCATCATAATCAAAGGAGACGATTCTTCGTCAATGTCAAAGAATCTACAAAGTGTAAAGACTCGAGAACTACATCATTGGTAACCAAATGACAAATAGAAGTGTGAGCATGGTGGAGAATGACGTGGAGACACCTATCCAACGAAGTTGACAACGGCAGACAACACCATTATCTGATCACAAAGCATGAAGGAACAAAGAATCAAGACTATTCTATATCTAAACACAAATTCTTGCTCAAGAAAAGTAAAGACCAAATCAAGTGGAGCATCATTTGAATGACCACCCCTTAGGGGGAGATTGTTAGCCTTAATAGTTTTATTAGAAGTGATGGTCATTCACGTTTAGGAACTTTGTAACTCGTGTTAGATATCGTGATAGAATAGTCAACGGGCTCGTGGATTGGGCTAAGCTAAATGGCTAATAGTTATGTTAAGCTAGCCTTTTATTAATTATAATCCAATCCAAGTCCACGAAAGCCCAAAGAAAGCCCAAGCTAAAGCCTTTAGGGTTTTATGCCTCTTGTACTATAAATACCCCTCAAATGGTCATTTGAGGGGTGTGCTTGAAAGTGTGTGTGTGTGTGTTTTTCTTTATTGAATATACAACATCTTGTGTTTATCTTTTCTCACATCATACACGGATTTTATATCATCAAGTCACCATCTCATCTTTCCTTCTTATTTCTAAGCATAACGTTTGTGTTTGTGTTGTTTGTGTTAACGTGGTATTTGTGTTGGGTTTGTGATAAGGTTGATAAAAGTAAGGTCCTACACAAACCCTAACAGTTGGTTCAAAAAACTTAATTGGCTTACAAAATCTTTAATTCAACCTAAACCGATCATACTTCTATCTTTGTATCTCACTCATAATTGCTAATCTGAAGTTTGCAAAGAATCACAACAAAGTTGCCTTTCTGACGAAAACAGAGCAAGGGGATGGACCTATTTTCTATGAGATAGTAGATTTTCTCAACCATTCCTACATCAGGTATGCTGTGAAGATCGTTGTAAGCTCTTAGACGAGGTCTAATATTATATCTAGGAACACATAATAACGAAAGCGGAATATTCAATAAGAATTAACGTTATAATGAACAAGGTTTTTCATTATCATAAACTAACTAAACAATAATAAAGATCAAAGACTTGATCTTTAACACTAACTAACTAAATCACTAAACCCTAGGCGTTTTCCCAATCCCTACGCCTAGGTTCCCACACACACACCCCTTTAGACGTCTACATCTTGTACGTACGTACTAAAACTAATGACCCTATGTCTCTTTATATACTAAAGACATCTAGGGTTTACAAGAGGAATCATAATATAATTAGGAAACAATACAATTAGGAAACTAAATATTCTTTTAAGCATATCTTCTAGAATCTTCCAAATCCTCCATCTTTTTGTAGTTTCCCTTCTTGTCACTTTTAGTCCTTCATGTTTCATTCTTCTTGTTTTGTATCATCAAATCTATAATAGACCCAACAATCTTCCCCTATTTGATGATGACAAAACAAACACGATTCTTGTACGAACTTCCCTAGACGAAGTAGCAGAAGTTGAGATAATTAAATCTCACCATGAATGAAACATATCTTCCCCTTGACTTAAACATGTCACTCAAACATCTCTTCCCCTTTTTGTTATCAACAAATAGAGAACATATGCAAATAATGATCTTGACTACCACGAACCAATATCATACTTCCAATCTAAGACTTCCAATGCTTCAAATCGCCCACCATTACGCACCATAAGAAAAATGGATCCAAAACAGTAGAAAACTTCAAATAGCAGTAGTAATAATGATCAACAATAGTAAAAATCAAACACTTCCCCTTGAGTGATGCATGTAGATAGTTAAACATTTAACAATAAGCTTCCCCTAAAATCCATATGTTAACCATCTTCTTGATTCTTCAAAATCTGTAAGCTCCTTGTAATGATCACTTTGTGAAGAAAACCAAATATAACGAACTTGATGAAGAAGTAAAATTTCCCAAACTTGTGTCTTAAATCTGTACTATCCACGGAACTCCATACTTATACGAAGCAAATACAAGTAGACCACAATCCCTTGACAAGAATCCTCAACTATATGAGACACTGAGCACTACAATGTAACTCCTTCAAGTGATAGACAATGTGTGCATAGAGCATTATAAGAAAAATCACACATTGCTAGATTCATCAAGCTAGATGATAAGAACACAAACCAAGCAATTCCACTTCACCTTCAAATAAGTGATAAATAATCCTCTTCGTAATCAATTCTTAAATAAATCTCCAAAACGAGCCTTTTTTAAATCCTTTTAAGAACATAAATTTCTTCCTGTGTGTGTGAACCAAATAACCATTCTGTGTGTGTGTTATCCAAATATCATGCTCAACTTCCCCTTAAATCAAAAATCTTCTCGTAATAAAGCATGAACAGTATGTTGGGAAGGAGCAGTACTTTCATAAAAATCTGCAGTACTTTCATATAAACTGCAGTACCTTGAAGAAAACGCAGCAGTACTTTGAATTATCAGTACTTTCATTGAAGCGCAAACAGTACTTTAACAAAAATTCTCGAGCAGTACTTTAAATCAGTGAAGCAGTACTTTCAACAAAATTCGATCAACAGTACTTTAAATTAAAATCTGCAGTACTTTGAAATAAACTGCAGTACTTTCACGATCAGCAGTACTTTCATCTTTTTCGAAGCAGTACCTTAATAAGAACTCGAGCAGCACTTTGAATAAAACTCAGCAGCAGTACTTTAAAACAT
This sequence comes from Chrysanthemum seticuspe, assembly GCA_019973895.1. Classification (NCBI taxonomy): domain Eukaryota; kingdom Viridiplantae; phylum Streptophyta; class Magnoliopsida; order Asterales; family Asteraceae; genus Chrysanthemum; species Chrysanthemum seticuspe. Next base: position 125,823,739 of record BPTQ01000006.1, on the reverse strand, counting down.
AGTAGCAGTACGTTCACAAACATGCAGTACCTTGCATAAATTCGAGCAGTATAACATGTGAGAGCAGTACTTTGAAAAATATACCATCAATAACTCTCAGCTTTTATCCCATGTGCAAGTAATATCATTAATCTTCACACATTAAAAGCATCCCACATGAACCAAACAACAGCAACAGTACGTTGAAACATTCATCAGTACTTTCGAATAAAACTTGTAGTAGCAGCACTTTAAAAATTAAAAACTCGAACAGCAGCACTTTCGTATCAATGAAATAGCATGATTAGTATTAAAAGTAGGGACCACCAGCCACAAATTTGACCAAAGCTACTTACTCACAAAAGCCACCAACCAGTTAAAACCTTCGCATATATCCGAACATAATTAATGTGAGCAGACCAGTAGTAACTCTCGAACATAAACAATAAAACCATATATCAATTTCAAAATTAATGCATCCATGTGAATTAATGACGCACCAATCCCATCCAAGCATGAACAGAATTAACTGCGTCCCATGTGCGCATGAACCATGAGAGTAATGAGACCAATAAAAACAAATATTGCCGCATCTTCTGACTTGACCAATCATGTCCATAATTTAACCAATCAAAGATGAGTACCAGCTTAAGAACCATGCACCATAGCATATCAAATCCAAGCACCATAAAGCGTTTTTGTACTATCCCATGTAAGTCCTTCACATGCATGTAGCAATCCAAACCTTGAAAATTCGAATCTGAAAAACACCTTCAGCAGCCAACTTCGACAGTTAATATCTTTTGCATAAAAGCTCAAATCGAAAATCCCTCCGGTGAAAAGTTAGATTAGTATATAAAGAACATCCACCTAAAATTTCGTCCCGATCCAACGGTTAACGAAAAAGTTATCGCCGTTTCAAAACAGTGCTGTATAAAAATACGAAAATTTGAGCTCCGAATTTTTCTTCCTTTTTCATCATTCTTCGACGTATAAAACCTTGTGAATCCTAGATATCACGAGCCCCAGGCTCTGATACCACATGTGAAGATCGTTGTAAGCTCTTAGACGAGGTCTAATATTATATCTAGGAACACATAATAACGAAAGCGGAATATTCAATAAGAATTAACGTTATAATGAACAAGGTTTTTCATTATCATAAACTAACTAAACAATAATAAAGATCAAAGACTTGATCTTTAACACTAACTAACTAAATCACTAAACCCTAGGCGTTTTCCCAATCCCTACGCCTAGGTTCCCACACACACACCCCTTTAGACGTCTACATCTTGTACGTACGTACTAAAACTAATGACCCTATGTCTCTTTATATACTAAAGACATCTAGGGTTTATAAGAGGAATCATAATATAATTAGGAAACAATACAATTAGGAAACTAAATATTCTTTTAAGCATATCTTCTAGAATCTTCCAAATCCTCCATCTTTTTGTAGTTTCCCTTCTTGTCACTTTTAGTCCTTCATGTTTCATTCTTCTTGTTTTGTATCATCAAATCTATAATAGACCCAACATATGCTTTGACTCTTAATCCCACTATCTATACCTTACAAATCAAACAGTTTTGGCAGACTGCTACTGTCATAAAACTTGATGAGGATGATGAGGAAACACCTATTACTGCACTTAGTCCAATTGTGGATGGCATAAATGTCTATGTTACTGAAAAATCTTTAAGGAGACATCTCCGTTTAGATGATACAGATAGTATCATAGATTTGCCAAACCCGGAAATTTTCCAAATTATTTCAAGAATGGGGTATCACACATCCAAACAACTTTTAACTTTTAAAAAGGGATGTTTATCTCCTCAATGGAGGTTTTTAATTCACACTCTTCTTCACTATCTTAGTCCAAAAAGAACCTCATGGGAGCAATTTAGTAGTAACATTGATGTTGCTCTTATGTGTTTGGCAACAAACAAAGTTTTTAACTTTTCAAAATTTATTTTTGATCATTTGGTGAAGAATGTGGATTCTTCAACAAAGTTTTTGATGTACCCAAGTTTCATCCAAACCATTTTGCAAGATAGAAAAAGTCAACTATCATCTCATAAAACAATTTTTCCAACTCCTTGCCTGCAACACAAAGTTTTCAGTAATATAGAAATGGCAAACAAGCAATTTAATGGGGTAATAATACCACTTTTTCTAGAGATGTTGGCTCAAATTGAACAGGTACAGGGTGAAGGGTCAGTAAACCCAACTGAACCCCAACACACACCCTTTTTGATTCCATCTGTTACTCATACACCTCTTATTATCCACACCTTTAAGAGAAGAAATAGAAAGGAGACTATAGTACCTCAACCCAGTTCTCCTCCTCTAACCACTATAGCAGATGAGGCTATCAATGTTGATAGTATGGAAGGGGTTAACACTACTGCCACTGGCTTAGTAGTTGGGCAGGCAAGTGTTAACATAAGTAAGACCCCAACCATGACAACATCTAAGGTGTCAGGTCCTTCTGAACTTGGTACTGGTGATTAAATCCCAAGCCAACTTGAAAATATGGGTGGCTCAGTTGATGTTCCTAGTCCAACTAGGGCTGAGACCGTGTTTATGCCTCATGTTGCACCTTTCCTAGAAGGTAACACATCTGGAAGTGCTGAAGGCAGTTCTAGACTTATGGAATTGAGTGCATCATGTACTAGGTTAACAACCAAGGTGGAAAATCTGGAGCAGGACCTTATCAGTACAAAACAACTTTATGCTAAAGTGTATAAGAAATTGGTGCTGAAGGTGAAGAAGTTACAGGCTAAGGTCAAGGTTCTTAAGGGACAGAGGAAGGATACTGAAGCATACTCCCCTAGTTCAAAGGATTCTGATGATGATTTGGGTGATTCTCCCAATCAGGGGAGGAAAACAGATGCTAATACTCAGGGGAGGCAACTAGATTTTGAAGAAGATTCATAAATGGCTCAAGAGTTTATTCAAATAATCTACGGTCAGTGTGTAAGAGAAACTCAGGCTCTAAGGGAAAGGTGTTGAGTGTTTGGAAGAATCCCCCCAGCAGAAGAGTTAAAGTTTAATTGAAGAAACTTAGGGCACGTTTGGTTGAGAGAATTTTGAAGAAATGAAATGAAGCAGAGAATAAAATCTCAGAGAATAGAAATCAGTAGAGAATTTTTTTCAATTCTAATGTTTGGTAACAACAGAGACTTGACCCGAGAAATTAAAAAAAATATATATATTGAAATAACATTTTGACATATAAGGCTCACTTGTATTTGTTTTGTTGATTTTTTTTAAAAAAAATTTATTTTTTCAAATAACAATTCTTAAAAAATATTAAAAAAAAATTATATTAAAAAATATATATCTTTTTTTTAAAATTTATTTTTTAAAAATTTATGTACTTTCTTTAAAAAAAATTATTTTTTAAAAATGTATTTATTTAAAAAAAACTTGTTTTTTTTTTTAAATATTTTTTAAAAATCTATTTACTTAAAAAAAACTTATTTAAAAAAAAATAATTTTTTACAAAAATATTTTTTTTTTAAATATATTTTTTTAATATTTTTTTTAAATTATTTTTAAAAATGTATTTAAAAAAAAACTTGTTTTAAAAAAAAAATATTTTTTTAAGAAAATTATTTTTTAAAAATGTATTTATTTAAAAAAATTATTAAAAAAAAAAAAAAAAAAAAAAAAAAAAAAAAAAAAAAAACCTTATGTTTGGAACTTAGGTACAAATATAAGTTGAAAAAGAAAAAAAAAAATATCATGAAAAAATATTACGAATCCAACAATTCTCATTTCTCCAATTCCCAACCAAAAGGGATGGAAATGAAGCTCTAAAATTTACACTACCAACTCTTTACAAATTCTCCCAATTCTCCTCAATTCTCCACCTTTTAATTTCTTTAAGCAACCAAACAATGGAATTCTATTCATTTCCATTTATCTTATACCATTTCTCTCTACCAAACACACCCTAATTAGTGATTTGAAGAGAAATCATAAGTTTTGGGGAGGATTGTTGGGAATTAAACGCAACAGTACTAATGGACTTAGTACTGACAAGCATACAAACGGGACTATTGAAGATAACACTAGCAGTACTAACTAACTTAGTACTGTTAGTACATAGATTTTGTACTGCTTAAGTGATATGTACGCGTTTTGTATTTATAGAATAGATATTGTATATCTTATACGAATATATAGTGATAGTTATCTTGTAAAGGACTCCTTGCGCCATAAAAGGAGATCCTAGGTTAGCAGTTACACACGCATCTTTTGTTAAGCTTCAAGGTTGTAAACCCTAGTGATAGTTGAGATCACTCGTATTATTATCAATAGTAATATTGAAGCGTTTTGTTAATTCAGTGTTCATTGTTCCATTCATTCATATACATCAAACACATCAATCTTCAAAAGTACTAAGTAGCAGATTCCGCATACTACTTTGTATACCCTCAAAGTATCTATAATACGAGTCTTAAGTGTATGGATCCTCAAAAGAGTCAAGATGTAAAACCCAGAAAAGTGTGTGTGTTCCAGGCATCAAGTCCTCTAAATGGACGCCTAGGGTTTGGTTTTTGTTCAGTCTCAAGGATCTATATGATTCCTGTTAGATTAGTTAACCATCCTACATTGATCAAGTGGGATTGGGGCTTTTGGAGTGTATTGTAGTTGTTAGAGATGATAACGAAGAACCTATGATAATAATAAAATTCTTTATGTTATTCCGTTGTGCTTATTATTATCATTATACTTATTGTTTATCCTAGATAAAGGTCTAATCAACCTAGAGTCTAAAACGGTCCTATAGAACTTATAGATGATGACGTGCATAAGTTTTCAGGTGTTATCAGAGCAGGAGGCTCTCGATCTAGGGATCTACAAGTTTTTTCGAAGAAAAGGTAAAATATTTCGAATCTGAAAAAAAATCGTAACCTTTCTGTAGGGCTGTTTTCAAACAGCGATATCACATTCGTTAACCATTCGATCGGGATGAAATTTTTCTGGAGCTTCTCTGTATATCAGGCTAACTTTTCACCGGAGGGATCTTTAATTGAAGGCCTCAATCGCAAGATATTCAGTGTCAAAAACGGCTGCAGAGAGAGGTACACAAGGTCAAATTTTTAGAGTTTCGTACTTTTGGAACCCTAGATATTTAGGGTTTGTTCTTCAATGATTTTATAATTGATATGATGTTTTCGGCCAGTCCTATGATTAAAGGTTAATGATTGGTTCTATTTGATTAAGGGTTTACTAGTCTGGTACTAAAACATGGAACGACTAATTGCTGGAGACTATTATGAATCGCTGTTGTACATGGTGTGTACAAAGGAAGTAAGACTATAGCAGTAAGAATACGTTTTGATGGGTGTAAGTATACTGGTGGTGTTCATGTTCGTTTTATGTTTATGAGATACACTTACTGGTTGTTGGGGAGTAGACCTACTTTTAAGTAGGATTATTGGTACTTATGAAATCATGTCATACTGAGGTTACTTCTTTCAAATATCTCTACTCGTTATATTAATACTGTTGTGTCAAAAAGATATTTAGCTGCTGCGTTTGAAGTTGTTGCAAGTTTATGCTGCTCATGTGCTGATCAAAAGAGTTAGTACTGATTTCCCAATATTAGTACTGCCAAGTGTCCACAATCTTAGTATTGCTTTACATCTTATACTTAGTACTGCTACTCGAGTTCTGTTAGTATTGCCCGTGTTATGACGAAGGGTTAGTACTGCTTTCAATATTAGTACTGCTCAACGTTTTATTTAGTTTGTACTGTTGGTCGAAAGGTTTGTACTGCTTTCGTTATTAGTACTGCTGTGTTCCTCGTTAATACTGCTATGCTTTTGGACGATTAGTGAAGCTTATCATTTGTGCTAATGGTGTGGGTATAGTAAAGGATTTGGTTATTGATTCACTTTGTACTGCTTCATGGATATTAGTGATATTTCGTTTGAGTTTTACAAAACCCTAACACTTGTATTTTTGTATTAAGCGACTACTGAGATTACAAAGTGGTAACGAGGGCAATGAATTGAATATAAGTTGGTTCTTGCATGATTTGGCAACAAAGATGGGAAGCATACAGTGATTTTGGATTGTCAAACACACACACGGAATTTCTATTTTATGGGCATGAGTTACAAGAAGTTAGGGGAAGTCGATCGTGATTCATGGAGTTTATTTGTGACACACACAAGAAGAAGTTTGGTTTTTGTTTTACATGTTCTTAACAGGTTTAATGACTCATTCTTATTGCATAATTGATTACGAAGAAAGGCGTTTATCACCTATTTGAAGATGAAGTGGAATTGTTCGGGTTTGTGTTTTATCATACCTTTTAGCAGGAGGTAACTTGTTCGTGCGTTAATGTGACAATGAATTGACAAGGAATTATTGTCAAGAGATTGCGGTCTCCCTATACACCAGTTTTGCGTATACGTTCGATGTCATCTATAGTACAAGATATAAGATACAAGTTTGGGTTGTTCTACTTTAGCATCAAGTTGGTAATACTTGGTTTTCTTCATCAGTAATCATTACATAGAGCCTACATTCTTCAAATGGTTAACATATGGGTTTCAGGTGAAGCTTAATATTAAAATGTTTAACCATTTACATGCGCCATTCGAGGGGAAGGTTTTTACAACTACTAATTGTTATTACTACTGATTGTTTAGGTTTCTATTGTCTTGAATTCATTTATAGTAAGTGTTTTGGTGTTCTTAATGGTGGGTAATTCGAGACATTGGAAGACTAGATTGGATGTATGATAGTGGTTCGTGATTGTGAAGATCAAAGGTGCTTCTACTTAGAGTCCCCTAGTGGATAATAAAAAAAGAGGAAGAAGTATTTACATGTTTTGCAACTTGAAGATCCTTGGTGGTACATATTATTTAAAGTTCACGAGGTGAGCTTAAGGGGAAGATTGTTTCATTCATGAAAGATCAAGACGAAGGTTTTGTAATTATCAACTAGGGGAAGATTGTTGGGTTTTATATTTGAGTTGATAAATACAAAACTACAAGTGAAGAATGAAGACAATGCATAACACGAGGGACTTGCTTAATAAAGAAGATTTTACTTATTAGTCCTTTGTAGTATTCTGTAAACCTAATTCTATATTATATAAAGAGAATATAGGTTATCAGTTTATGGGGGTCAAGATCTAAAACACAGAAAAGTCTGTGTGTTTCAGGCGTCAAGTCCTCTAAGTAGACGCCTAGGGTTTGGTTTTGTTCGGCCTCAAGGATCTTTATGTTTCTTGTTAGATTAGGTAACCGTCCTACATTGATCAAGTAGGATTGGGGCTTTTGGAGTGTATTGTAGTTGTTAGAGATGATTACGAAGAACCTTTGATAATAATAAAATTCTTTATGATATTCCGTTGTGCTTATTATTATCATTATGCTTATTGTTTATCCTATATCAAGGTCTAATCAACCTAGAGTCCAAATCGGTCTTATAAAACTTATAGAAGATGGTGTGTATAAGTTTTATCATAGTTCATTTTCGTTCATTTAATAAATAAACGAACATAAATGAAATTTTTACAGAACGGTTCACGAAAATGTTCATTGAACGTTCAATTTGTTTACTACCCTACCAATAAGGGCTTTTGAGTTTGTCTAATTGGGCTGTTTGATTGTATCTGCTATTAGTGCTAACTAAAGGCATTTTATTTTTCTTTTTAACATCATTCAAAGTAGCTTCTTGTAAGTTTGTCAAACAATATGCATTTGCAAGTGTCTTGGGTCTAAACATCCTAACTCCCATTTCAATCTCAATTAGTAACCCACCCATAAACAAACTATTAGCATGCTCTTCACTGATTTCTACTCGACTTAACAGATTATCAAAAGCATCCTCATATTCTTTAGCACTTCTATCATATTTCAAATTATTTAACTCAGACATAAGGTCATCATACACACTACCAAATCTTGCTAAGCCTGCTTCCTTATACACTTCCCAACTAATCAATGCACCATTATTCTTAACAATCTGTTTATGCTATAACAAAGCTTTATCATACAAATGGATTGCTATGAGATTTACATTTTCTACCTCTGGGACTTGATCAATAACTAAGAATTGCTGACATCTAAACACCATCCTTTTACATCATCACCACTTAACTTAGAGAATTCAATCTTGGCCATTATGTTATATGTTGTAAGTGATTTCCGCTATTCACATTTCCCACTTGTTGATTCTGCAAACTGAGCCCAGTAATGTGGTTAGCCATTTCATCCATTGATCTTTTCATTCATGCTAATGACCCTTCTATCATTGTTGCTATAGTATCTTCTAGTGTCATCATCAAGAACCGGTTGAGTACCACTAGTCCCTCATCCATTAACAGAATTCCTAGTTTCAGTTACCATGTCTAATTGATTTAATATTATTCGTACAACCACGATTTTAAAGATTCTCTAAATTGATCAATTGATCACTAAAGATTAGAGAAAATGTATTTTGTGACACAAATTGCATAACCTAAAAAAGCTATAAACAAAGTACCAAAGTGGTTGCGGAATGAATCCTACGCTAAGTATTTTGGATTGGAATGTAAAATAGAACAAATTTAGTAGAACATATTTTGGATTGGAAGTGTATTTTGATAAGAAAGATAATTGTTCAATGGGGATGGTCGGAAAGTTAACCGGAAATTGAACAACGATTGTACGGTGGATTGTGGTGGTTATGGTGCCAAGAAAGTCCTCTAATACCACTTGATAAGCACTTCTAGGGATCAATTAAGTAAATTAAGTTTCGTTAGAAGATCACAACTAAATAGGCTAGTCAAGACAATACGAAATAGACCGGCGAATTTTAATTGATTATTAATGAAGAGAAAAGTAGTTGGAGTTTGTTACGGTGAATGATTACAAGGAAGGAGGAGACAATTACAGTTTGATAGCTAGTTTTTACAAAATGACAACTAAAGTAATTAAATAGGAATTTTGACGCCAAAGTCCGTTGAAGGTTGTTGGAGCTTGTCATGTTCACCTCACACGCCTGAGATAACTCATTTGTGTGCACCTCACGTGCCAAGCAACTTAAGACTTATTTGTTGCTTACAGGTTCTTTGTAATTGTTCCTCTTAGCCTATTGCGAGTTCTTTTTCTTTTTCTTTTAATTAAATCACCGTTGCGAAAAGAAGATTTAAGATAAATCATATGTTGGTCGATGATTGTTAACAAGCACATAACATATAACGTATTTTGTTGTTACTAAAATGTTGGTGGTTATTCGTCCCAAAGCTGGGTGAGATAATCAATAACTGTTCAGCAGAAACAACAAAGGGTCAGTAGTAACAGATACCACTAGGTGGTTACCGGATATCACTTGGAATCGTGTGATCACTTTCCAAAGTAAACTATTCGACCCTAATGCCTGGGTATCACGAATATCTACTTGGGATAAGACCAAATGCAGTTAGAGAATTAGGCACAATTCTATAACCCTTTCGCTAATAAGTGTTTTCGTTTTCTGTGTGTCTTTCATGCATGTTCAGATCTCCTATTTATAGGAGGTTACTCTTGACTGTTCCAATGGAATTATGAGTATTAATCGGCCCATTAATAGCCTCATAATCATCCCCATTATAGCCGTTAGTGGTTACATGACCAATTAAACGTGGTCATAATGATGCAGTTGTAACTGTCATTTATCAGTACTTTCATAGTGCTTTCAGTGGTTACACTGCTTCAGTGGAAACGCCACTGCTTCAGTGTAAACACAACTTCAGTGGAAACACTGATCCTACTGAAGTACTAGTGTTAACCACAACAGTACTTTCACCAAGCACTACCAATACATACCACTATTAGAGTCAGGGTGTTCATGGACCTTATGGGTGTACACTCCGTACCTCCTAACCCATTACAAGGTGTGAACCATCCCACAAGTGCACTAAATTTTCCAACATAAAATACGTATGGCTTAAACACCAAAACAACGAAGACATACTACAAGATTTGTAAAACTAAGTATTAAAGAGGATTTCTCTCAATGGTATGGCTTAAACACCAAAACAACGTACGTATCCATTTTTGGAAGGCTAAAATTTATAACCTGTATGATGCATGTGTTCATCATATTCATACGTACGACGCGAAGGTGCCATAACCATACAAAAACTTGTCTATATTAAATTTAACAATCTCACAGAGTAGCAAACAAGAAAATGTAGCGCATAATAATATAACCACAACAACATCAAATAATTTAACGTCCATTATTATTTGTTACATATCTTACATGCATTAATCATCACTAGACATAAATAAAATAAAAACGTACAAATGTGTGTAGAATTTACGTAAAAAAAGGAAATACAAAGGCTTTTTTATTAAGTTACATAATAGTACAAAAGTGGTGACGGTGGTGGTGTGGTGGCGGTGGAGGGTGGTGATGAAACGGTGGCGGTGGGTGGTGGTGATGACCATGATGAGATGGTGGAGGATGATGGTGATGTGGTGGCGGCTGGTGGTGATGCGGTGGTGGATGGTGATGTCCTGGCATTTTTAATTCTTTATGTTTTCTTATATCTTTGATCACTTGATATATTGTGAATAAGATTGGTATATATGTATATGATATTATTTTGTGCTAAGGTTTTATGAATTTATAGTGTGTGGATTGTGACACAATTAAGTCATATGTTTCCTTAACGAAGTGGTTTATCTTAAAGTGATATATATAAATGAAATAAAAACCATACCGTGTACAGAAATTAAATCCACGCGTTTGGTCATATTCACGTGAAAGCTGCGTTCTTATTATCTCTTTTATAATATTTGTGTACGAGAGAGACGTGTAGCAACTAGCGAGCAAGGGTGGCAATTTTCGACACGACACGATAAACGACAAGAACTCGACACGAAGTTAAACATATTTGGATTGAGGATAAACATGTTTGGGTCAAAAACGGGTCAATCCGTCTAACCCGTTTAATAAACGGGTCGTGTTTGGGTTGAGTAAGTATTAAACAGGTCAACCCGTTAACCCGTTTAAGTATATAAGATTCTAAAAATAAAATATATAACCTGATTTTTATGTTGAATGTCGATTAAATGTATTTTATTGTTTACTTAGTATGAGTGAATTTGCCTACGGTTGGTAATGCTACAAGGTGGGTTAATGTCCTTCCAATAAAGATCAACGTTTTTGCTTAGAAAGTTTGTTTAGATAAGTTGCCTACGAAGATTAATTTATCTCTTCGCGGGTTAGATATTCCATCTATTCTTTGCCCCATTTGTCACTCAACATGAGAGTCTAGTTCTCATCTTTTCTTCTCGTGTAATGTGGCTCGTTTTCTTCAGTCTAAAGTTGCTAGATGGTGGGATTTGGTTGCTCTTGATATTCATTCGTATGATGGTTGGTTATCCTGGTTCTCCCCTCTTCGTCTTGTTAAAGGACTTAACGATGTTTTGGAAGGGGTCTTCTATGTTATATGGTGGGTGATTTGGAATTTTCACAATCAAATTTTGTTTGGCATCTCTCAGCCGCGTTTGTAATTGCTTTTCGACGATATTGTTTTATTGTCTTTCACTTGGTGTTCGAGTAGATGTAAATGTAAATTTGATTGGACTTCTTGGATGAAATGTCCTAGTTCCTTATTTTTTGTAATCTTTCTAGCTTCTTGCTAGCTTTTAATATATTCCGCCATTAAAAAAAAAAACTTAGTATGAGTGAATTATAATTCTATACCTTATATATCTTGAAAATTGACGCTTATAATTCAGAAAATTGTCGCTTAGTTATCTGTATGTTTTCTTATCATATTTTAGATCCGTATATCATTTTTTGCATTTAAACTAGTTAAATCGACAAACCACCAGCTTTATTCACTGCTTGACCTATTTACTTAAATGGGTTAAACAGGTCACAAATGGGTTACACGTGCTATGCAGGCCTGAGTTAGGGTTGAGTTTCTTGACACGATTAATAAATGAGTCGTGTTTGGGTAAAGGCTATACTAACCCGCCAACACGCGAACCCGAATAAGTTAACACGAACACGACTCGATTGCCACCCTTACTAGCGAGTACTCCCACCGTCTCAAAATGACTGTGGGGGCAAGAAAAATAATACGGAGTATCAAATTTAGTTACACTGTGTTTTCAAAATTTATTTTAGAAAGAAAAGAAGTGAAATTGACTAGAAAAAAAGTTTGTGACGTTCTTAATTTTTTTCAAAAAAGTTAAGAAAGTGAGATGAAAGACACAGAGAGTAAAGTGCTTGTGTTTTTAGTTTAAAATGTTTCACTCCATTACTAAAGTGAAATTGAAAAAGCCACATTTCTCTCACACTTTTTTACTTTTCTTTACTCTACTTTCTTTATTTTACTTTCCTTTTCTTACTCAACTTGAAAACACCTTATTAAAGTTGGATCATTACATACTTCAATCAATCAAAATATTAACTCTGCTCACTCAATTATTTTTTGGATGATTAAAAGGAAAAAACAATATATATTTGACATATCCAAAAATAAAAATGTGTACTATATAATCTTGAGACGGAGGGATTATATAAAGAGAAAATCTAAAATGCATCCCTGTGATTTGTTCAATATCTCGCTATACATCCTCGTAGTTTTTTTTGCGAAACAAACATCCCTCCGTTAGTAAAATCAGTCAATGAGGACTAACGATGCAAATTATTTTTCCTTTATCGCATAACGTAAGTTAAAATATTTGCATCGTTAGTCCTCATTGACTATCTTTACTAATGGAGATCCAACTTTACTAACGGAAAGACGTTGTGTGCCAATTTTGTTAACAAATAAAAAGAGGGCAGCATAGGCTCGAACTCCGATCTGATCGCCTAAAAACCAACTCCCTAACCACTGGACTAAGCGTCCAATGCTGTAATTACGTCAAAATAAACTCCATTTAACATTTTTTTTGCTCGAACTCCTTTTTATCTATTTTCGTCCGTTTTCGTCCGTTTTTTTACGTTTTATTCTGTTTTTTTACGTTTTCTTCCGTTTTTTACGTATTCGTCCGTTTAATTACGTTTTTGTCCGCTTTTTAAGTTTTCATTCGTTTTTTTACGTTTTCGTCCATTTTTTACGATTTCTTCTGTTTTTATATGTTTTCGTCCGTTTTTCACGTTTTCATTTGTTTTTATCCGTTTTCGTCTGCTTCTTTACGTTTTCGTATGTTTTTTTATGCCTTTGTCCCTTTTTTTAAGTTTTGATCTATTTTTACGTTTGCGTCCGTTTTTATATGATTTTGTCCGTTTTTTACAACGAAAACTTAAAAAAATGGACTAAAACGTATAAAAAATGATGAAGATGTATAAAAACAGATGAAGACATAAAAAAGAAAAAAAAAGTTAAAAATGCAAAAAAAATTGCCGAAGACTTTAAAATACAGACGAAAACGTAAAAAAACTTAGGAAAACGTAGAAAAATGGACAAAAACGTAAAAAAGCAGACGAAGACTTAAAAAAACGAACAAAAACGTAAAAAATTGGACGAAAACGTAAAAAACTAGACGAAAATGTAAAAAACAGACGAAAACTTAAAAAACAGATGAAAAAGTAAAAAAAAAGAACGAAAACGTAAAAAACGGGTGAAAACGTAAAAAGTGACCAAAACTTAAGAAAACAGATGAAGACGTAAAAAACGGACGAAAACGTAAAAAAAGTGACGAAAACTATGGGAGAGCAAGGTGTGGGTTTTGCTAAAAACCGAACCACATCCGCATTTGCAGTTTTTAAAAAAATGAGAACACACAATCGCGCGGTTTTGCGGGTTTGCGATTTTTGTGGTTTAACGGTTTTTAAAGTTTTTTTTTTTTTCAAATTCTATGTTTTGGTATATATTTCTTATAGAATAAATATATCATAAGGTTACATAATGAGTAGAAACATATATATATATATATATATATATATATATATATATATATATATATATATATATATATATATATATATATATATATTAGCTACAATTTTAGGCTAAAAAATGTGGGTCCTGATTCATTTTGTGGGTCCCTGATTTTTTCCTGTGGGTTCTGATTCATTGTATGTGTATTTATTATGAGAAGTTGTAGCTAATTGGCTATAAAAATTGTAGCCAAACTATCCCCATATATATATATATGTACATGACTGTTTTTGTAATTGTATAAATATGTACATGACTGTTTTTGTAATTATATAAATATTTTTATCTTTTCTGTATTTATCTTCTTGATTATATGTGGATATATTAGAAATATATATGGTGATATTTTATAGGCCTATATTTAGGCCCGGGTAACAATTTGATTATACGCATGATTCTATAAAATTTTATCTTAATCTGTAAGGTATATATAATATATTGTATCGGCATTACATACAAACATAGTATTCACAGATAGTTTATTAAAAGATGCAGCCACAAAGACAATCGAAAAGGCTTACAAGAGCTAAAGATATTAAGAGTGGTGCTTCTGTTTCAAAAGGTATTATTGTGATGTTTTATGTTTGTATTGTTTTTGTATTATTGTGAATTTTGTATTACTGTTTGGCGTTTAAAGGTATCTAATTTTTTTAAAACATATTCACGTACCAATAAGAAAGCTAAAACTAACGATGTTGAGGTATTGGAATCAGCCACATCAGGAAATCAAGAAACATGTATTGTAGTTATTTTGTACTGTTATTGTTTCCTCAATTATTTTTCATTAATATATATGTTCATACAACCTGCATGTATTCTATGTATATGTTGTATGTTTTTGTTTTTTTATTGTAGGAAGGTAACAAACACGTATTGTAGTTATTTTGTATATGATGTTGTTTTGTCAATCAATTTTACCAACTGTTGTATTTGGTATGGGTAAAACTATTTTCATTATATTTTCATTAGTAATGTGTGATTGTTTATATGGTATTTTTATAATTTATATACGAATTGTTGTTTCAAAAATTGATTTTTAGATTCACCAATTCACCCACATGATATTTTTTAACTATTCAATTGTTTTGTGTTTTGTTTGTTACTAAATAGAAGTGACAAAGGGTTTTCAAAAGTTATTTTGATGCTTATTAATCAATCCAGTGTTATTAAAGAAATTGTTTTGTTTTTTTAATTGTTTGGTAAATTAGTTGAGAGGAATATATTTACAGGAGGTTTTTCTGAAAAGGAAGACAATGTAGCAAAAACTCCTATATTGGAAAGTGACACACCAGGAAGACAAGGTTCATGTATTATTTTGTAAATTTATTTATTTATTTATTTATTTTTTATTGGATTTGTTTTTTTTAATTAATACAAAATGTTTTCATTATATTTTAAATAACAACTGATAAAAGTTGTAGTAAGAAATCAATTGCTATAGGTAAAACTACTTTTGAAAGTAATCCATCAGGAAGAAACTATCAAAGCCGTTCGCGGAATTTGCCAACAGTATGTGAGGGTAATATGTTTTTATTATTGTGTAATTTATATTTTTATTTAAATATTACTTTAGATACGTTTGAATTAATTTAGAATCATGTATTGTTTGGTTATAAACGCTAGATTCTTCAATCAGTAATAAGACGTTACAACAACATTCTTCATCTTCTGCAACATGTTCAACGGGAAACACTCCATCGACGCAATTGGGTATGCCAATTGTAGAAAGCGACACACCTGAGAATCAAACTTTAAAATATATAAAGGAGTTGGAAGGTATTGTCATTTTAATTCTGTTTGTTATGGTAACGGTTTAGCATTTATTATATAATTTCCCACTACCTAATAATATGCAGGAAGAAACAGAAACTCAAAAATGAATTTTGGTAACCAAACATCTTCTTTACATTCCAAATCAAGTTCTGGGAAAATCAGAAGCACCATAAATGATTCTAATTTCAAGTATCAAGGTAATAGTTCTAGAGTGAATAACTCTAATCTAGGGAAATCTCAATTTGGTGAAAGAAACATTAAAAGGAAGAGTGCCAATTTTCAAAGCAGTTCACGAGGTATATATATTGTTTATTACTATTAATAATAACAATGTTTATAAATATATTTACCAACAAATGTATGTGTAAATGTTTACAGGAGTAAACATACATGAACAACAAATAACTCGTTTAGAGAATGTTGATCCCATGATTAGTAACATGGTAATAAAAGGGAGATGTATATCTATTTGGCATTCTCACAAGTTGAATGAAGAACATGATCCATATAGTTTGGATTTTGTTTTGCAAGATGCGGGGGTAATTTGAATTTATACGCGCATAATTTATACATATTGGAAAGTATTGATCATAGAATCTAACATTTGTAACCGTATAAACAGTCCAATCGAATCCAAGTCTACATAAAAAAAGAGCTGATGTTTAAATTTGAACCACTTTTAGAAGAAGGCCAATGTTATATCATCTCAAGATTTGGAGTGGCCGAAAATGGTGGTAGATTACCGTTGTTACCACACAGGTACAAAATTTGTTTCTACAAACGGACTGAAGTGACCAGAGTTGAGCAAATAGACGATAATTACGTTGGTTTTATTAATGAGCCATTCACTCATATCTTGAATACAGATAACGAGTATCATGAACATGATTGTGTAGGTATGAGTTGTTTGCTATAAAAATTTGTAATTTTATATTCAAAATGTGATGTTTTAATCTTCTTTATTTTTCGTTATTGTTGGCAGGTGTTATGGGAACAGTAGTAGTTATTGGAAAAATTGTATCAGTCAATAGCCATGGTGGCCAGAAGATCCGCAGGAGTGTTGTGATTGAATATGTTAAGTATGTGTTATTCATATTTATTTACACAAAATATTATATTAATGGTGATGTTATAATTTAAATAAACACATATCTATTTCAATCCACACAGGTCTCTTAGGATTGATTGTACATTTTGGGATAAATGGGCATTATTGTGGAATGATTACGAAAAGAAACTTGATCAACTTTGACATATAGACTTTCTATTGGTGTTGGGGAAAGTCAAATATTGGGATAGTAAGTTTTTTTAATTGTTTTATAAATTTAGCGCACCATACCCGCCATTAAAATAAGTATGTTTTTTCATTCATATGATTTAATTAAACTTACACATAACATAGATACGCCATCTATACATAACACTTTATTTGGCACAAAGATTTTCATTAATAGGGATCTGCCGCCGTTGGTTTCATTCCGGAAAAGGTAACGTGAATAATACAAGTTTATATAAATAAGTACGTACTTTGTTAAAAGTTAATAAAATTCATACATAATACAGCTACGAATCGCAAGAGGGATATGACCCTAGGGAATTCAAGATTGAGTCATACGACCAGGTCAGCCATGTAGTTACACCAGCTGAATTCATGCAAGGATGTGTGAAAAGATTGGTAGGCATGATTCGCAGTATTGAACCGGTAACTTTGCAAATTTTACTCTGATTATTGATTTAGGTATTTCCGACTGAAACGTGTCATTGTTTAAACATCATCAAATTTTACCTAACATTAATAACAAAAACAGGATACATGTTGCGTTGTTTACGCGACAGTTCACAGCATACAGTATGAGAGTGGTTGGACTTACATTGGTTGCAAAGTATGCAATACAAAAGTAACACCAATAACAGGAAAAGGAAGCTCCAGTTCAAAGAATAAGAATCAGTTATGGCATTGCAGAACCCACGGAGAAACATACGCAGTTGCATCCATGTACGGAATACAGTGTGTTGAAATATATTGTTGACACTGTAAGATGTTTTCAATTATCGTATTTTAAAAACAAAACAGCTTAATCATTAATATATGTGCAGGTTCAAAATCATTGTTCGAATATTCGATGAAAGTGGATCCGCACAAGTGATTATATTTGACAAGAATGTCCATAGGATGATTGGGTTTTCAGCGTGGGAGATAATGGAGAAACAAGGCATGGATACAAATGAATATTTTCCAAATGACCTCAATGCAATAATAGGGAAACCGTATTTGTTCAAAATCAAATACACCGAATTTAACCACAACAATAACATGCATATATATCGAAGTGAGAAAGTCATGGAAGATGCAGAAATAATCAATCACTTCAAAGATGGTTTCATAATTGATGAGGTTTAACATATTCTTTGTAAAATAAACTGAATGAAATGGTTATAATTACATTATAATTGTCACTTTTGGAATATTATTTAAAAAATAACATTCTATTATATTTTACAAAACAGGATTCTGACGATGAGTTGCAAGGAGCTGAAAATGAATTAGAAGATTTAGAATCAGAAAATGAAGATGCAACAGAAGACGCACATATTAGTGAAGAAAAATCCGCATGTGAAGAGGATGTAGTAGATGAAGATGAAGTTGCTAATAAAAATGTGGATTACAACAACGAAGAAGCATTAGATGGTTTATATGATTTTCAAGGTGACGTGGATACACACGAGTTTGCGACAAAAGAAACAGAAGATGAATTTACAACAACGATTACAACAACGATTTCGAATGAAAATGAGGTATGATACATTATGTTTTTTTTTAAAAACTATGACACAAAGAATTACCATGAGTTTAAATCTAAATATGTGAATCTGTTGACTAATATTTTTACAGGATGGGAAAAATCATAATGCAACTCATGTTAAGAAAAGACCTCACTCGGCAATAGATCCATTAGAAAGTAGAATAGAAGATGAGAATGAAGAAAACAATTTAGCAAAAAGAATTGTACCAAACATTTTGGAGTAGTGTATTTAATTATCTTCACCAAAACATGTTTTGATTATTGTTTAAACGATTTACTTATGGATTATTTTTAAATATTGGATATTGTTTGCTTCTGGATTTACGTTGAAAACACGTGTTAAAAGTTTATTTCATATATATTGATTGTTGGTGTTGATGGTGTTGTTGTGTCACTCCAACAATATTGGCAATTGTATTTACAATCCTGCTATATGAAATTCACAATTTCAAAGCATTCTATTCAGTTGTATTTACAATCCTGCTATATCAAATGTTGACATAAGATTAACCACAACATATTTAAGTTGCATAATATCAAAAACAACCTTAAATTGTCACCATTCATAAGCATTTACACACCAATTACTAAAAGTTTCATCATGTCAACAAATATAAGCATCTAACCAAAAAAACAACATTAAAATGTCTATGAAACGTATCCTTCCTTTTTCCTAACAAACATGGAAAACAGGATACTCTAAATCATCTTCAGAATTTATACACATGAACTTAAATCTTATCATCTTTCCATACTCAAACAAACAATCTTCAAAAAAATGGCTCTAGTCACCTAATGCATTCACATGATTAACTCGGTATGGATTTTCTCTATGATAATCAATCTTAATTTGCCTAATTGAAAAACTGTAAATGCCCACAAAAAGGACCAATAATATTTGGTCCAATCAAACTTAACACAATAACATTTTATCAATAGAATAATAAAAAACAAAACAACACCAACTGCGAAACAAATGCATAGAACTATAACTATAGAATATGGAACAATCATGAAGAACCTGCTGCATTACCTGTTTTAAGTAGATGACCGGAAAAAAAACAAGCCTCAAATTAATGTTGATGATTAAGATAAACAGACAAGTTGGCCACTATTAAGTACAGTAACTTATGTATTATTTGATATGTGTGTAGTGTCAGCTACTAAAAAGTGTATAGAGTAAGTTATTTATTATTTAATATGTTTTTATTGTTGGTTATTACAAAGTGAAAAAAATCCCATATAGATTTTGGACTATTATATAATCAAGCAAATAGAACATAAACTAAACAAAGCCCAATACATGTTAAATATTATAATCCATTGAGCCAAGTTTTATAGTTATATATCTTACAAAAGCCCAAATGACATTTACAAAACTGATTCATCACACTCAAAAAATTATAGCCCAGACAACAACCAAGCTACTTACATGGAAAACATAACATTTGAATATACAATGTAATGACATGCAGCAAACAGAATTGATTATTAACAACAAACTAACCAACAAATTAGGCAACAGAATGCGAAAACATATTACCTAAAAATATCATTTAGTAATCTACCATAGAAGCATATATAAAAGATACTAATTCAGATACATTATAATTACATGGAATAGTTAGTCATATAAATAAAAAGCATACCAAATGTAAACCTATAATAACCCCCAAGTAATTGTTTTAAGTTAAACAGACATTAGACAATGGCAATATCATTCAACTGTCATAACAACATCCCATCTGTTTTTCAATACTTCAACATCTAATGTAAATTTGAGAATCTGGTTCTCGTCAACCCCAAGTTCCTTCAAGATCGATTTCCATTCTCCAAGCATAACAACATGGTCATCAAACTCCTTGACTCTTAATTTGTCAATATACTTCCGAAAGACAACGTCCTTCTCAAATGAGGAATTCAGATGACACAATCTGGCCTTTGTTGTATTGTCTGGACCAGAAAAGTTGTACAGCTTATGTAGGCGAACAAAACCAGCTGGAACTGTCTGTTCAAATGTATACAACACACAATCATAAATTTAAACAAAACAAAAAGATATATAAAAACAATATACACATCAAGTATAAACTTACAACATAACCCTTCAAACCAGTTGAACCAATCTTCTTAAAAAAACAACACCCATCATCATCAGAGTTGTTTGATAAACATGTATTTCCTTTGCTTGAACTCCCGTGCTCCTAAAAATATATAAATAAATGAAATAACAAAACACATATATAAAAGAAAAAAAACAAACTTTTAAATATGATACGCTTACACAGCGCGTTCGGGGTCAAAGGAACTTCCTTTTCGTCGAGCAAGTTTTTCAACACCCTAGGCAGTGAACCTAATCGTTGTGGTGTAGTATTAGGGTAAGCCACGGGAATTGATATCGTTCTCTAGGGGAATAGGAATGCTAGTGAGAAGTTACTACGCTAAGGTTGGGGTTGAGGAAGATTATTTTTTATCTTTTTATATTTTTTAGAAAAGGAAAAGTACGAATCTCGGGGTTTGGATTTGGGGGGTTGGTATTTCTACCGATTACTCTACTATTATCTAATTATCTAAGCTAAGGTGGTGGTAGTCTATGTCTAATTATTGTGTGCTCGTATGATAGTTTAAAGATGTGTTTACTTAGGTTTTACTACTCCTTAATTATCTCCTATTGGTGGTTGAATTGTCACGTCCTTATTCCTAGTTGCGTTGTGTGTCTAAAGTTGTAGGGTATGCGTTTCTCCCTAACTCTTTGAAGTTACCAAAGGGTCTCGTCTACAAAACCCACTAGGGATGATAAACTCTAACTCTAAGGCCTCTTTGGATATTTTAGCTTACAACAACTCAAAGTGCTATAACCTAAGGTTCACAAAGATTAATCAAGCATTAAGTACACAACGAATGACCTATCGCATTACTAGATCATTAATCAACTAAGATAAGAAACAACCAATCAATATTCAATAATTAAGTTTCATATTCCCTAAGCAAACACACAAGTAAATTAGCCGGACATGGAGAACATGCAAGCATACACACAAATAATTGAAGACATAATTAAATTAATGAAGTAAACAACTTATCTTGGTGTAAGATAGGGTTTAGAACCCTAAAATACGACCTTGGTTCGGTTTAGGTTTTACTCCAAAAGTTTACCCAAAAGACTACTCTTTAAAACTGAAAAATTCGGATTCTATATATAAGATTACATGTGCGACGGCGTCACCTTATGATTTGTGACGCCGTCGTGTCCCCGTCATTAGGGTTTCGTCTTGGCCAAGTTAATCTTGCGACGGCGTCACCTTATGCTTGTGACGCCGTTCTGTTTAGCTTCTGACGCCGTCTGGATTGAATCTAGGCCGTCTGAGATGCGACGGCCTACTCTTTTAAAGCCCGACGCCGTCCTCCAAAAACTAGCAATTTCTCTTCTGTGTCGTCACAAATTCCTCCGACGGCGTCGTAGATTAAGCAGTGACGCCGTCCCCTTGTAATTTAGCAGCTTGAGTGTCTCGATTCTTGACTTTGGCCATTTTCTTCATATATCAGCGCCTTTTCGTCCAAATAAGTGCCATTACAGCAGTTTGCCTTCCAGAGACCTAAAAAGTGAAAAGGAACGATATTAAGCAATAACGGATACAAAAGTGATCAAATAAGGGCTTAAACGACCCCTCAAAAAGGTACATTTTAAAACCTTATCAAATATCCCTACACTTGATATTTGCTTGTCCTCAAGCAAATGTGCTTTTAGCCAATTAATTTATAAGTTAGGGGTCATGAAGCATTGGTTTAAAATAGTCCACAACACATATAAGCCCCGCAAAAGTCGTAACAAGCACGGAAATTACATACTAGCACCTCACATGGGGTGTTTGGATACTCACATCTCTCGGGTGTATATGAAATATAGCTGTTAGGATCCAAATATTATTGTGTTGATGATTCGGGTGGTCTTGGGAGATCAAAATACATGTTAGCCATTAGAGAGAGAAAGTTAGAGAGTTGGGTGTTTTCTTGGTAGAGAGTTGGTTTACAAAGTATGGAATATTAGATTGAAAAGCACCACCCCTTCCATGGATGGAAGGGGTATTTATAGTTACACCATACACGACCTCCTATCGGCCTGTGGATCAGGGATACAGTGGGTAAAGACCCGTCCTTCCTCCACGGTGTTGCACTAAACTATTCTACGCTACTAATTAACTGATAAACAACTTAATAACGTAAATAACGACAAGTCTACGAGCTAACTTAAGCTAGATAACATTTGGGGTGACCGACTCTTCACTATGGAATTTTCTAATTCCTAACAATCTCCCCCTAAGGGAGGTCACCCCATGTTTTACATATTGAATCCTAGCATTCTATTTTATCTTTGTTCTTGAGCTCGTAGACTTCAATTCTTCATTTCAACAATCTTTGTGCTTTAGTAGTGATTCTTCAAAGTCCGCACAGATTAGTACTTTTAGTGGAGGTCTTTGGTCTGATCCACATCTTTGATGATCTTCGAGCTTTCATTGAGATCATCAGCCACAATAAATCTCTGGATCACCCTTTATTGTGTTGCCATCATGTGAAGTTGTGACTTTCGGACCGACATGCTCACACTTTTGAATCATGACATCTTTCCATCAGAGTAGCGGAAGCCTTACTGGTTCATGATATTTGCAGCAGCGAAGCAAAAGCATAGTATGAAATATCAGAGCCAGGTTATGTAGATATGCACCAGTCATGATTTCTTCAAATTAAGTGTGGATACTGTGAGCATGCGGCTTTGGATTGACTCCTCAATTTTGATCAGCTGCAATCGTCGGGGTGTACCTGCATACGACAGTTAGCAATAAAGCGCACGAAAGTGTCTTTGATCACTTTCGTTGAATTGAGGTACACGGCCCATGGTTCCCCGTTGATCAGTACAAGTACTGCCTGTGATCAGGTAGGATTCCTAAGAATCTCCTTGACAGGGTTTCGCAGCTGTTCTAGCTGTTCTCAAACCGGAACGTCTCAAAGAAGACAACACGGAGTGAGTGAACCAGCAAATTGAGATTCACTGATTGATGAAAAATGATTTGAAAAACAATCGCGTATTGCTTGAAGAAAGAGTTTTGCAATACGACGAAGGTTTTATGAGAAAGATCAATTTTCAAACAAAAATACTTTTTGTATATGAAACGAGTACACATTCGACGTGCTAGTGAAAAGAAGAGATTCGCACATCGAACGGTTTTTCCAAAAGTATTTTTTCAATCAGAGATACTTTTTGTATTTGAAATATGAATACACATTCGATGTGCTAGAGAAAAGAAGATTTGCACATCGAACGGTTTTTCCAAAAGTATTTGTCAATTCCATTCCTGGACCAAGGTTGATTCAAGATTGAATCGCCCCATCGTTTCTATCCAGTTGTCACAAGTTTGATCTTACGAGAAGATCTCACATGTCACCCACCAAGAGCTTGTTTGATGTAGGCTCTAGAGGGATTTCCATCTTCATTGTGAATATTTTTACATATCACTCGGATGTTCTGGCAATACCACAAGGATAATGCGTAGGACTCTTAATATATACTTACTTTCCACATTGTGTGAAACAGCAAGTCTTCAAGAATTTAGTGTCCTAACGAGATATTGTGGATGATCTCTTGGCTCTAGACTCAATAGTGCTCATTTGGTTCCTGTGCCGGAGACTAGGGAGAGGGTCTCCTTCTTCAATATCAACAATCTCTAAGAGAAAGTCGATAGATTATGTAGGTTCCCCGTGAGAATGAAACAAACCCTTTTAAGAGGAACTTGAGTGGTTTGGGAAGTTGTAGTGCAGTGCGTCACTGGGTCCATGACGTCTTGACTTCAATACTGATGTTACCTTAGTAAACACCAGTAGCATATGTATTGAACCCGGTTACTGCCCTAAGGTTGAATTATTGGAGGGCTATTTCTTTTCACCCTTTTTCATATTCATTTCTTTTTCATTCTTCAACCCCTTCAGTGCTTACCGAGACTTCATTACTAGAACCTTGTTGGGTTTATTCCAGTACTAGCTCTGTCTCAGTCCGCACTCTTCCCATATTCTCATTTTTTCAATATACCTAAGGACTCTACACTATCTAGTGGATTGTCCCTGGGTAGATCCCTCCGGTTCTGGCGGATCGTGGGAACGAATACCTAACCTAACCATCCTTATAACTCCATGCATAAAGTAAATTGGTCGGTCTTTTGGTATTGTTCTTTCCTTCATGAAACCAATTGAAAAATCATTTGGAAAAACAATCAAGGTACTTGTGATACGAGATCAAAGCATTTTGTACCTTAATAGTTTTGATCATTTAGAAAACCTCCCCCTCAACATGTGCGTGTGATTTAGAAATTGTTTGGCACATGGAGGCAAGAAGACTTTGAAATATTTTCTTTGATCACAATTTTCATACGAAAAAGCCATTTGATTTTCTTGGTAAAATTCTCCCCCTCAATATGTGCATAGGATATTTTAAAACATTTTATCACATAGAGGCAAGAGTTCTTTTGAAGCACATCCACAATCACAAAATCCATTAAGAAAACCATTTGAAAACACAATCAAGGTACTTTATAATCTCTTTTAAAAAACTTTTGTACCTCGATGGTTTTGCTCCCCCTCAATATGTGCTTCGAGATTCGAAAGCGTTTAGCACATATGAGAGAGCAGCCTGCACAACTGAATCAAAACGATCAACTTTTATCAAATTTCATTATTAAATCACAAATTCTCCCCCGATCAAAAATATCAAATCCTTTGAGATTTTGGATCCCAAGTGATTTAATTAGGTTTAGAAAACATGGGAGAAAATGTGGCATTGTTTAAATACTCATCTGGTTTTTGAATAAATCCTCCTCCTCAACATGTGCATTGTGTATTTGAAATCGTTTGGCACATGGAGGCAGGAGTGCCTTTAAAGGACTAAAACCAATCCCATTTAAAACAGATTAGAGATTTAACTCACGATCTCTACCCCGATCAAAATTTCAAACCTTTTGAGATTTGTGATCCCAATTGATTTAAATCATTTAAAAGATTTTGGGGAAAGACGTGGCAAGATTTAATTTTGAAAAATGACAGATAAGGACCAAATTTAGACATTAAAGATTGTTAGTGTCAGGTATGATAGTTTTTTAAGAGATCTTTAAGTAAAATAAAACAATTTCACAATCAAACAAGAACAGAAAAAATTTCATTTTGACAGATCTTTGAGTTTTAAAGAAAACCACACCATGACATAACATTAAATCTTTAGATCACCACATTTTAGCGTACAAACGGACTCTTTTGAAGATATATTGTTTGAAAATATTTTATTCAAAATCACTCTCCCCCTCAAACCATGACAGTAGTCGATGATTGAGTGACTTAGGTTTTGATAACAAGAAGTCCGGTGATTTTCTAAAAAATTAGTCCAATATATTTTCAAAAC
Organism: Chrysanthemum seticuspe; assembly: GCA_019973895.1. NCBI lineage: Eukaryota > Viridiplantae > Streptophyta > Magnoliopsida > Asterales > Asteraceae > Chrysanthemum > Chrysanthemum seticuspe. The sequence goes on along the minus strand of BPTQ01000006.1, from coordinate 125,797,838 downwards.
AATATTTTCCATTTTCAAAACAATTTAATCAAATTATTAAAAATTGTTTAAAAATGGTATCCTGCACAAAGATATGTTAGGTGGTTGAGAAGCTTCTGTTGTTGTTGCTGTAGGGTTTGGAAGAAAAACCGTCTGCTGATGCAGTGAGACTTCTTCTTACGTTGCATTTTGAATGCCAACTGAGGTCAAATTAAGCTCTGTTTCTTCAATCACTTAGAAGAAAACCATCTGCTGATGCAGTGAGACCTCTTACGTTGCATTTATGCCAACTCTCCTTAGAAGTCCAATTAAGTTCCGTTTCTTCATTTGTCAACCCAAGATATAGTTACCCTTTCCTTTCGGCATCCAATCATCTTCAATTGTGGGATCCGGATCGGGAACATTCTTTTATACCAATATACCTGCATACGTTAGTGAACACACATACAAATATATGGTGGTCGACATCACCCAAACAACAATCGACTAATTAAAAGTCAATCCAACATATCAATCAGATCATGTAAGGTATGGGAATAATGTGTTTCTCAAACTCTAATCATCTAGACCTAACAATCATATCCTAGAAACCTAGTCCTTCAACATAGGCAATTATATTTTTTCAGATAAGCACGTAGGATAATTAAGAAAGTCCGTTAGATGATATAAATTTGAAAACATTCTCCCCCTCAATCAATGACTTATTTTCTGAAAAGATTAAAAGCGCTGAAGTCATTGATTGAGTTTTCAATTTTCAGAAAAACTTTGAATCTGATAGATTTACAAGCAACTCATTTACCACCATTTTAGAAAACAACAAATATTTTTCTGAAGAATTTATAGACGGAAAAATATTTGAGTAGGAACAGCAGTCCTTCGACATACTTTCCTCATTTGTTTTTAGGATAAGTGCACGAAATATTTGAAAAATTGTTTAGCGCAACACTTTCCTTCCTTTAAAGAGCGGGTTGCTATCAGAAATAATAGCAAGCCATAGTTTAAGCACGGGTTACAGTCTGAAGTAACTGCAAGCCATATTTTGAGACATGTTTTGGAAAAGAATATTTACACCTCCTGCTCGAACTTCATCTAAAGTCCCGTGCCATTATTGAATGACATTTCTAAGACCGTAGATGTTATCGATACCAGGAGACATGTCTTGAGAAAACATATTTTTGGTATTTTTCAAATTTTATGATTTTTATGGGTTTTTGAAGGTTTTATAATTTTCTATTTTATTTTTCTGAAAAATATATACAAAGATAGAGTAGATGATATAGTTTAAGAAGATGATGATACGAGTACCGAGATAAGGATATCGAGCAGCCCCGTTGTAGAAGATAGAAGTCATCATCTCTTAAACATTCACCACCAAAGCTTCCGAGGCTCCAGAATAGAAGATAGAACATGAGCCTTTGAGAAAGAGAGACTTTGGCAGCTTCCCTCCAAACCGAAAATCCTTGTGATGAGCAGATTCGAAGCTCTATTTCAAGCTTGCCTTAGCTAGGTGCACAGAGAAGCACACCATTATCATAAATCCCGCTGCTCCTTTTAAGAACGAAAATCGAGATTCTTTGTTCGGGGTTATATCATCAATAAGAACAGCAACGTATCATCCCACTCTTTAAATTTCTTCTCATATTACAATACCACTGAAGTCTGACGCAATCCATTCCAAAAGGTGTCAAGAGACCACTTCCCCCGAGTAGTTGAATTGATGCAGTCAGTCTCTTAGACTAGAGCTCACGAACCCGAACACACAAACCCGAAGACAAAGAAACTTATACCATCGAAGTAGCAGATTAAGTTCAATAGCCAAAGAATAACCCCAATGTATACTTTTCTCTCCCCTAAAGAAAGTGCATGAAGCTCAAGAACTCGAAATACCCGAATGCCCAAAGAGAGAATAACCGATAACATTGAAGAAGCAGGCCGAATCACTGATTATCTCTGCGGGTGACAATCTCTGTGGATGTCAACACCGGAATAAGTGATTATATCTCTGAATCACTGATTAAGCACTCAAGTGAAACAGCTGAGCATCCCCAATGTACACAATCTCTCTCCCCTGATGATTGTGATAACATCATAATCATCACACACTTGTGTACCTCTTTCATCTTTAGAAACTAACTCTTCCATCTCTTCCCCCACATAGTTGGAATAAGAACACTAAACGCCTTGATGAGTAAAACCTTGAGTTTCTCTGCGGTCATGACATTTGTTTTCCCGAGATAACTTCAATCACTTAGAAGTATTAAGTTCATCAAGTTTACTCGCCATGAGTCAAACCTTGAGTTTCTCTGCGGTAATAACATTTGTCTTCTCGGGATATCTTCAATTACTTAGAAGTATTAAGTTCATCAAGTTTACTCGCGTTTAGCTACATGTCTCCTTCCCCCTTGCTGGTTTTGATACTTCAGAATCAGCAACATATTATAAGCCCATGTACTAGAAATCATTTGAGAAGAACATCATTAGCTCAGATGTATCTGTGAGAATCAACTTGCTGCAGATTGTGAGCAAGTCTAATTGGGGATTAAATTCGACATTTCACTCTCCCCCAATTAGTGCTCTCCCTAAACTGACAATCTGTTTGATAACAGCCCGAGATAAGAAGAAGTCTTTAGATCTTTAAATGCAACTCGTCTTTAGTCTTCTAACATATAGCAGAAAATGTAGAACCGACTAAAGACTCGACCTTCTTCAGGATTGTCCAGTTGGGAATAGAGTGTTAACATCTTCAACTCATACCAAAAAGCATCCCACCAAAAAGCAACCCAATTAACTTTACATCTTGCAAATCCCCTAACTAAAATCTCTCCCAATCAGACAAGAACAGAAAGATGTTCATCAAGGAAATCAGCAATCAGGCCGCATCGAACACACGAGATGATAACACCAAACTACCAATCACATCAAACAAGAACAGAGAGATTGTTCGGAATCATCATGTTGATGTGTACGTGAAGCATTAACCGGAAGCACTTTGTCGATAAACTCATCAATCTGAGTGAAGATGTCAACCAACGGCTCTTAAGAAGAAACTCCATGTAAAGATGACCCGATAAGAAGAAGTTCGGTTCTTACATGAGTTAGGAGCCGTATGACCATATATTCTCATATTACAATCAACCATGCAGTATTATCATACTTCTTCTCCCCCTCAAGAATTGCATACGGAGATGCCATTCTTGATTAAACAAGTGAAAATCATCCAAATGTAGTTTATTCACACTTCTCCCCTGCAACATTAGCACATGATGTCTCCATCTTCATTATAGTTGAGCAAGTGGAATAAGAAAACAATCAGTGGTAGCCCGGTTCACTTGAAGACTGAAGCGCATGGAAAAAGTATGAAGCATGTTGATGAGAATGGTCATAATAGAGAAGATTTCTCTTCTTCAGAAGATAATGCACACTGAAACGTACACATTTCTTTTCTTTAAAGTACGAGGCATGAACTGTTGTGTTCAAACGTCATAAGAGGATTTCTCTTCTTCGGAAGATAATGCGCACTGAAACGTACACATTTCTTTTCTTTGGAGTACGAGGCCTGAACTGATGTGAACAGATGTCATTATCTCTCTCTTTTCTGCTCTCTTAGAAAAACATGTAATCAGCCCCATTATCATTCAGTAGGCTCTTTGTCGTGACAACTTATGGAGAAAAACCCAATATGATGAATTTGACCCTGAAGTAAACTAACCCGAACTCGTGACTTAAACTTGCACATGTGTAACAAAGAGCGGTGCCGAGACTTCATGCCCATTTGAATCTCTAAGTACTCTATACTCTTCAACCAACCAACCATCGAGTATAAGACGTATATCACCTCTTGAAAATCCACAATTGAATGTGACACTGAGCACTACAACGTAACTCCTTAAAGTGATAGTTATTTTGTAGTGGTATGAGTCCAATTCCCCCAAGTGGTAAAAGAAAAAGTAAAAGACACCCAACAATAACTAGATTTCCAAGTCTTCATTTTTGATAATAAGCTCGAACAAGGATCATGAAGAATCTTCATCCATCCATCCCCGATACCTTCAGATACTAAGTACACTCGCCCATGATAATTCACTTCAACCTCAAATAAATAATAGTGAATTAACTCCGTTGTCACATCTTCTGGTTAACTGCTCAAATCTAGCCTTCTTTGACATTTAAATGAACTTTGATAATGGTTTCATCCCGACCATGGTCAACAGCACATAAACCCGTAAAACCATGTAATAACCAAATTGCCATGACGAATATCCAAACACACATCCAATTTATGAAGTACACCCTTTTATCCTTTCTTCGAAACAGAACCCGTAACACCAGCATCAGAAGACCCCGAGATACGCTTTCCTTTCTCCAAGATGGTTCCATCATCACGGGATTTTACAATTCTATAGTTTAAACCGAGAAATAGTTTCTTTCGCGGGATTTTACAAAACCAAGAATAAACCGTATGATAGTTCCGGATATGCACTTTACAATTACCAGGATATTTCCATTGTTACGGGATTTTACAAGTCTGTGATTTAAACCGAGAAATAGGTTCTTTCGCGGGATTTTACAAAAATCAAGACAAAACCGTAAACAATGTCAGCTTGACTGTGTTATGACAGCTTTGGTTTTCGTGAATATCTGTTTTAGGGGAACATGCAGCGGATCATCAACGGTTCATCATCCAACCAAACAACACTTTGGTAAACACATCATTCACGCAATCTGTCGGATATTGTAGTGACCACATGGAGAAGTAAACTCGATATACCAAACTTGATCATGAAGTAGAATTCCCCAGATTCGTTACTTAACCTTGTACTAATCCTTGTGAAAAAGAAACTATGTACCCAATGTACAAAACCTCTTGACATATCCTCAACTGTGTGAGACACCGAAGTGATAATTACGTTGTGGGTTGAGAAAGAATCACAAACGAAACTAAATAGCCAAGTCTTTATCACACTCTATAAATGCCCAAACAAGTCATCTTCGCTAAACGGTAGAAAGAAGGAAGACGAAATAAGTGAACGCGCCCGGAAAATCTCACTTCAAATCCAAATAAGAGATACCGTCCAAACAACCCCAAGTCAACTTTGTTCAACCATCAAACCAAGCCGTGACATGATATTCTTTGTGAAAATGTATATACCAAAGTATTCAACTGCATATCACCACAAATGATCTCAAAAATTTATGAAAAACACATGCATAACAAATGTGGATACCAATTATAACATCCCCACTGTTACACAAGCTCATTATGATCATATTAGTCCTATTTAATAGCAATTATTAACATGCCCAAATATCAACTAACAAACAAAGTCTCCACGTCCAATATCCAATGCTCGTGCAGCCCATTAATCTCATATTATCCATTTCCACGTCCATATAATCCATTTGCAACATATCCATTTGCAAGTATCATATAATTGGCCATTGAAGAAAGCACACGGCCCACAATCATAACCAAGCGAGGCCCAATACATAACCGGTCACCACTACCCTAATACACACGGATATATAAAGCACCCTTATCTCACTAGTAACCCTAATAATACTCTACCCACATAACCCTAATAACAACTTCACAAAAATAACACGCCTCCCTTTCTCAATCTGTAACCAGGACGCTCCAAAAAAAATGACCAGATATCTCACGAAAGTCATTCGTCCCCATCACTTCATTGTGTCTCACCAATATCATCACAACAATCCAACAACACACTTTAAATCACTTCCCAAATCTGCTCTAAATAAACGTTACTCACACCAAATATCACACGAGATTCATCTACATCAGTACATACGGCAACGAGAATTATTCACAAGATAAGCTCGCCACAGGGATGGCTTGAGATGATTAGGACATGGTCTCAGGTAAGCATCAAGTTATTGAAGGCATTTTCATTCAAGTTGAGACCCCTCTTAATTTATTTTTTTCTTTTAACCGAACATGGAGGGATGAAATCAGTTAATGGTTTTCTTCTTCCTTCAAATACTCGGATATTGAAAGTTATGGATCAATGATGGATAAGTTTGTGTGAGAGATCTTTTATGGTCCTATTGATAGAAAACACACAAATTATCTGAGATCTTTAGAATAAAGGTGAGACATGATATGATTTATAATTTAACGAATCAAGATAAAGGATGTAACATTCTTGTTATCATTTCTATCTTAAGCTTCAAAAATTAAAAAAAGAGTAATCTTCCAAAAATGATCAATGAAGCATGCGTCCATATGTGAATAGATTCATAGAGATCTATGTGTTTGAATGAACCACTCACACAAGGAACAAAGCTGAGATCAATGATTGTTATGATATGAGATTTGAGTTAAGATTGTCTAGGATCTGTGATGATATCTTCTTTTCGTGTATTTGGTCTTCGAATATATGAAGTGCTTGAATAACACGAAAAATGAAAAGAAACTGAGATCGATGAGTGTAGATGTAGATAAATTTGAGACTTGGTTTTGATTGTGTCGAGATATTGCACCTTCTTCAGCTCGTGTTTTGTTTTTGAGTATAGACATGGACAGATGATGGTTGTTGACCTGAGGTCTTGTTGTTTTAGGTATAAGGTATATGTTGAAGTCGTGGTCAATGGTATAACAGGTCTTCTTCTTCTACCTTTCTGTATCTGTCAAAGTCGCTAAGCTTTTGATGTGTCAAGTCGCTAACTGAGTTATGAGTCTAAGTTGCTAGATAAGAGTCAAGTCGCTAGATCTTTCAAAACAACTCACAGGTCGCTACTTATTTTTCACAAAGTAAGTCGCTACTTATTTTTTACAAAGTAAGTCGCTACTTATTTTTCACAAAGCAAGTCGCTACTGATTTTCAAAAAAATCAGTAAATCTCCAAGTCGCTACTGTAATAGATGTACAAGTCGCCACTTGTTAAATAACAAGTCGCTACCAAAAATTAAGAGCACAAGTCGCTAGTTAGATTCGATGAATCTGGACACTTTTTTGACAAGTTGCTAACTTGAAAAATGACATTTTCCGATGAGTTTTTTGACAAGTTTTGCGACCATCTTCATACTTACCCAGAAAAATGCATAAGAACTGCATCTTTTTGACAGCTTTGACCACATATTTTATCACTAAAGACCATTAGTATACATTAGTACCAAAAAGTCTAAAAAGAATGAAAATACTAATATCAGTTTTTGGACAATAAGATGACACAAAGACAGATATTGTTTATGAGAAAGGACCAGGACTTATAATTTGACCAAAACCATATACACCAAAACATGTATTACTGTTTTACCAAAACCATATACACCAAAACATGTATAACAGTTTTACCAAAAATAATGTAAAGAACATTTTCGAACCAAAAATGATGTAAAAACAGTAAACACGAAAATCAAGCACCACAATAAATCATCAAAACACAATAACCTTGGCTCCGGTACCAATTGTTAGGATCCAAATATTATTGTGTTGATGATTCGGGTGGTCTTGGGAGATCAAAATACATGTTAGCCATTAGAGAGAGAAAGTTAGAGAGTTGGGTGTTTTCTTGGTAGAGAGTTGGTTTACAAAGTATGGAATATTAGATTGAAAAGCACCACCCCTTCCATGGATGGAAGGGGTATTTATAGTTACACCATACACGACCTCCTATCGGCCTGTGGATTAGGGATACAGTGGGTAAAGACCCGTCCTTCCTCCACGGTGTTGCACTAAACTATTCTACGCTACTAATTAACTAATAAACAACTTAATAACGTAAATAACGACAAGTCTACGAGCTAACTTAAGCTAGATAACATTTGGGGTGACCGACTCTTCACTATGGAATTTTTTAATTCCTAACAATAGCAAATTGGAAATGGAAGATAAACACTCATTAACCGGTCCTAGTACATAGATTACCATAGGCTTGAGAATAGATCAAACCTCCATTGCTTTGGCGTAAGCACCTAGGAAAGACTATCAAAGAGGTCTTTAAAGGGTTGTAACGTTAGGCTTACGGTAGGGAAACAAAGGGTTTTGTGGGATAGGCTATTTTAGTGGTGGCAAGTCAAAAATCTCAATGTTACATGCATACGAAGAATGGCGTTGCTAAGCCAAGACTCGACACTCTAAACTCTAGATAACTGAAATAAACAAACATAAATTTAAAGATAGATGTAGGATGGTAGCCCGTATTTTTTTTTTTTTTTTTTTTTTTTTACACTCTATTTTTTTTCTTTTTCTCTTTTTCTATTTTTTTTTCGATTTTTTTTTTTCATACACTTTTACTCTACCATCCTCTACGATAACATCAAAATAATAGAGATTTATAGCACATCCCTACACTTGATTTTTTATTACTCTAACACTAATATGACCCGAATTGAAAAGATCAAAACACTTGGAGTACGTTATTACGCAGATAAGGGAATTGGCGTTCCCTTTTAGTCATTTAAAACTTTACAAGATTGCTTATTTTTAAATTATGGAATTTCTAAGTTATGCAGAAGTTGAGTTCTAACTTTTAAGTCATGTATGCGACTCAAACGACGTATTAATTGATTACGAAGTAATAATAAATTATCATACACGAGACATCATGGCGCGTGCGATGCACGGGTTTTGTTCATCGTAAAGAATCACCGGTTTTTCAACGATTATGCGTATTTAGTTATCATGCTTAGTTTCGATCGGGGGTACTCAACTGAAGAAACGAAGTTTGTTTAAATAAGCTTTTATAAAATATAATTGTTTAAAGGAAAAAGGTATCAATTACATGGGTGACTTTCATCATCGTAACGCAAAACATGTTATTTCAAACACATAGTTTATACTGCACACAAATTATAAGCCTTTTTCTTTTGTCTCTTACACCAAAACTGATGTATGAGCTTCGAGTCTTGACTTTCATCTATAACGATTGCGGCGTTATATCTTCAAGTGGTATTGGCTTATATAGACATCATTAAATAAAATTTTCAACCAAGTATTAAAAATTTGATATATTTATAGAAGATTGTCTCAATATTAATTCTATTCATATAAGTTGTAAAGATATTGGATTCTTATTAGCAAATTAAACTCAAATGTCTTATATTTATGTTAACATTCGTTGCAATCTTATGTACAAATTCTTCATTTACATACCCAAATATAACTTTTACCATCTCACCAATTACATCAAAGATGTCGCTCATGTATCCTACACAAATATTGTTGGGCATGTCAGTTGCACAATGTCACCACTTATGAGTGTTTCCCAATCGTCCCAATCGTCCCAAAACTGTGTACAAAAGATATGACTCAACTTAGCAACTCATGCAAGTAATTAGATAATTGAACTAAGGGTTTAGGGTGATAACAATAATGCACTAAAAGTGAGTGCATACAAGGTAGGCTAAGGCGATTTGGGTGTACATTTGGGGGTGGGGTGTAAACAATGCTCTTCATTGATATTTCGGAAAACCGAAACATCACGAGAACCGCGAAAAGGATAGGCTCTGAGGGGTTAACTAGGGGTATCGTGTACTAAAGATGAGTACAACGCAAAGGTGTGGGGGAATTACTCAACCGATGTGGAAGAAGTAATTATATTACGGGTATCAAACAAGGGTTATCCTAATGCCTCTTATCATTTAGTTATTCCTAACTACACAAGTGTAGTCTCACTAGCGATCTCGGAATGCATCACAAAACAAGTTCTAGAATCTAATATACTACCGGTTCACACTCTAAGCATTGAAGATGAATGCTTCAATTCCTACTAATCTAAGGGCGATCAACACATTTTTGGTGGAATTTAAGTGGTAAAGGGTTTTGTGCTAGTCATATAACTTCCTATCCGTGAGACGCTTTTGTTAAGACTAATGGCCCACTCCTATATGTCATGAAAATTTTTAAATTTGGTGCTAAAATTACCCTAACCGACATTTTCTCATGGTTTATTACGCAAATGCAATTAGACAAAGCAAATAATCAAGGATAAGCATAGTTTCAAAGTTCCCGTTTTATTTTCCCTCCCTACACTTAAACTGAACATTGTCCCCAATGTTCCCCGAAAGTATCAAAGTTATGATAAAAGAAGGTAATTAAAAACGAAAGAAACTAGTACTCCCCTGATTAGCTCGGTAGGATCCGTGTGTGAAGTAGTGTTTAAATCCTTTCCAAGAAGAATGTATGTGTGAAAAGCTCCTTCCAACTTTATGTATCTTCTTCTTGAGAAACAAAACCTGCACACTTGAAGAAAACAAACGAAACCTTCGCGTAAAATCGGCGGTAATAATATATAAGACTCGATTTAAACTAGGATATAATGCTTGTGGAATGGATGTTTACAGAATTTCTAAGAAAATTAAGACCTGGAAAATTCCAAAAATTTATAAGAAGCTCAGAAAACGAGAAAAAGTAATCTGATGTTTTTACTCCTTCCTGACGCCGTCAGGTTGCAATCCTGACGCCGTCAGGTTATCCTGACAAAAACTGGTCTGCGATTTTCTGGAAAATTTACATCTTTAGAATCTGGAAAAATTTCTGCAAAACATCCATTATGACTCGATACAAGCATTTGACTCGAACAAACACACAAATATATCTTTTAATCAATTGTTATTCTCATGTTCACGTTTCTTTTGAAAACGTGTGTAATCCTCCCTACACTTATCCTTTATGTAAAATACCTTTATATGCAATTAATACGAGGTTAAAAACAAAATAAAGCATTTTTACAAATTTAAACATGAGAATAAACAATCAATAAAAGATATATGACATTAACAAGCAAACAATTAAGCATGGGTTGCCTCCCACGAAGCGCTTTTCTTGATTTAAGAGTCTTGTAGCTAGACTCATAGTCGTGTTCCTACGTACCGATATAAGTAAGCTTGTCCTTAACAATTACATAAGGATCAAACTTATCATTTAGGTTCCTAGTAGTACGTTCGGTTCGATATGCTTTTTCAAACTTTTCTCCATCGGGATCATAGATTGTTATCCTAATGTGCCATTCTCCATTTCCATTACTAGGCGGTCTACTCTAATCCCACTTATGTTTAGGCTTCTCAATTTTCCACCTATTCATAACGAGGTTGACGGGCAAACTTCCTAAGAACTCGGTCATCTTCCTAAATACTAAAGCGTCTTCGAACGGGTTTACTTCCATTTCTCTAGCCATCTCTTTTTCATGGAAAGTTGCTTTGCTAGCAAAGGCATCATCTAAATAGAAAGGTCGTTGGGGGCCTATGAGGTTTTTATCAATCCAAGGTCCATATCTAGAAGGTGTTCTATCCATCCTAATCTCATGTGGAATTTCCTCCTCTTTGTAGTATGTATGCCTTTTGACATCGTAAATCGACCTAGCACTACCTTCTCCTACCACTATCTTGGACATCTTACAATCAATGATGGCACTAGCGGTAGCTAAGAATCCTCTTCCTACAAGTAATGGCCATGTCGGGTCCTTATTCATGTCAAGCACATGGAAATCGGCCAAAAGAGTTAACTCTCCTACGTGTACTACCATGTCTTTTATTATCCCTACCGGATATGAAACACTACCGTCTGCTAGACCTAGAATGGTTTCCGTTGGTTCTATTTTACCTAGGTTAAGGCTTCTATGGAGGGACAACGGAACAAGATTGATGCATGATCCCAAGTCGACTAGAGCATCGAGAGGTTTGGAAGTTCCAAGCCTACACGGAAGAGTAAATAGCCCTGGATCGTCTAACTTCTTAGGTAGATTATTTCGCACAAAGGCGGACCCATGTTTTCCAAGTTTAAGTTCTAACTCATATTTTTCTTTCAAAGCATTATAATAAGGTGCATGAGCTAAGAATTCAAGAACCGGTTTTTCTTGATGGAGTTCCTTGTACTCCTCCTCTAGATTGGGTTTGGGTTCATGGTTGACGGGTTTCTCAAGAGTAGGTTCTACCAATGGTGCAGGGCCTTGGTACCTAAATTTGGATTGCTTAAAACCCTTGTTGATAGCATTCACCGAGTGAACCGTTGGGTGTGAGGGACATGGATGTGTACTCTCCCAAGGTGAACAAGAACATGAAGTTGACGAAATCGAATTTACTTTTGGGTTCTTTATGGTATCACTTGGAAGTGCTCCAATTTCTCGTTCATTGAAGGCTTTTAAGAGTACATCAAGCTTGTTTGTCATCTCGCCTTGCTTTCGCTTAAAATCGGCTTCAAGCTTAGTCAATCGAATCTCTTGAGATGACATGAATCTAGATGCAATGGCCTCAAGATTAGTGGAGTTCCCGGTGTTTGGAGAATTGAACCTATTAGGTGGACTAGATGAGCTTTGGGGTGTATTTGAGTTTTGATTCCACTTAAGGTTAGGGTGATTTCTCCATGATGGGTTATAAGAGTTTCCTAAGTTATTTTGTTCGGGCTTGAAAGTGTACCACTTCTCTCCCACTCCGTCGGTACGCGTGGAGGCGTAGTCCGCAAAAGCTTGTTCGGGGAGTCTTGTGCAATCACGAGTGTCATGGGGACCACTACATAATTCACAAGGTAGAGTGATTTTATTCACTTGATGTGAAGACTTAGGATTTTTGTAGGAGCTCATGAGGAATTTTACTTGATCTTCAAGTTCAAGCATCCTACGGTCGGAAGGTTGTGAGTCAATTGGAGGCAAGGAGATTGCCTTAACGGTTTTGGGCTACTCACGGGGGTCATTCCAACTTTCGTTGTCATAGAGAGCAAGGTCCTCTATTATACCCCATGATTCTTCCGCGATGAGATCACTAAGTTTTCCACCGGCCGCTTGGTCAATGGATCGCTTAGTGGGGAAGTTGACATGATCATAAAAGATTTGGACTTGGAGCCAAAGATCAATGCCGTGATGAGGGACTTTATGAAGGAAGTCCTTGAATCGAGTCCATGCTTCGTAGAGAGATTCACCTTGATGTTGTTGGAACATCAAGATGTCATTCCTAAGTTTTGTGGTTCTCCCTGGTGGGAAAAATTGAGCAAGGAAACGAGTGGTGAGATCATCCCAACTTGAGATGGAGCCGGCGGGAAGTCGCTCAAGCCAATTACTAGCTTGGTCCCGTAGAGAGAATTGGAAGAGACGCAGACGCGTGGTCTCCCGAGTATTAGCATCAAGGTCGATGGAATCGACAATTTTGAGGAAATCCCTCAGATGCTGATTTGGATCTTCGGAACGAAGTCCATGGAATGCACATCCATTTTGCACCAACCGGATGGTGTCAGATCGCAGGGCCGTAATTTGGCTTGGTCGGGAAGCTCAATGGTGTTCCTATAGCCTAGGTGGCTAGGTCTCGAGTATTCACCAAGAGTACGGTCTCTTGGCGGGACAATAATTTGAGGGGGGTTTTCACCTTCCATGATGAAAAGTGATGGGGTTACGAACAAAGGTCACGAAGAAAGGGGATAGACTAAAAGGAAGCTAAAAATGAGAAAAAAGTTTACTTGATAGGAATCAAGCAAAGAAACCTAAACAAGGTGGACTACTAACTAGCTATTCTATTCCCCGGCAGCGGCGCCAAAAACTTGATACGCTTACACAGCGCGTTCGGGGTCAAAGGAACTTCCTTTTCGTCGAGCAAGTTTTTCAACACCCTATGTAGTGAACCTAATCGTTGTAGTGTAGTATTAGGGTAAGCCACGGGAATTGATATCGTTCTCTAGGGGAATAGGAATGCTAGTGAGAAGTTACTACGCTAAGGTTGGGGTTGAGGAAGATTATTTTTTATCTTTTTATATTTTTTAGAAAAGGAAAAGTACGAATCTCGGGGTTTGGATTTGGGGGGTTGGTATTTCTACCGATTACTCTACTATTATCTAATTATCTAAACTAAGGTGGTGGTAGTCTATGTCTAATTATTGTGTGCTCGTATGATAGTTTAAAGATGTGTTTACTTAGGTTTTACTACTCCTTAATTATCTCCTATTGGTGGTTGAATTGTCACGTCCTTATTCCTAGTTGCGTTGTGTGTCTAAAGTTGTAGGGTATGCGTTTCTCCCTAACTCTTTGAAGTTACCAAAGGGTCTCGTCTACAAAACCCACTAGGGATGATAAACTCTAACTCTAAGGCCTCTTTGGATATTTTAGCTTACAACAACTCAAAGTGCTATAACCTAAGGTTCACAAAGATTAATCAAGCATTAAGTACACAACGAATGACCTATCGCATTACTAGATCATTAATCAACTAAGATAAGAAACAACCAATCAATATTCAATAATTAAGTTTCATATTCCCTAAGCAAACACACAAGTAAATTAGCCGGACATGGAGAACATGCAAGCATACACACAAATAATTGAAGACATAATTAAATTAATGAAGTAAACAACTTATCTTGGTGTAAGATAGGGTTTAGAACCCTAAAATACGACCTTGGTTCGGTTTAGGTTTTACTCCAAAAGTTTACCCAAAAGACTACTCTTTAAAACTGAAAAATTCGGATTCTATATATAAGATTACATGTGCGACGGCGTCACCTTATGATTTGTGACGCCGTCATGTCGCCGTCATTAGGGTTTCGTCTTGGCCAAGTTAATCTTGCGACGGCGTCACCTTATGCTTGTAACGCCGTCCTCTTTAGCTTCTGACGCCGTCTGGATTGAATCTAGGCCGTCTGAGATGCGATGACCTACTCTTTTAAAGACCGACGCCGTCCTCCAAAAACTAGCAATTTCTCTTCTGTGTCGTCACAAATTCCTCCGACGGCGTCGCAGATTAAGCAGTGACGCCGTCCCCTTGTAATTTAGCAGCTTGAGTGTCTCGATTCTTGACTTTGGCCATTTTCTTCATATATCCGCGCCTTTTCGTCCAAATAAGTGCCATTACAGCAGTTTGCCTTCCAGAGACCTAAAAAGTGAAAAGGAACGATATTAAGCAATAACGGATACAAAAGTGATCAAATAAGGGCTTAAACGACCCCTCAAAAAGGTACATTTTAAAACCTTATCAAAATACCTTCAAGAAACTCTTGCCAACATGAGTTTTTCTTGTCCTTTTAGAAGATGGAACACCCTGCTCATGCTCAAAATACTTCTCAGAAACACATGCAACATCATCTTCCACTTTTACAGGAAATTCACGAATCGGACCCTACAATAATTTAGCATGCGAATATAATGATTATAAAAACACTATGACAAATAAACTATATGAAAAAATAAAAATATCTAAATATACTAACCAGCTCAAAAACAGGGGCATTGAAAGCAGAACTTTGATTCCTAGCAGCCTTAACACGCGCTTTATTCCAAAATTCAGAATCTAATACACAATTATATATCGAAAAAAAAACATGTACACACTAGGAAATAAAACATTTCATAAAAAATATCAGTAGTAATAATAATAATAATAATAATAATAATAATAATAATAATAATAATAATAATAATAATAATAATAATAATAATAATACAATAAAAACGTTTTCTCTCATGTCTAGGGGCGATATTGGCGACATCCTCAGATCTTCTTGATCTTTCATGGGATTACAGATCGTTCCCTTTCAACATCCTCAGTTGAATTGTTCGTGGTTCAGGTGATCTTATCATGATTTGTTTGATAGGGTTTGTATATACTCTTTCGGGTTTTCCTTTTTTTTTTTCATTCGTTATCTTTTAGGGTTTTGTTTTGAAACCCTGCATTATTTCGTGGCCTCCTGCTATTGGAGAGTGCGTGGTTTCCTTTCAGTTCTCCCAATCCATTACTGGTCCTTCCCTATACGTTGTTTTTAGGAGTTCACTTCGAGATACTGTTTTTGTTTGAAGGGTGCTGTTTGGGTTACGCTTTGTTTGGTGTACTGGATTTCGATACTTAGGCCTGCCTTCCACGCTAGGCTTGGGTCTTGGGCAGTTACATCACAAGGTTTTGTATGAGAGCCTTGGTATTGTTTGGTACGATTCTGTGTTGATACCGTTTGGACAGTTATCTCAAGGTTAGTTGTTACTGTTTGGGTTGTATCACGTGCCTTCGCTTGCAGGGTTGTTACTGTTGGTATTTTTTGGTTTTCCTTTTCTGTTGTTTCTTTGCTTGAAGTGTGGTTATAAGGGGTTGTCGTTTGGTTGCTTTGTTGCTATGCCGGCGATAAGGTTTCACTGTCCCTTTGTGGGTCTTAGTGGATGTCGAGACGGTGGTGGAAATGGGCTTACTAAAACCTCTTTGATCACACATTTTCGTGACCGGCACTTTAGCGTTGAGGCAAGCTATCACTAGGCAGTCTCTTTTGTCGGATTTGGCTATTTTCGAAAGGGCCGAGGTTACTCTTAAGCGTATGGGTTTGTGGTTGTGTGGTGGTTGTTTCAAAACGTATACTTTCCGGACTAAGTGTCGTCATGGTACGGGATCTGATTTTGTGTCTCCTCCTGATTGTGGTGATGGTGTTGTTCGGTTTGTGTTACATGATCTCACCAAACCGCAGGTTCCCTCCCATGTAGCCCTTGTTGAGGATCCGTTTTTGGACGAGCTTGGTGGTTTTGATTTATCTCTTCTTGATACTTTATTCTCTAAGGGGTTGCTGATTGTCAAATCCATCCCTCCCAAATGTCGGTTGGAGTTCTCTCGTGCTTTGAAAAGAGCTCTTGATAAGGTGATCTGCACGCCTGATGACATTTCTTGTTGGGTTGGTTTGTTAGTCCTGCCTCTTTGTCTTCTTAAAACCTTTTGCCCGAGGAGTAATCAAGAGTGTAGGTCGATCACTAAGCGGCAACGCCAGGAAGAGTATATTGTTAATGTTATTCATGCATGGGGTGCCCCTGGTGGTAGTTTACAGGTTGTACGTGAGGTTCTAGCCAAACCTTCTCCTTTATGGTCTAATATTGATGATGATAGCTTGGCTTTGGGCGACCGAAATGTCAAGCAATGTAAGAGGAAGATTTGTGATGGGCATTATACTGCTGCTGTTAGAGTTCTTTCGTCTTCTGGCATTGCACCTTATGATGTTTCGACTCTTGAGGACTTAAAAGCTAAGCACCCTTTCCAGTCTGCTCCTCTTTTGCCTGATATACCTATTGATCATCATCACCTTACCGCATCTCCTGCTACGGTTCTTGACATGATCAAGAGTTTTCCTCGTGGTACTTCTTGTGGGCGGGATGGGTTACGTGCCTAACACCTTTTGGATTGTTTGAATGGTGCAGCTGTGGCTATTTCTGATGAGTTGGTCGCTTCTATCACCCAAGTGGTGAACCTTTTTCTTGCTGGTAAATGCCCGAGGGCGCTGGATGAGTACATTGCTAGTGCTCCTCTCACACCCTTGGTTAAACCAGGAGGGGGTATTCGCCCTATTGTTGTTGGGACTGTTTGGAGGCGTTTAGTTTCCAAGGTTTGCGCATCCATGATTGGCCACTCTTCTAACGGTTATTTAGATGATTTACAATTTGGTGTTGGGGTATCTGGAGGAGGGGAGGCTATTCTTCATGCTGTGAATCGGTTGGTTGAGGACCGTGGGGGTGATTGATGAGTGTCTAAATACTCATCATTTTTGTACCAATTAAACTGCAAAAACATCTGAAAACACTCAGAAATGCATCAAAATGATAAAAATATCACAAATAAGTGTTTTATGTGTTTTAAATGCAAAAATATCAAAATCTGGTATAAACGTATCAAGTTTGCATAATTGGCAGTTTTAGTCCCTCAAGTTTCAAAAGTTGTCAAAAACAGTCCCTGGTAAATCAAAATAAAGAAAAATATCATTTTAAGTCCCTAGGGATTCATGAGTTGTCAAAATTAGTCCTTGAGAATTAAAATTACAAAATTTACAACTTTAGTCCCTAAACTTTGAAAAATGTCAAGTTTGGTCCTTTGAAAATTTGAAAATATCAAAAATAGTCCTTGTACTATTAAAACTTGTCAAAAGTGACCCTTGAAACAGTTTTGAGAAAATGGCAGGTATGGTCCCTCTAGTTTGGCAGAATTGCAAAGTTAGTCCTTGTATTAAAACCAAAACCCTTGGACCTTTGACCCCTTTGTGTATTGTGACCCCCTGCCAAAACCAGTGACCCTTCCTTTTTGGACCCTTTGGTCAAAACCAGTCAAACAAACACCTTTGCCGCCCTGCTTTATCCCCTTCCCCTCCACTTGCCTGCTTCTCAGCCCACTCTCCCATCACCTTTTCCCACCTTATCTCTTCCTCAACCCCCCATAATCATCACACCTACTCCACCCCCTAGTTGCAGTTTTCAGAGCCTACAGTCAAATACACCCTTTCCCGCCAAAAAGTGAATCAATGGCCAATATGGCCTCTACGCATCCAATGGCTACAAATGTTGATGGGATTTGATCAGAAGGACACGTGGAAGCTTTGTGAGTATAAAAGAGAGATGAGGAAGCAAGAGATAAGTAGTAGTTAGTAGTTTAATTTCATTGTATGTCGTTTTTCTTAAATTCTCTCAATTAGTATCTTAAAATGTAATCTTAAGCTTTTATTGTATTCAAAATAAGCTACTTAGTCATTTTAATCCATTTCAAGTCTTAATTCAAGGTTTCATTCATATTTCAAAATTTTAGTCTACTGTTGCAAATTTTAGCTTCAAGTTCTTGAATTCAAGTTTCCAGTAGCTTAAGTTTAAATTCAGACAAGCTTAGTTAAGCTTTTTATAGCTTTTGTTAAGCTCATATATCAGTTTCAAGCAATTTTCATTCCTGGTCAACAAAAGTCAATCTTGGTGAAATTTTGGTTCAAGCAGTTTGGAATTGGATAGTGGGTGTTGCAGTGCTTGATTTGGATTGGTTTGTTATAGGATAGCACAGTGTGGGTCTGGTTTAAGCTGCAATACAAGCTGGAACACTTGTGAGTGTTTTACTCAGTTTCAATATTAATGTGATTTTGCATAACCTTTATCTGTCTTGATTCACTAGTATCTTTAGTTTATATATGTTCATTTCACTGTCATTAAGTCATATTTAATAAGTTTCAACAGTAGCCTAAGTCAGTTTATC
>BPTQ01000006.1:124865413-125097915 GCA_019973895.1 Chrysanthemum seticuspe | reverse complement strand
TTTCAATTTCATCAAGGACTCCCACATTAATGTCTAGCTTGGTCGGGGTTGTATCTTTATTGGCTCGGAGTTGTATCTTTAGAGCTTCCTCTACAGCGGCAAGTCTATTGTTAATATCGTCAAGCTGATTGGAACTTTGACCTTTATCAGTTACTGCCACATCATTATTGACTATAGCCACTTCTTTATCACCTAACGCCACATTTGTATCAGTTATCACCACCCCCTTGTGCACCTACAAAGCAAGATCGAAACAGAATGTGCAATGGTCAATTGTCAACGTGAATACAACCATGGTTTGCACAAACAGGCCAACTTACCTCATTAGTGGGATCATCAGCAGGTAGACTAGCCAACTGGCTCAAATATGCATTACTTGGTGCAAACCATGGTTGTAACATTTCCGCATTTGTTGGAAGAAGATCCAAGACTGGATTAGAACCCTAGTAAACAAACAATTATAAAGTTAAAAACAAATATAACGAAGTCCTAACTTATTTGACAAATACAAACAAATGGAAATGCTTACAGGACCAAAAAGTTGGGCATAATGGCGTTTGGCAAATGTTTTACCCTTTGACCAACAAAAACAACGTGGTATCTTTGACGGGTCTTTGTTCCACCATGAACTGCTAGTGGGATAACTCTCAAGAATCCATATCTAAAATAAACGAAAATTATAAATGCATTGTATGAACTGCTAGTAAACAAAAACTGATATGTTCATAAATGTATACACATCTAACCTTAAAAGCCAAGTAAAAGCCAGAAATATTATATGTTGCAATTGTAGAAGGGTTTTCTTGCAATTTCTCTTTGCAGTGAGCATTGTAATGCCGGGGTACCAAATTGGCTAAATTTTTGTAAAAACGGGTCCACAAGAACTCTCCCCAAGGATATGCATTCCATGCCCCAAAATCCTCAACTAATTGCAACAAATGACTGTCAACAATGTACCAAGGTCCACGACCTATGAACACGATCTCAGCGACTAGCAAAAGACATACCCTTACAGCATCCTCAGCTGATAACTTTGAAAATTCCGTGTCATTCCCAAACAAATTTAAAAGCTCATTGCCTTTTACAGTTACCTTTCTTATTAATTGTTTTTCAGGAAAGACATGCAAAGCAAAAGGACTTCGATCAATTTGTACATGGGGAGGCAAACGACCAAAACGAAATCCAGTCATCAATAGAAACTCTTCCCGACCGAATTTCAATACATTGTTCCCAATTTTGTATAAAATGGGGGGACAAGAATCAAGAAGTTTGTCGATAATTACCTGGTGTTGTAAAACGAAATTAACAATATGATTGCCTTTACCTAGGTCAGGAATATCTAACCATGGCCCAAAAACAGTTGCTCTGAACAGCCTCATTCGATCTGGATTCCTTGACAATTTAGACTTAATTTCCGAAAACAAGTGTACCTTGGAACGAACAGTTACCTTAGCATCAAAATATTGGGGAATGTCAGCCATTTTCGAGTTTAATTTACTGAATAATTAGGGATTGATTTAGGATTTCACAATTTTCAATTGTGTTTTTTCTGGTAGCAGTGTTGCTTGTGTGTGTTTGTATTTGGGTTAAAAATTTGAAAACAGGGTAAAAATTTTAAAAAAAAGTAGTAAAACTACTTTTGAAACAGTACTTTAGGTACTGTTAATGTACAGAAAATAGTCGCTTATGTTTTTACGCTTAAGTCGCTCAACCTCGGGAAAGAACTATATGTATAAAAAAATATTTTTGTATCTTTGACTTTTTTTAACTAAAGGACAAAACCAAATTTCGCTAGATTCTAAAAACGGTCGCTTAGATTCGGTCGCTGGAAAATCATAGCTGTAAAAGTCAGAAAAAATGATTGGGTACACAAACTTCGAAGGACACTTGTAAAGCTTATATGAAAAGTAGAAAAGTCGCAAGTCTCAAAGTTTATTTTGGAAATACCCAAACTTTTTTCCTAAAAAGTGATGACACCTTGAGCGAAAAATGCATTCTTAGAATTTTCCCTTATATAAATATATTTTATCTCTCATGTATAATATATAACAATCATGATATATTTGATGAGTTTATTTCACGTATTCGTATTATATATGAGATAAGAGTGACTTTTTTTTTCGTGAGCTTAAACATTGTCTTGATATATTGTTTTTTGTCATACATTTTATTTGAACCTCGGGACATCTTACCCTTAAAACAAATGTAGTTGCAATTTTAAAAGTATGATTACCATAATTTAGAGTTTAAAGTTATATTAAATAATTATTTAGATATATATGATATATTAGAGATTTATAAGGATATATGTAATTATGAAGGTTTAGAAATGATCTATATGCAATTATTAAGTTAACTTGGATATATATGCAAATTTTAAGCTTTTTTTAGGATATATATATGCAATTATAAGTTTAAGTTGGATATATACGTAATTTTAAATTTTTGCAGGGATATATATGCAATTCCCCCTAAAGAACAATCTAAACACATATGGGGCCAAAAATAATGGTAAGAAACCTCACCACTTATCCTTTGTTTTGTGTGGCTCGCGCGTGACCGCTGCCTCTAGCAAAATGAGGGTGGCGCGTGACGGGATATGGTGATGATGCAACATTACCTGGCAAGGGGTGTCAAATGGGTCAATCCGAATCGACCCGATAAGGCCTTATAAGGTCGGGTTGATTCGGGTCCAACTTAGCTTATCGGGTCAACCCGATAACCTAATAAGGTTGGCTTAGGGTCTCAATTAGTTTGTTATCGGGTTATCGAGTTGACCCGCTAAGCTATAATGACCCATTAGAAAATCTATAAGACCCATTAGAAAATCTATAATTTATAAAATAAACCATCTTTATCATTCGTTTATTTGTCAAACTTCTTAATCAGTAAGCTTGCAACAAAAAAAATGATAAAATGGTCTTCAGATTCAATTCTAATGGACTGAAAATTTATATCAGTAGCTTACTCATCTTATGAGTTTTATTTTACTACTGCATGAGACGTAAATAACATTCGTACTGCCCAAACAATTCAATACTCACTTGTAATTACTTTGTTTCTTTAGTTTTATGTTCGGCTAAATGAAATATAGTTCATGTTTGTCTAATAATTACGTTAATTTTATGATGGAAGGTATTTTAATAAATGAAAGTTTTGTGGGATGAAATTAACAAGTAACCCGATAACTTGATAGACCCAACCTGACAATTCGAAACCCGATACCTTATAGGGTCGGGTTGCGGGTTAGTTTTTATTTTTTTTAAACCCGATAGACCCGACCCGATAAGCCTCAAACCCGACCGGATAACCCGTTTGACACCCCTACCTGCCATTGCATGTAGCCTTATGTAAAGACAATTTTTCTTTATAGGGTTAAGTCCATGGATTGGTCACGAACTTTCATAAATTTTCAATTGTTGGTAAGAGACTCAGAAATATCTCAATACCATCATTATAACTTTTGAATTTGTTCTGAAGTCGCCAATTTCGTCCCATTTCTTGATGGGCTACCTGTTAACCAGGTAAAATACATGCCACATCATTTTTATTTTATTTTTAAATGAACTATCTTTTAACACCTCACCCTTATGACTTTTTCCACATTATCTGCTATGAAATTTTCAACATAGATAACTTTTGCAGTTTACTCTTCATAACGAAAATATGTGATGTTGAAATGTTGAATAATGGTTAAATGATGAGAATACCCTCATCTTCAACCTCATTTATCTTCAACCCTATTTTCTCCAACAACCTACCAATAATTCCGGCTACCATTAATTTTCCCAACCACCATTCTGATACTAACATTCATCACAGTTTATAAACAATAAAAACACTCTAATATCTATAAATTAATTTTACGACATCCATTGATAATGATTTATACTCCGACAAAAACCCGCACGTATTCGGTGTTCACATTCATCACATTACAAAATACTAACAACACTCATGTAGAAATCCATGTCGACAATATTATGTATACTCCTCCACCAAACCATCTTCAAAACTCAACTAAACATAAATATACGAAATCCAAACACCCCTTTTATCAACATAAACACCCATGAAAGGATTTAACATTTGAAGTCAAATATCCAAAGAAAAGGAAAGATCATCTAGAACACACACGCGTACGCGCGCGTTCGCATACACACACACACACCATATTTTACCAGACCTGACACGGGTTTGGTGGTTATACGAAGGTTGTGTAGGTTCATAGTCAGATGTGATGGTTTGAACATGGCGGTGTGGTTAAGGGGAGAAGAGTTCCAGTGTTGGTGGTGGTTTGGCGCCGCAATGGTGGTTGCGGGTTTTATACTTGGTGATGGTAGTTGTTGCTAAGGTTAATGGTGGCGGATATGATAACAAATTTGAGGTAGAAGAGGAATATGATAGCTTATATAAATGGATATGTATGGTCACAAATGGGTTCAAAAAGCTAAGGTGGTACCAAACGGTCATATAATCTATTTTTTGCAGGTTGTAACAAGTTATAAGTGTGATAGCAGGACATTTCAAAGATCATTATCAATAATTAAAAAATTGTGAAAATTCATTGCTAATTCATTCACTTAACCTTTCTTTATATTCTTCCAAAAGTATCAACATGTATTAAACTGTGAATCAATAATCGCCTAAGGAAATCTATTTTTGACTAATGGCCTTATCGATCGGTCCACCCAGAGTGTGTTTGATTACCACTTAATCAAATAATTCAGCACTTAATATATAAAAGTTAATCGGTCAGCGTGTTTGACAATGTAAAAAGTAGACGCTGAGTCATTAATTATGTGCTGAGCGATTTTGTGTGATGAAGTGCACAAAATGATTAAGTGGACTGCAAAAGTATCCCTAATGCTAGGCTACTCTTTATTTTTAATTTAAAATCCGTGTATCCAAATGCTAGGCTACTCTTTATTTTTAATGGGTCCTCCTATGCAGTTTCACCTATGTGAGAGTATAAATGTCCAACATGGTAGGGGGTGGCTGAATTTTTGCATGGGGTGCCTCAATTTCCGTGCCAATTATTAGTACCAATGATTGATTTCTCGATTTCCGTGCCAAGTTTTTTTACAACTTATTTTTTACCACTTATACCACTTATTTTTACAAGTTTTTTTTTACAGTTTTTTGTACATGCTTTTTGTTTTACAGTTTTTTTTACAAGTTTTTTTTATAACTTATACCACTTTTTTATAATTTTTTTTTTGGTTTTACAATTTTACAAGTTTTTTTTTGGTTTTACAAGTTTTTTTATGATATAAATTCGATTTTAAAACTTTTAAAAAAACCGTAGTCGGAAAATTTTTGAGGCTCAGTTCGAAGGTTGCAAAAGTGAGATTTTATCCCACTTTGCCGTCCATTCGGTTTTCATCATCGCCTCGGAAAGTTTTTAGGCTCAAAAATCATCATCGCCTCGAAAAATTTTTAGGCTCAAACCCGAAGGTTGCAAAGTGAGATTTGATCTCACTTTACCGTCCATTCGGTTTTTATCATCATCGCCTCGGAAAGTTTTTAAAGTTTTTAGGCTCAAAAATCATCATCGCCTCGGAAAAGTTTTAGTCACAACTGCACAAAGTCACCAGTTCACATGAACTGCACAAAACTGCACTCACAAAACTGCACAAGCCTTACAAATCTGCACAAGCATCACAAATCTGCACAAGCCTCACAAAACTGCACAAGCCTCACAACTGCACAAGCACAAGACTCACCAGTTTCACAGGTTTCACAAGTTACACAAGTTACACGTTTTGAACATGATTCTCACAAATTACCATTGCAAAAGTTCACAAGGTGTACTAATATTCTCAAAAGTTCACAAGGTGTACTAATATTCTCAAAGGCACCCCATATAATCCCAGGTGAAAGCAACAACACCAACAACAATCAACCAACAATCCCAGGTGAAAGCAACAACACCAACAACAATCAACCAACAACAATATAATCCTAGGCAGGCACCCCATAAAATAACAGGTGAAAGCAAGCTACACCAACAAGTGGTCCAGAAACAACACCAACAAGTGGTCCAGATCAACAACAATCAACCAA
Organism: Chrysanthemum seticuspe; assembly: GCA_019973895.1. NCBI lineage: Eukaryota > Viridiplantae > Streptophyta > Magnoliopsida > Asterales > Asteraceae > Chrysanthemum > Chrysanthemum seticuspe. The sequence continues at coordinate 125,091,849 of BPTQ01000006.1, read as the reverse complement.
GTGGTCCAGATCAACAACAATCAACCAACAACAGCCAACAACAGATCAACAACAACAATCAACCACCATGTCTAGTTCACCATTTAACACACAAGAGGTAAACAACTTATCAAAGGCTCAGATTATTAGCTTTATAGCTCATGTTGGTTGCAAATTCAGTTTTGCCTCGCCAAAACTCTTTTTAAGTTTAAAAAAAAAAAAAAAAAAAAAATCATCATTTCCTTTTTTATTTCATTAAAGTTGCAAAATGACCTTGAATGGTCACTTTACCATCCAGTAATGAAATTTTTTTATACCAAAACACTAAGTTTTTTTCATTAAAGTTGCAAAGTGAATCACTTTACCATCCAATAATGCCAAGGATAACGTGGGGTGCCTGCCAAGGATAACGTGAGGTGCCTGTGTAGGCTTTGCCCACAACAAAAGGGTCCTCCTATGCAGGCAAACCTGCAAAACAAACATACAAACATATAAGCTTAAAAAAACTTAAACAAACATACAAACATCTAAAAGGCAATGATGATTTTTTTTTAAAAAAAAAAAACTTAAGAAGGTAGTGTTTGGATGTGCTCCTCCTGTTTGAATGTAACCACCACAGTGTCACCAGTACCACCACATCATCACCACAACAGTACAAAACTTTGACAACGAAACATTTTTTTTAAGAAAATCAAACAGATTTTACGTTTTTTTTTTACAAACCTCATATTTTTTTTAACAACATATACGTTTCAAGATATAAAAATAGTTTTAGATCTAAAACAAGGTTTAGATCTAAAAAAAGTTTTAGATCTAAAAATAGTTTTAGATCTAAAAACTTTAACAACGAAACATACGTAACCACCACAGCCTCACCACTACCACCACATCATCACCACAACAGTACAAAACTATGACAACGAAACATTTTTTTTAAGATAATCAAACACATTTAACGTTTTTTTTTTTTTACAAACCTCATTTTTTTTAACAACATATACGTTTCAAGATTTAAAAATAGTTTTAGATCTAAAAACTTTAACAACGAAACATACGTAACTACCACAGCCTCACCACTACCACCACATCATCACCACAACAGTACAAAACTATGACAACAAAACATTTTTTTTAAGAAAATCAAACACATTTAACGTTTTTTTTTACAAACCTCATTTTTTTTAACAACATATACGTTTCAAGATCTAAAAATAGTTTTAGATCTAAAAACTTTAACAACGAAACATACGTAACCACCACAGCCTCACCACTACCACCACAGCATCAACAATCTAACAAGTAAAATACTTGTTAGATACCAATTTTAGATCTAAAATGTTGATCTAATATTTTAAGAGAGAGAGAGAGAGAGTAGTGGTGAGAGTGAGAGAAAAGAGCGAATATCAACTGCAAACAAGACAGAGAAAAGAGCGGATATCAACCCCAACAAGACAGAGAAAACCATGTGTGCACACGGTTTCACAATGAAACGCGTCTTCACATTAAGAACCACACACGTATACACATTAAAACCACACACGGTTTCAATATCTAAAAAAAAGTTAATACCGTTTGTATTTATATAAAAAAAAGTTAATAACGTTTTTTTTAAAAGTTTTTATAAGGAAATGTATTTATAAAAAAAGTATTTATAAAAAAGTTTTTATAAGAAAAACATTTTTTTTAAAAAAAGTATTTATAAAAAAGTTTTTATAAGAAAACGTTTTTTTAAAAGTTTTTTTAAAGTATTAATAAAAAGATGTATTTATGAAAACATGTATTTACAAAGTTTTTTTAAGAAAATGTATTTATAAAAAAAGTTTTTATAAGAAAAGTATTCATAAAAAAAGGTATTTATAAAAAAGTTTTTATAAGAAAACGTTTTTTTAAAAGTTTTTTTAAGAAAATGTATTAATAAAAAGGTTGTTGTGTTTTTATATTGTATAGGTGTTCGGTACTGAAGTTGATTTAATTAATTGGGTGCGATCTACTGCTGAATCGATTGGTTTTGTTATTGTTATTGGAAAAAGTAAAACAGATAGGGGCTATAAGTACTCTATCGAATTTTTGTGTTCTAGACATGGGACGTCTTCACGTGAAGGTTTAGAAGATGAACTTCAACGGCATACTAGTACCGACAAATGTAATTGCCCATTCAGATTACTAGCGAAATTTATAAAAAGTTTTAATGGTTGGATATTGAGGGTTAAGTGTCCGGGGCATAATCATAATTTTCCAGACTCGTTGCATGGTTTTTCACAGGCCATGCGATTAAAAGAAAGTGAGTTAGTTTTTGTGAGGCAGATGACAAAACAGCGTGTAGCACCACGAATTATACTTTCTTCAATAAAAGAGATGGATCCAAATAACGTGTCAACCATTAAAACGGTGTATAATGCACAAGAAAAGATACGTCGTGACAGTCTTGGTGATTTGACTCCGATACAACTGCTTTTAGTACATTTGCGACGTAAAGGTTATACATATTACCCTAGGATAAATGACCACACAAATGAGCTCGATGAAATATTTTTTGTTCACCCGACGTCATATGCCCTGTGGACAACATATCCGGAAATCATGCTGATGGACTCCACATATAACACCAACATGTTTAAACTGCCATTCTTTACAGTTGTTGGGGTTACTCCAACAAACACAACATTCTCAATGGCGTTTAGCTTTTTGGACAAGGAAAAAAAGCCAAATTTCAAATGGGTGTTGGAATGTGTTAAGTTGGTGATACAAGAACAATACTACCCGCGGGTTATCGTCATCGACAGAGATTTAGCGTTGCTTGGGGCATGCGCAGAAGAATTCCCAAACGCTAACAGATTACTTTGCCGATGGCATATCAATCAAAATGTGGTAAAGCATTGCAGACACAGATTCAATACGTTAAAGGAGTATGAGTCCGTTAGATTGACATGGGATTCGATGATTACAGCTCCGACCGAAGAAGTGTTCAGGCATTATTATCAGCACCTACGTGGTTTATTGGTCCAAAAAAAGGGTACTCGAATTGTTATTTAATAATACTTTTTTTTTTATTATTTAATAAATAACTACTCGGATTGTTTTCTCACTTTAGTAATTCTTTGTTTTCTCAGATGTTTTCCAGTATTTTCGTAACTGGCTGCGAGATTAAGATCGCATGTTTGTGTCGTACATTACCGATCAATATCGCAGCTTCGGCCAAACAACAACATGTAGAGTTGAGGGTCAACACGCGCTGTTGAAGTTATACTTGGGCTCCACACAGTCCAGCTTAGACACGTTGTTGTGTTCGGTCGACAAGATTATAGCTGCGCAAGAAACTGCGATACGAGCCTCTTTGAATATAAGCAAAATCAAGAAACTGCATGCTTTGTAAGAGCACTCTATTTAACGAATTGCGGTATAATGTTTCAATGGATGCTTTAAGGCTCATACTCGCAGAAAGTAAACGGGATGTTGACCCACATGCATGTGGTCATCAGATGTGGTTAGTGTATGGTTTACCATGCTATCACCAACTGTATTGGCTTCAAGCAAACGGTATGTACTTTAAAATTTATGCCTATCAAGTTATTCTTCCCGTCAATACCGATAATTTTAACTAGTTCCTTTTTTCGAATACAGGATTGCCAATTCCGCTTGATTTTGTTGATAATTTTTGGAGAACACTAAGCGTTCCCTGGCCTGTTGTCCGAAATACTCAAGAGCCTGATGAGCCTGAATATACTCAAGAGCCTCAAGGGCCTGAAGAGCCTGAATATTTTTCTTGTCAATATGACGTACAGAAATTCCAAAGTGTTTATACCAGAGCATCGTCGTTTGTCAAAAAAAATATGTTAAACATGCTCAGAGGTATATACGCTCCTGAATCTGTGTCAGCCCAACAACCTGTTGTTAAAGAAAGTAATCGTGGACGTCCGAGCGCAAAGGACAACAAATCCAAGTCTAAACCAAATCTCCCGGATTTGAACGAAGAACCCCCCACAAGGCACCGCAGAAGCTACACAAAACCTAAAAAAGTCCCAGAAGTAAATAAAGAATCTGCGAGACACAGTTCTTATGTGGGAGAGCCTTCTAACGTCCCAGACTTAAACGAAGGACCTAACGAAGGACCTAGCGATGGCGACTTAAGACACCACTTGTACGTTCCAGATTACTTTAGCGAATATTGTATGACTGAAATTCCAGCTCTTTTCCGACGCTGGATCATGGGGATCTTTAACGTGGAGGGTGATGTAAATTGTGGCTATCGAGCTCTTGCCGTAGGTCTTGGCCATCAGCAAGAAATGTGGCCCAGAATTCGAGCTCTTGCCAGGGAAGAGGTAGACAATAACGAGGAAGTTTACAGGGAACTGTGGGGTGATTCTTTTACATCTATACGTAACTCGATGAATTGGTTTAGGGGTGCAGCACCCCGGCGTTATTGGATGACTATGCCAGAAATGGGAGTGGTTATTGCTACATCTCTTAACCGTCCTATTGTATGTATAACCAATTCACAATCTCTTTTGTGTCTTCCGCTAAGAGGTTCTCCCGATTCAGCAGAAATATTGTCTCCGGTTGTGATTCTTCGTGTGGGGAACAACGAATGTGCTCACTTCGTTCTTGCGTTTCTTGATGAAGACTCACCACTCCCGTATAATCACCCACAATGGAGACATTTTAGAAATGCCGAGGCCGCGCCATGGGAACATGTGTTTGCTCAACGACAGAGGATGTTTAGATATACGTAGAAAACAGTTATTGATTTATATTGTAAATGACACAACATGTATAGACGATTACTGATTTATATTGTAAATGACACAACATGTATAGACGATTACTGATTTATATTGTAAATGACAAAACATGTATAGACGATTACTGATTTATATTGTAAATGACACAACATGTATAGACGATTACTGATTTATAGCAAACGACTCGTCATCTTTTGTTACAGATTTCTGCTCCTGCTCCGGTTCTTCCTCATGTTTTGTTACAGAAATCGGATGACATTCAGTGGAGGGACATTCATTGTGTCAACCACACACCCGCTCGTGTTGAGAGTCCAGATTATGTGCTTTCTTCACAATCTTATGTGCCTCCCTCTCCAGCTATATCTCCAGCTGCAGATGAGGACAATTTTATACACCGTCCTCCGGTTCTTCCTCATATTTTGTTACAGCCGTCTCGCGTTGATGAGTACGAGCGAGAGATTGACGAATTGAGGAGACTAATTTCAGAGTTAGAGTCTCGTGTGGGACAGATGGCAGCATCATTGGAGCGACTACACCTCGGGCGTGATTGATCTTAGTTTCTAGTTATATTGTAATTTTGTGAACCATGTATCAACTATTAATCTATAACAAGATTGGTTATTTATGTATTCGAAGCTTCTAATTTTGTGAACCATGATATTACTAATTTATGTTGTGAATAATTGTACAAATTCTTTTGGCCAGATGCAACAAGAAAATCCTTACTTGTGTCGTTGTCAACGTGGATTAATAATTGAAAGAACATCTCACAAGCCCAAAACTTGTGGTCTGAAGTATTATTCATGTCCTTTGTCAAAGGTAAATAATTAAATGTATGCTTATTTACGTAAATATATCAATAACTTGTTTGTTTAGAATACATTTCTTATAATTGTTTCGTCATGTAACAGCCAGGGACTAAAGACTATAGGTGTCGATACTTCATGTGGAAGGAAATATTTCAACAAAAGTACTTTGGTGAAGCCTCTTCTTCAACGCAGTACTCAAACTGCGAAACTAAAGATACAACGATCAACATGCTATTGGCTGAAAACAATTTGTTGCAGGCAAAAATAAAGGCGTTGGAGGCATCACTGGAATTGGCAAAAATGCAGTTGATCACGCATGTCAGCCGAGTGGAATACTCTATGAGCTTATAGATGACATTAATAATCTTCATGTGGAGTAGATTTCATTTTAATATTGAAAACATTTGTTGTTTTACTTGTTTAATGTTTTATTGTTATTGTTTAATTAAATGGAGACAAATACACAATTAAAAAGCATAACGTAAAATAAATATCATATAAAAACACTACACAATTAAATACACTATACATATAAAAACACTACACAAATTAAATACACTATACAATATACCTAAATTAAACACTACACACACAACTAAAAAAAAAAAAAAAGTCGCCGCCGTACGTACGGAAGGGGACCCACCCTACTTGAGGTGCCTGCCAAGGAAAACGTGGGGTGCCTGCGTAAGCTTACCTTTTTTAATATATAAATCCGATGTGATTGATGGATTGATATCAGCACTGTACTACTACAATTTTCAATAACATGGCATTGGGTCAAGTAGTTGCTTATATATTTGATAAATTTATATGAAATTTTACGATTATTAAATTATATTGTATGATTTTTTGTGATGATATTATTAGAGCATGCACAATCGTAACACTATAACACCAATAACATCGTCCACGTCAGCGCCATATCAGCTTTAACATTTCACTTTAACATCCCCAAAAAACACCCACAACAATAACATCCCAAGTTAAACTTTAAAATCCCCAAAAAAATACCCTTTAACGGGCGTTACCCAAATAACGGCTCCCCCATTTTTCCCTTTTAACGCCGTGAATCTAATGGGAATAACGGCTTCAACGCCGTTAAAACACTTATAACGCCGTTATGGCGTGATCATTGAACATGCTCTTATGTATAATCTAAATAGGTTTTATTTACGTATAAATTTTACACCACAAATTCAATAAACAAACATTATTTATCAAAAACATATTACGTTTAATATTAAATAAGATTTGAGATTAAAATGGTAATTTTCTTTTATTCAGAGACGCTACAAAAACATTTTATCAAACAGTTTTTCAATTCAGAGTCATTTCCATTCAGCGCTTTATTGTTCAGCATTTTTTATTCATTCAGTGCTAAATAATACAGTTTTGTCAAACAGCCATCATAATTAAAAAGACATGCAAACATTCTTTGAACTCACGACCTTCATTATATGCTCTATGACACTAACCATTAAGCTTCCATCGTGAAGACATTATCACCTAATAAGACGAAATAATCAAGGCGACCCGAAAACGAGTCTTCCATTTAAAGCAATTGGCTTGCGTTTGTGGATTTATGTCTTAAACTTGATGAAACAGTCATCAAACCTACCAACTTTCCGTCAACGTCACATTACCAAACTCATCACCAAACAATCGTAGTTGTGACTATTAAACCAAACTTATAAAAAATACCCCACTTTAAACAAATAAGATTAATTAGTTGTATCAATCTCGATTTTGCATTCAGATTGGCATCTTGCAACCTTTAATTGTAGTCTCAAATGTGTTTAGGGGTGTCATAAAAGCCTACCCAAATATGAATATGGCTTTTCGGGTTAGTCCGGTCCAAAATTATATTCGGGTCAATCGGGTCAACACGAATTGACCCGAGTTCTAAACAAGGTCGAATTCGGGTATAATATATGTCTCTTATTCGGGTTCAGGTCAACTCGAGTGACGTGAGTTTCATTTTTTTTCTAACTTTTACGTAAATATCAAAATTGTATAATTTTTAAACGACCTAGACCCGAACCCGAGCTGATCCGGCCTAAATTGGTCTGACCCGAATTGACCCGAACCCGAGTTCTAAACAAGGTCGAGCTTGGGCATGTTTTTTTAGCCTTAACCCGAATTGGCTCGAACCAGACCGGGTCAACCCGAATAACACCATATTACTTGTAGTTTATTACTAGTAGTTTTTTTGGAGCAAAAAGACCGAAAGAAAGTAAATGATCGTGTCAAGTTTGACACCGAATCACAGGTGACCCAAATTTGCCATGACCCTTGCACTTTGACTATAGACCAATAAAAATTTGGATTTTCATTTATGTTGTGAAAGCCTAAAGAGAAAATAAGAACCAAACACAGCCATAAAGATGTCTTAGTCCCAAACCTTATAAACAAATCTAATTCCGTTAGAGTTCACCTATATAATGGGGCATTTACATATATAAGGAATGCCTCATCTAGTCATATGCTGCATCTTAACAATCTAACCTTTACAAACATGATACATAATCAATATCGAATTCAAAATCGCCAGTGTTCATAATTCTATCTATCAGTTTACCAGGCCACAAAGGTGTGGTAAGTTTCTGACAAATCTACCTTCGAAAAACTACCTACAACACATGGCATTACTCATTACTCAACACGTACAATAAGTAATCCATAGCAAAAATCAATTCATATTATCACAATATCATGCCAATTGTGGCATGCATTTTAACATCAATCATATGAAAATATATTTATCCAATACAAGGATAAAAAATGTTACAAGTTCAACATCTGAGATGTAAGGATCAAAATATGATTCTATCAGTATCTTCACAAAGATATGAATCCCTCAATTTTTAAGTCACTGCAGATTTCTGGATCATATAAGATTTAGGGGGCGTTTCTTTTTCTTTCCAGATTAAGAGCCATATAAATATATGTAGGTCTTATGTGGGCCCATGTCTGTTAATGCCTCTAGATGGGGAGAGGATCTCATTTTATGGCTTGTGGATATAGAGGGATTAGTGGAAATATGTGGGCTCGATATTAAAAAATAACATTAGTAAATACTTGTGTGGACCCAATCCCTTAGTTAAAGAGAAAAAGAAACACAACCTTAATCAGCTACACGTTCTAAATCACTGATCAGTTAACCTATATACACAATAAACATATAACATGCTATATCGAAATCAATAATGATACTTATAATTTGCTTAAACTATCAGTTGCGACGTACAATTATGCTATCACCTTCAAAGAAATGTTTATGAATCAACTCAACGCCGTCATGTTTTTTTTTACATTTTCCAATGATATTGATGAATTACTACTCTTTCAGTCTCAAATTAAATTTCCACTTACAGAATGCAAGAAACACGGTTTGAACAATGTACAATCAAACAAACAGCTAAAAACATATCGAATGTATAATGAACTATAAAAACTGTTGGTGGGTCAATCCAATACGAGCTTCATTATATTGTACATTGTTCTCTTGATGTTGTTGATGAAAGATGTATTATTATTATGGTATTGCTCATTTTGGTGTCCGCATTACACACTACAATATATATTTATGACATGTCTCTTGGATTCTATGCTATACGCTCTGCCAGTAATGCGAGTTTATAACAATTATCTTAACACAAGTCTTGCTCATTTATTTAGCCAGATTGTAACTAAGTGGCTTTGGTTGTAACTTTTGACAAGGTGCATACTAAAGCATGTCTACATTTTGGACAACAAAAAAAATAAAATAAAAAAATACACACGTGAAGTACTATTTTTTAATACAAGTTATATGTGAATAACAATCTGAAAGTGGTTCAACAAGTTATATGTGAATAACAATCTGAAAGTGGTTCACTTATTTTAGATTTGCTAGCTTATGCATGCCACACCAAACTTGCTTAGCCTCCTGACATAATAAATTGCACGTCATTGAGCGTGGCATGCACTTGGAATTCAAAGGTTGAGCCTTTGGCAAGGTGAAACCATGACAGACGCTCATATCGACCAACTCTTCACTAATTCGTTCCCAATCGAAACAATGTATAAGCAAACCCAATGTCAATCCAAGGATACGCAAAGCCATTCCATCACCAGGACATATCCTCCTTCCCGAACCAAATGGTTGGAACTTAAAGCCGTGTCTTGTGCCTTCTGTCCCTTGGAACCTATCAGGATTAAATGTCTCAGGGTCGGTCCACAAGTTAGGTTCATTATGTATGACCCATTGATTGACGAGTAGCATGGTACCACCTGGAATGTGATATCCGCCTATGACACAATCTTTCGATGACTCGTGAGGTAGTAGTAGTGGGACTGGAGGGTACATTCGCAAAGTCTCATTCACAATACAACGGAGATATGGCAAGCTAGTTGTTAAATTTTGGGGTGATAATCTGTGGCAAACATATCATTCTATCAATTGCTAATGGCTTTCAAGTTATGGTTCATTGCAGGATTAATTACAGGGGTTAAACTTGGACAAAGGATAAAAGATTTAAAATTCCAAGATGTTCATTTCTGCTGAAGCTTTCATCGTTTCTGCTGATGAGTCATTTATAGCCGTTAGAGGGGTCTTAGTGAAACTTAATCTCCTATTTAATAAGTCCCTTAATCTAGGGTTACATACACTTGAGTGTGTAGTCTTTTGCATCACTCTCTTCTCTCCTTTCTGATCATTTCACTGATTTTGTCTTGTCTTTACATTTACATGATTATTGTCTCATTGACATTAATCTAATCTTGTAACATTTGGATACTATTGTAAACTTAATCTAAGCTGACTATTGCAGCTTAGATCTGAATAAAGGTTCTATTGTTCATCTTGTGTTGCCTATACTTTTGTACATGGTATCAGAGCTACAGGCTCATTGATTCTCTTCGGCAACAAATTGGTGGTTTGGGGTTATTGCTGCTAGCGTAATCACTGGTTATATTCTACTTACAATTAGCCCTAGACTAAGTGAATCTAGGGTAATTGTGACTTGTTCTTCCGCTGCATATTTCTCTGTAAGTCTAAGTCTTATCCTTTCTTCAAACATACAGTACTTAAGTCTTTGTGGGTGCAAACGGGTAGACTAACATCTTGATCTGCCACCTTTGAGTGGTACGAATACCTGCTCTGGTTTACCCTAGTCCACAGGCTTGGTACCTGTTGTTTCTTAAATTTAAGGTCTTATTTCTTTGTCTATTTTGTCTTATTATTATCTCTGTCTGTGACTCTTTGTCTGTCTTATTATATCTATCTGTCTTATTGCTTGAATTATGGCTATTGGTGATGATAATATTGGTGGCTCTTCCACTAAGAAAAGCTTATCTTTTGGTGATGCTTTGTATTTGCATCCTAAAAATACCAATGGCACTCCCATTATTTCTATTAAACTCACTAGAACTGAAAATTATAAAATATGGAATATGGCCATGACTTTTGCTTTAAGGAACCATAATAAGTTAGGGTTTATTGATGGTACTTGCATAAGAGATGATTCGAACCCTAGTCTTGCTAATCAATGGGATACTTGTAACTCTGTTGTGGTTACTTGGATTCTTAATTCTCTCAGCCCTTAACTATTTGCTGGTGCTACATATGCTAAAACTGCTTATGAAACGTGGAATGATCTTAAAGATACCTATGATAAGGTTGATGGTTCAGCTATCTTTAATTTGCATAAAAATATAAACTCTCTTAGTCAAAGTGGGTCCTCTCTTACTGATTATTATAACAACCTTAACTCTTTATGAAAACAATTTGATTGTATGATCATCTTTCCTCCCTGCACTTGTGAGGCTGCAAAACATTTTGAAAAACATAATCAGCTAAACAAGTTAATACAATTTCTTATGGGTCTTGATGACTCCTATGTCCCCATCAGAAGCAATATTTTAACCAGAGATCCTTTACCTAATGTCAAAACTGCTTTTTCTGTTGTCTCTGGAGAAGAATCTCACAGAAATGTTTCATCTGGGAATAGCTCTGCTAAACCCAATGCTATAGCCTTTGCTGCAAAAACGTCTGATGGTGGAAATTTTTTTGATAACAAAAAAGGTTTTAACAACAAAGGTTCTGGTTTTAATAATGGTAACAGCTCAAATAGCAGAGGACCAAACATGAATCTCAAATGTACTAATTGCAAAAAACCTGGTCACACTGTTGATAGATGTTATGATCTTGTTGGTTATCCTGCTGGATATGTTAAAAGGAATTTTAATGGTAAACCTTTCAGCAGTAACAATGTTTCTGCTTAAACTAATCATGTCACTGATAATAGTGCTAGCAACTCTCCTGTTTCCTTGTCTAATGAACAGCTCTCCAGACTTATGAGTCTTCTCAATGACAACAATGTGTCATCTGCTAATGCCAACTTGGCAGGTAAAATTTTTTCTGGAACCTTCTTTAATGGCAGTGTCAAGTTTAATGTAAACTTTAATAAATTTTTTAACAACACAAAATCTCTATCTGGAAACATCAGTCTTGGTTGGATTGTTGACTCTGGTGAAAATTAGCACATGACTGTGTCTGAAAACTTTTTAATCAATGTTGTTAACATTTCAAATCTTGGCTTAACTGTTGGACATCCCAACGGTACTCAGGCCTTAATTACTAAAATTGGTGATTTAAAGGTCAATAATGACCTAACTCTTTTTGATGTACTTGTTGTTCCTGAGTACAATGTTAGTCTGCTGTATGTTCATAAAATTGCTAGAGACAATAAGATGTTTGTTGGGTTTAATGAATCTAATTGCTATATACAGGATTTACATCAAAAAAAGGATTGTGGGGATTGGTAAACAATACAATGGGTTATATATGTTTGATATTGATTCTACATGTAAGATTATTTCTAATAACTGCATATCTGTTTGTCATGTTTCTAAAAATCTTTGGCATCAAAGACTTGGTCATCCCTCTGACCAAGTCCTACACATACTTAAACCCACTCTTAAATTTGATAGTACATCTGAAACTGATCATCTCTGTGATACTTGTAATAAAGCTAAACAAACCAGAGAACCATTCCCTCTAAGTGAACATAAATCAACTAAAATTGGTTAACTTGTCCATCTTGATGTATGGGGACCATATAAAGCCACTAGCAGAGATGGTTACAAATATTTTTTAACAATTGTTGATGACTATTCCAGGGCAGTATGGGTTTATATGCTTAAGGGGAAGGATGATGTTTATGTTTCCATTGTTAACTTTACTCATATTCTATCAAATCAATTTGAACACAATGTCAAGATTTTTAGAAGTGATAATGGGACAGAATTTGTCAATAATAAACTTCAACATTTTTTCCATGAAAAAGGAATTTTACATCAAACCTCTTGTGTTTATACACCACAACAAAATGGTATTGCAGAAAGGAAACATAGGCATCTCCTTAATGTAGCTAGATCCCTTATGTTTCAGGGGGAATTACCTCTAAATCTTTGGTCTGAATGTGTTCTAACTGCTGCCTATGTCATAAACAGGTTACCCTCTTCAGTTCTGTCTGGCAAGTCCCCCTTCTTCCTTGTGTATGGGCATGACCCTTCACTCTCTCTCCTTAGAGTCTTTGGCTGCTTATGCTATGCCACCATTCTCAACATCTCTGATAAATTTGGTAGTAGGTCTGAAAAAAGTGTCCTTATTGGTTACTCAAATGAGAAGAAAGGCTATAAACTCTTGAGCCTAGAAACAAAAAATATCTTTTACCCTGGAGATGTCAAATTTTATGAAACTGTTTTTCCCTTCAAAATGAAAAATACTTTGTCAAAACCTTTTGTTGAAACTTTTGTACCAAAAGATTTAAATCACAAAAATTTCTTTGACTCACAAATAAGTCCCAATGATGAAGGGAGAGTGACATCCTATGATGATGGCACAGTGGTAAGTCATCCTACTAGGATTGAGGAACCAGTTGCAACATCTATAGATGATAATACACACCTTGAGGGCACCATATCACATGAATCACATCCTGCTAATGCATCTTCTGATTCTGCTGATACTACACCTGATTCTGCTGAACAAGAAAGAGGCTTGCCAGCCACTACTGCTAGAAGGTCAACCAGAGTCTCTAAGTTGCCCAGTAATCTTAACGAGTTTATTGTAGAAGGAAAAGTCAAATATGGTGTTGAAAAGGTTGTTAATTACTCTAATCTTAACAAAGATAATTACTGCTTTGCATCTAGTCTTAATAAAAGTATTGAACCTACCTGTTATGAAGAAACTATCCTTGATAGTAATTGGGTTGATGCTATCTCTGATTATATGAAAACCATGCTTGAGATATAACTGATCTACCTCCTAATAGAACTCCTATTGGGTACAAATGGATCTTTAAAATCAAATATAAAGCCAATGGTAAAGTTGATAGATACAAGGCTAAATTAGTTGTTAAAGGTTATAACCAAAGGGAAGGAATAGAATATGATGAAACTTTTTTCCCTGTTGTGAAAACGTCTACTGTTAGATGTCTTATTGCCTTAGCTGTAAAAAACAAATGGCCTCTTTTTCAACTTGATGTTAACAATGCTTTCTTGTATGGAGATCTTGATGAGGATATCTATATGACCATCCCCAAGGGGTTCTGTAATGAGAACAATAAAAATAAAGTTTGTAAATTTGTCAAGTCTCTATATGGCCTAAAACAAGCTCCAAGGAAATGGAATGAAAAACTTGTCAGTGTTTTAAAAGAAAATAACTTTGTTCAATCTGTTAATGATCACTCCTTGTTCACCAAAACAGAAAATAACAAGTTTATTGCTCTGCTTGTTTATGTGGATGATATTGTTCTTACTGGAAACTGTATTGATGAGATAAATCTTTTTAAAGAGTTTCTAAAATCCAAATTTCATATCAAAGACTTGGGAAATCTAAAATATTTCCTTGGCATTGAGGTTTTAAAAACTGGGAATGACATTTGTCTTTCTCAAAGAAAATACTGTCTTGAACTCCTCAAAGAATTTGGTCTTCTTGGGTGCAAACCTGTGTCCACTTCTATGGAACCCAACTCTGTGCTTCCATACATTCCCACTGCTGATGACCCCTTGCTTATCAACATCACTGGTTATCAGAAGTTACTTGGGAAACTTATCTATCTCACCCATACAAGACCTGACATCTCATACTCAGTTCATTGTCTGGCACAATATATGCATTCTCCCTTAAAATCTCATCTGGAATGTGCCCTCAATGTTCTGAGATATCTAAAAGGAGCTCCAGGAAAAGGTCTAAGATACAATTTCAGCAACTCTGAAAATCATCTTGAAGGATATAGTGATGCTGATTGGGCCAAATGCAAGAAAACCAGAAAATCTGTCACAGGGTATTGTGTTTTCTTTAATGATTGTCTGATCTCATGGAAAAGTAAAAAACAAAACACTCTTTCAAAATCTTCCACAGAAGCAGAGTATAGATCTATGTCTACTGCTGCCTGTGAAATCATTTGGATTCAAAAAATCTTAAAGGATCTAAAAGTTGATATTAATCTCCCTGTTAATCTTTTCTGTGATAACAAATCTCCTTTACAACTTGCTGTCAACCCTGTTTTCCATGAAAGATCAAAACACTATGAAATTGATGTTCACTTCATCAGGGAAAAAATTGCTAGAGGTGTTATAAATGCTAAAAAGATTGGCTCTTCAAACCAAACTGCAGACATACTCACAAAGAACCTCCCTGTTTATCAGCATAAATTTTTGTGTGAAAAATTGATATTGTTTGATATGTTTGCTCATCAGATTAAGGGGGAATGTTAAATTTTGGGGTGATAATCTGTGGCGAACATATCATTCTATCAATTGCTAATGGCTTTCAAGTTATGGTTCATTGCAGGATTAATTACAGGGGTTAAACTTGGACAAAGGATAAAAGATTTAAAATTCCAAGATGTTCATTTCTGCTGAAGCTTTCATCGTTTCTGCTGATGAGTCATTTATAGCCGTTAGAGGGGTCTTAGTGAAACTTAATCTCCTATTTAATAAGTCCCTTAATCTAGGGTTACATACACTTGAGTGTGCAGTCTTTTGCATCACTCTCTTCTCTCCTTTCTGATCATTTCACTGATCTTGTCTTGTCTTTACATTTACATGATTATTGTCTCATTGACATTAATCTAATCTTGTAACATTTGGATACTATTGTAAACTTAATCTAAGCTGACTATTGCAGCTTAGATCTGAATAAAGGTTCTATTATTCATCTTGTGTTGCATATACTTTTGTACACTAGTCAAGTCTGATACATCAAGAAGACGGTCCTTTCCCACGTGATTGTTGATTTCTTTCTGTGCCTTGTTTAGAACGTGTGGATGGTTGAGCAATAGCGAAAAAGCCCATTCCATAGTTGTAGCAGAAGTATCAGTACCAGCTGTTAATAGGATCTAATCATCAACGACATGAAACATAATTAGTACAAAGGTCTAGTCACTTGAAAACACATAATATAGTTTTTTTCTCAGAGATATATAAAGAGGATTTGATCTTACCAGTATAAAGCTCATAATGAGGGTGTCTGTGTACAGGGGCGGATCTAGCTTGAAGGCAGGGTATGCACGTGCATACCCTGTCCAAAATTTTGTTAGTGTAGAAAAATCCGATATTTTTCAAAAGTGACTAAAAAATACACTCAATAATTATAAGTGCATACCCTCCAAGATACATCAAAATCATGAGTGCATACAGTGGCGGATCCAGGAATCCGGAGCAGGGTATGCACGATTTTTTGTAGAGCTATTAAAAATAGGGTTTTCGGATTGCGTTTTTCTGGTCGGATTTTTTGGATTCAAATTCGGGGCGATTGTTATGTTTTGCGGATCTTAGTTATAAAAGTTGATTTTAGGATGTCTAGTTTGGGTTACTAGACACTGAATCGAGTAGTCAGACTTGTGTATGTGTTTGTTTCATTAAGATGTTTTGGGTCTGAATCTGACTACCACATCTTACTGGTAAAAGGTGACTAGAAAGTCTAAATCTAAACGAATTAATGTTGTTTGTTTTTCTATAAGTGTCCGAATGATTTTAAATGCTCGTTTTTGCAATTGTTTATTAAACCAACGCAATGCGATAATAAATAACTTATGTAAATATGAAACAAGACTTTTTATCATAAATATAATATAGTTAATAAACAATCAAATATATTATATAAAGTTTACAAAACGAGTAAGAGGCAGTAAGACAAGTCCCCCACCTCTTACTGAGTAAGATGTTATATGTCTAACTGGGTCTTACTCAAAAGAAAAATACAAACAAGCAAAACGTCTGCCCTCCTCTTACTGGTAAGAGTAAGAGGGCTAGTAAGACTTCTTTTTAAAAAACAAACACACCCTTAATTCAAGTAGTCAGATTTGTATATTTTAGTTAAAAAATTGTTTAGTTCCGGTATTGATGGAATAAGAGCAAAACAAGAGCTTCACATATTCTTTAATAAGATGTCAAAACTTTTATCTTTAATCAATATACTAACTCCTACATAAATATTTATCTACAACCACAAATATGAGATATCAAAATAAAGCTAAGTGATCATTTCGTGAAACCGTACGTGCTTGAACCATCTACTTCAAAGGATCTGTGCATATTTTAAGTACTAAAAAGATATTTACACTCCAATTTCACATCTAAATATCATAAAATAACAACCCCTAAATATATGAACAAATAACAAAAAAGATATTGAAATATTTAAAACCGGCATAAGTAAGATAAACAATCTTGATTCATTTAGTGGTAAATGAAATTCTTAATTGTTAAATAAGAAAGGAACCCAAATAATAAAACATAACCGCGATGAAAAGAAAACTAGCATCTAATATTGCATTTGAGTTTATCACTTGGGCCTAAGTGAGTTAATCTCAATATATTACTAACACTATCATTGGCCCAGTAAAAAATACAAACAAATTTGACCATTTGACCTATACACTTAAATTCCTGTTGCCTACAGAGGTACAACCTACTCCTTCATCTTCTTCTTCAAGAATGCCGTTGCACATTACCAGCAGCGTTTATCTTCTTTTCTTTTTGTTTCTTTCTTTTTTTTAAGGCGTGGTCAAATTTTTGATGCCATTGTTTTGGAGCTTACTTTAAGCCATATAATGACTTAACAAGCCTACAAACTTTGTTCTCTTGTCCAGGAGCCATGAAACCCTCAGGTTGGTTCATGTAGATTTCTTCTTCTAAATCTCCGTTTAGAAATGCCGTTTTCACATCCATTTGGTGAACTTCCAAAATTCTTAAATCGGCAATAGCAAGTATCATCCTAATCGAGGTTATTCGTGTAACAGGCGAATATGTATCAGAGTAATCAAGACCTTCTCGTTGTCTAAATCCTTTGATTACTAATCTTGCTTTATACTTGTCAATGGTGCCATCGGCTTTCATCTTCTTCTTGAAGATCCATTTATAGCCTAGTGGTTTACAACCAGGAGGTAAATCCACGAGCTCCCAAGTATGATTTTGTAAAATAGAATCTATTTCACTTTTAATGGCTTCTTTCCATTGAGGCCCTTCTGAGGAAGTAACCGCTTGTCGGTATGAAGTAGGTTCGTTTTCAACCATAAAAGAAACAAAATCGGGTCCAAACGATTTCTCGGTTCTTGCCCTTTTGCTTCTTCTAGGTTCAACCTCTTCTTCCTCAGTTTGATCTTGTCTCTCATCTTGGAGATCATTATCATCTCGTTGTCTCTTATCTTGGACAACTTCTTCATCTATTCTAGATGAACTTCCAGTTTCCTTCGTTAAACAAGGAAATATAGTTTCAAAGAATGAAGCATTCCTTGATTCCATTAAAGTACCCTTTTGTATATCCGGATTTTTCGAATCATGTACAATGAAGCGATAAGCACTGCTATTCTTAGCATATCCGATGAATATACAATCCACATATTTAGGTCCAATCTTTTGGGCCTTGGGAGTCGGTATAGCTACCTTTGCTAGACACCCCCACACTCGTAAGTACTGATATGATGGCTTTCTTCCCATCCATAATTCATAAGGGGTCTCTTCTTTTTCCTTACGAGGTATCTTATTTAAAAGATAAGTAGCCGTTAAAATGGCTTCCCCCCACATGTCCTGGCTTAGACCAGAACTTATCAACATGGCATTAACCATTTCTTTCAAGGTACGGTTCTTCCTTTCGGCAATACCGTTCTGCTGAGGTGAATAGGGAGCAGTGAACTCGTGTCTAATTCCATGTTTTGCACATAGGTCAGCGAATGGAGACACATATTCACCTCCTCTATCACTTCGGACCACCTTGATTTTCTTACTAAGTTGATTCTCAACTTCGTTTTTGTATAGAACAAACTTGTCTATAGCTTCATCTTTACTTTTCAGTAAGTAAACATAGCAATACTTTGTACAATCATCAATAAACGTGATAAAGTACTTATTCCCACCTTTTGTGGGTAGTGATTTCAAATCACATATGTCAGTGTGTATCATATCAAGTGGTTCGGTTTTTCGTTCAACCGATTTGAAAGATGTTCTTGTAAGTTTGGCTTCAACACAAGTTTCACATTTATATTTTGAGTCAATATGGAAATTAGGTATGCAATTAAATTTAATCAAACGACGCATTAAATTAAAATTTACATGTCCAAGACGGCCATGCCACATATTAGAAGACTCAATCAAGTAAGCTGAATAATTCATATTATTGATATATTTCTTAACAACCATTACATTGAGTTTAAACATACCATTCAGGGCATATCCCCTACCAACATACACTTGATTCTTAGAAAGAACAAACTTATCAGACTCAAAAACAAGACGAAAACCAAACTTGTTCAACAGCCAACCAGACACAAGATTCTTGCGAATCTCTGGAACATACAAGACATTAGTCAACTTGAGCTCTTTCTCGGATGTCATCTTCAAGATTACATTCCTTCGCCCTTGATTTCAGCAGTTGCAGAGTTGCCCATGTACAGCTTCTCTCCACTATCAACCGCTTTGAAAGAGTGAAACATACTCTTATCAGCACAAACATGACGGGTAGCCCCAGTATCCACCCACCATTCCCTGTTGTTGGAACCTACCAGGTTAACTTCAGAGATCATGGCAATGACATCAGACACCATAGCAATCATGTCCACATCTTCATTTACCATATTCGCCTGGCGTGGAGTCACCCGCTTCGGCATCTTACAGTTAGCAGCACGGTGACCTGGCTGGTCACAGTTGAAACACACCCCTTGGAACTTCTGTTTCACAATTGCAGCTTTAGGAGCAAGGTACTCAGACTTCCCTTTGCCCTTCTTGTCATTCTTTCCTTTTCCTTTGCCTTTAGCTTTGACATTGGACTTTGAAGATGACGAAACATGCTCAACCATATTTGCCTTTGCAGAATCAGGCGTATACGTGTTTTTCTGAGCCAGCTTGTTGTCCTGTTCAATACGAAGACGAACAACCAAATCTTCAACACTCATCTCCTTTCGCCTATGCTTCAGGTAGTTCTTGAATTCTACCCAGCTTGGAGGTAACTTTTCAATAATAGCAGCAACTTGAAAAGTTTCACTCAAAGTCATTCCCTCAGCATGAATGTCGTGTAGCAAAACCTGCAGATCTTGAACCTGACTCGTCACATTCTTTGAATCATCCATCTTGTAATCCAAAAAACGAGCTACCACGAACTTCTTTGTACCAGCATCCTCAGTTTTGTACTTGCGTTCCAATGACTCCCATAATTCTTTGGCAGTCTTGGTCTTGCAGTACACGTTGTACAAAGAATCAACCAAACCATTCAGAACATAGTTGTGACACAAAAAATCTGAATGTTTCCATGCTTCTAAGGCTTGAACAGCCTATTGATTAGAGGATTGACCTTCTGCAGGAGGTTCCACGTTAGGTGGGTTCTCTTTTAAGAACCGCGCAAGGTTCAAAGTAGTGAGATAGAAAAACATCTTCTGTTGCCACCTCTTGAAATTCTGCCCATTGAATTTCTCTGGTTTCTCAGCATGATTAGCAACCGTGTTGGTAACTGGCGCACCAGTTACGTTCACAGGAGTAGTCACAGGAGGGGTAGTAGTGTTTGTCATCCTGAAAATCAAACACAAACAGTTAAACAAACTGTTTTAAATGGTATCTACTTGTACCAGATCTTATTCAACAAAACTCTAGCTTGGTTTTGATGAATCGAGCAAATCAGTTTAATAGAAACTCAATCTTTGTTTCGTTATAAACTGATAATAAAACTGCTTAAAAACGTTATAGATCTGTAATCAGTATTAATAAATCTGTTTAATAGAAATTGATTTCCAAATAAACTCAACAAGGTTTCGACAGAAAGCAATTTATAAAATCTGTTAATAATTAACCCGATTTTAACAAACTGTTTTTTAAATTCGGTTAAACCGAATCTGTTTTAAGACTGTGGAAAACGGTGCACACTTTATTTATAAAAATCAAATTATAATCACAATAAATAAATTAACAGAAAGTAAAAACAGACAGAAAGGTGTAGAAGCAGAAGACAGACTCTATATAGGTAATTAACTGAAAGCAGTAAAAAACGAGGAACGAGAATCTGTTTCCCAGGGTACAACGTTCAAAGCTGTTGCACAGCCGGACTAGACTTACTTGCCTGAAAGATCACAGAAGCTTGCGTGTTTCTGATCGATGAGATTGCTGGAATTCGTCTGCAGTAGAGTTGCGTTTTTTCTGTGTGTAAAAACCGAATGAGATGTGTTTAATATATAGGCTAAACCTATCTTGGTCACCAAGAAAAGATATTTGCCTGAATATAAATCTGTTAAATATTAAACACGATTTCAATATCTTCCATTTATTTAAACCGATTCTGTCTAACTTGTTTACAAAGTTTAAATCAGTTCCAAAAATAAATGGACACAAAATCTGCAGCAAAAAGATACGCAGGTATGCGAGGTTTCGGAGCTGCATTCGTGCGGGCTCGCATGAGTTCAGAAGCTTCGAACTCATTTTGACCCGGAAATCCCATTTTCTGCACCCCCCTGCGCGCGCACGTAGGAGTGGGAGCATAACCAACCTAAAGGAATTTGATAGCCAACACTATGATTTCCTTATAAACAAGCATCCACTTCTTGTTTTGGGCGATGTGGGATTCTCCCATTTTTCCAAGTTTTTATGTTTCAAGTGCCTCACTTTGAGACACGATATCTCATTCATATTAACTCTATTTTGGACATACTTTAGCTCGTTGCGAAGCTCTCGTCGAGGAGAACGCAAAGCTACCAAGAAATATAAATATATATAACATATACATATATTAAATAGTGTCCAAATTTTGCAAAAACTCATTTTCCAACAGTATATGATGTGTATCGAAGTAAATGATGGATGTACGTATCACATGAATTTTAATGTGTATATGTTTGTGTTGAAATGTAAGACGAAACTGTTTTATACAAGAGGTTAAACTATGATTCTTCATGTTATATCGTAAAATGTTATTGTTTAAAACCAAATTATGTGTAGAAAAATTAAATAATAAAATACAGTGGAATTTAAAACAAAGGAAAGAAACCCGCTAGAAAAAGGAGCGCATGGCTCGTCTTCGAGTATAGTTGGCACATTAGCCATCAGTTTCAACTTATCTACCAAAATGCTATTAGCTTCATTTTAATCTTATGACAACATTTTTAAAGATAATTTCATATTTACCCAGTTTAAATATGAAAATGTTATATATACTCAAAATACAACTTTTAAATGCATGATGTACAATGCATTTAAAGTATGTTTTGGGTAAATATAGCATTATCATGTTTAAGTTGGGTAAATATACAATTGCCTCATATTTTTGTTACTTCGTATTCTTATTATTTTAAGATATTAGCTCACGATAACCTCCCTCTTTCTCTATATATATGTAATAGTTATTTTCAGAACAAAAAAAAAATATCGAGAATTGCGAGAATCAATCTGAACCATTAGATATTTGATTAATGGATATATACAAAAGTGGTATGATGGCAATTAACTTAAATATCTTTTGATATATTGTAAAAGAAAGAGGAGCATTTAAAGTATATCAAATGTACTAGCTTATTGACCCGTGGAATCACGGGGTTTTTAAAGAAATTTTGCATCAACAAATTAAGTGTTAGAATGGAATAAGAAAGAACAATGAAAGTAAAAAGTTTGAAATGTTTTGTGAATGGAATAATAATTAGTAACTTAACGATCGTATAAACTACAATGGTATAAATTACAATGGCTGTAAATATCTATGTAACGAATGTCCATTGTTGAAACTATATCTCTCAATACTTGTGACTTCAATCTTTGAAGCTAATCCAAAAATGAATATAAACCTGCATATGTGTAAAGAAACACATCACAAGTATTAGGATAGATTATTAGGATTGCATGATATTAACATTTAAATAAATAATACTGTTAGTTACAAAAACATTTACTTGGCACTAACCGTTTAAAGCATGTCTTTGTTGAAGCACATGCACGTGCGTACATAAACACACAATAACCAAATTAGACATAGTATATTGATACATGATATGGTAATAAACTAAAATTAAATAGCACTGTTAATTAAAAAAATACCTCATGAACATTGATTATAGGCCGTGTAAAACTTCTTTATATACTACATTTGTAGTAGTTGTTGATAGATTACCATCGGAATCAGAAGCCACAACCTTCAAATCCTTTTTGCTTTTGACGCGTGAAAGAGCTACGTATAGTTGTCCATGTGTGAAAACGGGACTTGGCAGGTACAAACCAACTTTTGAAAGGGATTACCCTTGACTCTTGTTTATTGTCATGGCGAATGAAACTGACACAGGAAATTGTTTCCTCACGATCTTTAGAGGTAAACGTTTGTCAGACGGAGTAATTCTCAATCTTGGTATGATAACCTTATGTCCAAAATGTGTTCCATTAATTATTTGTACATGAATAGAAGTTCTTGATAACCGTTCTACTATAAGTCGTCACCCACTACATAATCCATTTGATTGACCAATATTTCTCAACAACATGATCGGAACACCTATTTTTAACACAAGCCTATGGTTTGGAACACCTGAGAATTTCAATCCATTGATAAAGTCTGGTGAAAAAACGGACTCGTCTATTGTTGTGCCACGATCAGTTTTATCAATACTATCGCAACTTAGATAAACCATTTCCTCGCTTGGAAACGTTTTAAGCAGATGATCATTTATAGTGTTGACGACTTCATTCGTTGAAGCAAGAATGGTCTTTTCTTAGAAGTATGACGGATCATCTATGTGACTCAAATGGTTTGGATAAGTGAAATCAATAATAGATGTGATAGGTTCAGAAGACTGATCGATTAGTATATCTTCTGGAATATCTATTGAAACATCTCCGTCATTTGCATCTCCTACCTCTCCATCACCTATTTTCAGTATCCATTCTACAAATTCCCTTATATCATTTACATCTTCAGGACGTGATCCAATGGTAAGCCTCATATTGGCTGTTAACTTAAGAACTTTACAGTGATCCCGCAAGTAAGATTCCTTTAAAGATGCACTAACAATGTCTTGCCATGAACCTTTTGGAATAACAGGGAGCACTTGCCTAAAATCACCACCAAAGACCACTGTCATGCCACCGAAAGGCGTTTCACAATTATCATATATGTTCTTACGTAGTACGTCTCTCAATGAGCGATCTAAAGCCTCAAAACAAAGCTTATTTGTCATGGGCGCTTCATCCCAAACAATAAGCTTTCATTTCTTTAATAAACCTGCAAGATCGCTTTGAGGACATATGGAGCAAGGAATATGGAATCGAGAATGAGCAGTCCGACCTTGACATCAATAAAGATGCAATACCACTTGACGCAACGTTTATGACTATATCACCCTTTCTTCTAATACCAGCAGCAAGCGTTTTCCATAAAAAGGTCTTCCTAGTACCTCCACATCCGTACACAAAATACACACCTCCTCTACCAGTTTCAATAGATTTCATGATTGTGTCATACACGTTTTTTTTTTCTGAGGTTAAAGCGGCGTGAAGTTGTTCATATTCAGTTTGCAACTCTTGTGGGTTATAATCTAACTCGTCATATATAAGCCGATTACCAAATTCAGTTACGTATCTATCATCCGGGTAAGGTATCTCAGGAAAACGCCGCAAAGTAGTTCCTCTGGATCGCATAAGTTGCTCGATGTAGTACAAAGCGACATTTTTTTCCTCATCACTAAGTCGTAAATCTGCATGAAATAAATGACAAAGTAAGTACTGAATTTTAGTTCTGTTTGAAAAAGTTCTTCAATTTTTTGTCATAGATATTTTTGTTTATGTACTTTTGTATACACGTGTAGCTGTGTTATACTAAGCCTTGAGTTAAACATTATTCTGAAAATAATTTTTATAGAACGAAATAACTACTTAATTGAAAGAGTAAATTTAGAAAAATAGAAAATGGTGTACCTGGAACACGCAAAATCTGACTTCTCTTGTATTCAACATCTTCTGCAAGCAAATGCCATGTTTCTAACCAAACAGTCAAAGGTGTTTGAAGCTCTTTTTGCGAAAGCAATGTAAAGAAAAGGGCACGTAGATGTTCAGCGGATGCCCAATGGGCCGCGTCTTTAATACTATCAATATACTCCTTGTCGTCCTCTAAAAGACCCGCTGCGTAGCAAGCTTCTTTGTAAGTTGCATAAACCACCTTGTTCACTGTTTTTATGTCATCGTGTGTTTTATAGTCTTTTTGACTATTTCGTAGCATTCTACAGTAGTAAATTAAACAAACAAAACACACTCCTAGATGGTTTTTGAAGCGATTCACTAAAGCCATCCTCACCTGACCTTGGATTCGAGTATCCTGTTCCAAAACATGTATCCAAATTTTAGTGACGGAATCAAATTTATATAGTATAAATAAACAAACAAAACACATTTACTTGCCTGCTCATCCATTAGTATTAGTTCAAGATTGTTCACGTTTTGCTTTCCAAACACAGGTTGCAACCATGTACGAACAATTCGTACTCGCAGCTTGACATTGTCGTTAACTGCAGATAAATCGTTGATGAAACTGGGAACGTAAGTAGCCATAGGAATTTTGATATTTAGAATTGGTTTTAGGAAGAAAGATGTGTGCATTAGACTAACAGTTTTCCTCCATTATATAATACAAAACTTGCTAAAATTAAGGGAAAATATATTAGAAGGTAGTTAATGATGATTGATTTTGTTTCAATCTATACAATATGGAAACGATTCATACTTTTCCCCAAATCAATAAAACGCGTCAAAAACTCCTAAATCATCAATAGTATTTTAAAAAAAAAGTCTAACTATGTTACAAATTCAATTATCATACTGAACATTTTCCCGAAAATATTTTTTAGGTTTTTTGTATCAAACCTGTTATGACATAATCGAACAAATTGGGCATAATCTATACTATATAAATTGGGCATAATCGAACAAATTGATATAAAATTGGGCATAATTGAAAGTCAAACATGTTATGATATACACCAACAATATGATTCAATGGTATCGAATCGTTTCCATATGATGTGTCTTTGAGAGCATCACACAAATCGTTTGTTTCAATCGATGCCATATTTAAAACACCGTAGCTGGAACACACATGTATGTTTTTGGATTGGAGAGAAAGATTTGAAATATTGGAGAGGAAGATTTGATTACTCCATTGAATGAGTCGGTTACAATGAATAATACATCAAATTATAATGAAACTAATTATTCGGATTATGTTGTTGAAATTGTGCCCATTGAAGTTGTTGCCAAACATGCTTGATGAGACATCGTTGAAGCTTTGCGTGTTTGCGTTTATCATGTAGTTCTTTGGCTTTTTTTCTTTGCACTTGGCAACATTCAATCCATGTCTGCTGTAAATTTGGTGTCGGAGAAATATACGTTTCAGCAATATCGGATATCGCAAAGTTTTCATCTTTCAAAATCATGTTATGCATTATGATGCACGAGTACATGATTCTCCGTAACTTGCCAATAGTAAATGCACGCGCCGGTTGGGCAATGATATGCCAACGTCCTTAGAGGACACCAAAAGCTCTTTCGATATCTTTTCGAGAACTTTCTTGTTTCGCTTTGAATGCGGCATTTTTTGGATTAGTTGCAACTGTAAATGACTTGACAAAAGATGCCCACCCCGGGTAAATTCCGTCAGCTAGATAATACCCTTGCTTAAATTTACACCCGTATACTTCAAACTCAATGTGAGATATAACTTATCACATACACATCAAACCATAACACAAAAGTAGCATATAGATGGAATTCTAGAGAGAGAAAGTTAGAGGTTTAGGGAACTTAGTGAGAGAAAGTGAAAGATATTATTATGAGCTCCAACTCTCTACCTTGGAAGGTAGAGAGTATTTATAGTCTTACATAACTCGCCACACTTTGGGCTGTGGATCAGGCATACAGTGGGTAAAGACCCGTCCGTCCTCCACGGTGTTACTTAACTAAATTACTACTTAACTTAAAAGAACTATGACTACGAGCTTTCTAACGATTACATATACTTGAGGTGACCGACTCTTTAATACCGGGAATTTCTAATTCCTAACAATCTCCCCCTAAGGGAGGTCACCTCAATAATGTACCAAAATTACATTGAATACAAATAGATATAACATTTAACAATTGATCTTGCATTCTTGATGTAGTCCTTTGCTCCTAAGCTCGTAGTCATTGATTCTTCACAATGCATGTTTGGTTATTCCAAGAGGAGGTCTTTTGCTGATCCACGTGATGATAAGTTTGAGCCATCTTTGGAGATCATCAGCTATCAACAATCTCTGACACATCCTTTGTGGTGTTGGTATATTGTGATGTTGTGACTTTGGGACCGACATGCTCACATTCTGGATCATGATATCTTCTCATCAGAGTAGCGGAAGCTTTAGATGATTCATGATATTGGCAGCAGCGTAGCAGAAGCATGGAGTGAAAATATCAGAGTCATTGATGCACTAATCATGATTTCTTTTAGTTGAATGTGTTAAGTGAGCATGCGGCTATGGATTGACCGTTCCATTCTGATCAGCTGCAAACGTCGGGTGTACCTGCATACAACAGTTAGCAATAAATCGCACGAAAGTGTCTTTGATCACTTTCGTTGAATTGAGGTACACGGCCCACGGTTCCCCGTTGATCAGTACAAGTACTGCCTGTGATCAGGTAGGATTCCTAAGAATCTCCTTGACAGGGTTTCGCAGCTGTTCTAGCTGTTCTCAAACCGGAACATCTCAAAGAAGACAACACGGAGTGAGTGAACCAGCGAATTTTAAGTCCACTGATTGATGAAAAGAGATTTGAAAAACAATCGTGTATTGCTCAATAGAAATTGTTTTTGCAATACAACGAAGGTTTTATTGAAAATCAATTATCAATCATAAAAATACCTTTTGATTTGAAAAAAATGAGTACACAGTCGATGTGCTAAAGGAAAGAGTTATTAAGCACAAAGACCGGTTTTTCAAAGGTATCCGTCAATCCATAACCTGAACCAGGTTTGATTCAAGAGATTGAATCGCCCCATTGTTTCTGTTCAGTTGTCACATGGTTGATCTATATAATAGATCTCACATGCCACCTACCAGGAGCTTGTTTGAAGTTGGCTCCAGAAGGCTTTCCATCTTCATTGTGAATATGTAAACACATCACTCAGATGTTCTGGCAATACCACAAGGATAATGCGTAGGACTCAAGATATAATCTCTCTTTCCACATTGTGTGAAACAGAGAGTCTTCATTGAAAGTGTCCTAATGAGATTTATTGATGATCTCGTGGCTCTAGACTCAATTTGTGCATATTTGGATCCTGTACCGGAGACTAGGGAGAGGGTCTCCTTCTTCAATATCAACAATCTCTAAGAGAAAGTCGATAGATAATGTCGGTTCCCCGTGAGAATGAAACAAGCCCTTTTAAGAGGAACTTGAGTGGTTTGGAAAGTTGAAGTGCAGTGCGTCACTGGGTCCATGACGTCTTGTCTTCAATACCGATGTTACCATCAGTAGCATATGAATTGAACCCGGTATCTGCCCTAAGGTTGAATAAATGGAGGGCTATTTGTTTTCACCCTTTTCTCATTCAATTCTTTTTAATTCTTCAACCCCTTCAGTGCTTACCGAGACTTCATAGCTATTACCTTATTGGGTTTATTCCAGTACTAGCTCAGTCTTAGTCCGCACTCTTCCCTTATCTCATTTTTCTCCTTTTATCATCATACCTAAGGACTTCTACACTAACTAGTGGATTGTCCCTGGGTAGATCCCTCCGGTTCTGGCGGATCATGGGAACCAATACCTAACCTTATCATCCTTATATCACCGTACATAAAGTAAAGTTGGTCGGTCTATTTGGTATTGTTCATCTGCCATTGGATCCAATAGAAACCATTTGAAAATCAATTCAGATACTTGTGATGTATTATCAAAACATTTTGTACCTGAATTGTTTTTGATATTTTTAGAACGAGAACTCCCCCTCAACATGTGCTTCAAGTATTTGAAAATGTTTTGCACATGGAGGCAAGAGAAAGAATTAACTTCTTTTGATTACCATTTTCTAAAAGATATCAACATCACTTCCCTCAACAGATCAAGTGGGTAAAGCATTTCCGGGAAGGATGAGGTTTCCATAAATTCGCTCCCCCTCAATATGTGCCTCGAGGTTTGAACAGAGTTTTGCACATACTAGAGGGAACCTGCACGTTGGGATGAATGATCACGTTTCAAATCAAATGTTTAAGATAGATGCTCCCCCTCAACATGTGCATAGAAAAATTGAAATCGTTTGTCACATGTGAGAAGGACAGCATGTACATCCTTATAAAACCATTTACCGAATTATCAGTTTAAATCCAACATTCTCCCCCGATCACAATTATCAAATCATTTGAGATTTGTGATCTCTTATAGATTTAAATTGATTTTGAAAGCTTTTAAGGAGAAATGTGACTTGATTATGAAAGCTTCTTAACTGATAATGATCGGATTTTAAGACTTTAGACTCCATTGATAAAACATGCATTTATATCTTTTGAAAACAATTTTAATGCCAAATAACTTTTTAATTTAATTGAAATCATTCTCCCCCTCAATCAATGACATAGGTTGTTGATTGAGAGATAGAAATTTTGACAAATAAGTCCTGATGATTATCAAAAAATAGAGATTGAGTTATTTTTCAAAGCATTTAGTTTTCAGCAGATAAAAGTTTATAGAATCAGAGCATGGAATTTTGAAAACATGATAAAACATGGCTCTGTTCTTTCTTTTAAAACCGGGTTATTGCCTGAAGATGACAATAAACCATTTTCTCTTTCTCCCAAAAATATATATATATATATATATATTTTTTAAAGAATTCGAACAACATCTAAAGTCCCGTGTCATTCTTTGAATGACAGCACAAAGATCGTAGATATTATCGAACCGGAAGAAACATAACAAAAATGACAATTTTTTTTTTTTTTTTTTTTTTTTTTTTTTTTTTTTTTTTTTTAAGATTTTTCGAATTTTTCAAATTTTTATGGATTTTGAAAGTTTTATATTTTTCTATTTGATTTTTTTGAAGGTTTTATAATTTTGTATTTTGTTTTTCGAATAAGTATTTACAAGAGATAGATGAAGATAGACCTTTACTCCTCGTCTTCCTCCTGAAGACGTTTGAGAGTTTCTGGTTGAAGGCTTTTCAAACCAAGGCGTGGAAGAATAAACTCAAAACGTTCTCTTGGAAGAGCTTTGGTGAAGATGTCTGCTAACTGATATTCAGACCTCACAAAATATAGTTCCACCACACCTTTTTCCACCTGTTCCCTGATGAAATGATGTCGAATGTCGATATGCTTTGCTCTTGAGTGTTGAACGTTGTTGCATGAGAGAGCAATAGCACTTTTATTATCACAGTACAGAGGGATTTTGTTGAATTCAAAGCCATAGTCAGATAATTGAGATCTCATCCATAAGATTTGAGCACAACAAGATGACATGGCTATGTATTCAGCCTCAGTAGAGGAAATAGAAGTACTCATTTGCTTCTTTGAAGACCAGCTCACAAGCTTATCACCCAAAAACTGAGCACCTCCTGACGTACTTCGACGTGTATCTTGACAACCTGCATGATCAGCATCTGCATAGGCCGTTAGTGACATACCGGTGTCTTTCGGGTACCAAAGTCCCATATTGATGGTTCCTTGGAGATACCGAAAGACCCGTTTAACTGCTTCAAGGTGCTTTTTAGTAGGCTTAGCCTGGTATCTAGCACACATGCACACAGAGAACAAAATGTCTGGTCTACTAGCAGTGAGATACATCAGGGATCCAATCATACTCCGATATTTCGTTTGGTCAATCATGATCCCTGAGAGGTCCTCATCTAGTTTGGTTCGGTCAATCATGGGGGTGTCGACAGGGTCACATGAATCAAATCCAAATTTCTTTAAAATCTCTGTTGCATATTTAGATTGATTTATGAAAATGCCTCCGGGACTTTGTGAAATTTGTAATCCCAAGAAAAATGACATTTGTTCCATCATTGACATTTGAAACTTTGAACTCATTTCATTAGAAAAACGATCACATTCCATTGGGTCAGTCGAGGCAAAAATAATATCGTCAACATAAATTTGAACATGAGTTAAATGTTTGCCTGACTTCCTGGTGAACAATGTAGGATCAACTGCTCCTTTGCTGAATCCGGTTGATAGAAGAAACTTAGACAGTGTATCATACCATGCCCTTGGAGCTTGCTTTAAACCGTAAAGAGCCTTCTTCAAACGATAAACGTGAGTAGGATGCTCTTGGTTCACAAATCCTTCAGGTTGGCTGACGTAGACAACTTCCTTAAGATCTCCGTTCAGAAATGCCGTCTTTACATCCATCTGATATATCACCATGTTCTTACTAGCAGCATTAGCCAGAAAGATTCTGATTGCCTCGATTCGAGCAACAGGAGCAAACGATTCTTCAAAGTCTATACCCTCCTCTTAACGATATCCTTTAGCAACTAATCGAGCCTTGTTCTTCAACACATCACCATGCTCATCAAGTTTTACTTTGAAGATCCATTTTAGAGCTATAATCATAGCACAGTCTGGAGCAGGTACTAACTCCCATACGTCAAGACGATCAAACTCATGAATTTCATCTTGCATAGCATTGAACCAGCTATCTTCATTCATAGCAGTTTTAACATCTTTTGGTTCGATCTTAGATAGTACGGAGTTGAAGAAGCACCATAAGGCATCGGTTGCGAGTTGCTTCCGGGTTGATACAGGACGAGAGGGATTTCCAATGATGTTGTCTAATGGATGATCGTGAGTCCATTTTCTGAGGTGTTCATGTGGCATTTGTTGAGGAACTGAGGTAGCTGAGTCGATGTCTCCTGAAGAAGATGGTTCTGATGATGATTCAGGAGTAGCAAATATGTTTTCAAATGGAGCATCTTCAGGAGTCGCAAAGGGATTAACTTCATCATTGATGCCAGAAACATTTCCATGATGTACATTTGAAAAATGATGATTTGTTGATGAGACTGAAGGATCAGCAGCAGGTGCTTCTTGACTTACAGATATTGAGACTGATGGATTGACTTCATTCACTGGAATATGAGCATCCTCTGTTGTAGGGATCAGCACCTCATTAGTAGTAGACTCATACAGTTCATCAAACATGGGATCAAACAATTTCTTTACATCATCTTCAGATGGAGGTACATATGGAGTTTCTTGAGAGGAGTTTGGAACAAGGGTTGAACCAATAGGACTGTTTTGAAGTGCGGGTCCTGAGCTGGAGTGTCCAGGAGCCATTTGACCGGTCAGCTCATCAAACGTAACGTGAATTGTTTCCATGATATTTCGGGTTCTTTTGTTGTAGATTCGGTATCCCCTTTTGTTTGGTGCATATCCTACAAATACTCCAATGTCAGCTTTAGCCCTAAGTTTGCCCAAGTCTTGACCCTCATTAGTTGGATAGCACAAGGCACCAAACACACGAAGGAAAGATAGATTAGGTTTTCTGTTGTGGACAAGTTCATATGGAGTTTTTCCATGAATGGTGTGAATCAGGGAACGATTTTGTGTGTAGCAAGCAGTGGCAATTGCTTCAGCCCATAGAAACATTGGAACCTTTGAGTAGATCAGCATTGTTCTAGCAGCTTCAACAAGAGTACGATTTCGTCTTTCAACTACACCGTTCTGTTGAGGGGTTCGTGGAACACTTCTTTGATGGCTGATTCCAACGCTTTCATAGAATTCACTAAGTTGTTTGTTGATAAACTCAGTTCCATTGTCTGTTCTGATAATTCTGACAGTCTTGTTTAGTCTAACCTGCAGCTGTTTGATGAGTTTGATGATGATATCAGGAGTTTCATCCTTTGTCCTTAAGAACTTGACCCAGGTGAATCTAGAATAATCATCAACCACAACTAACACATATTTCTTCCCAAAGATATTCTGCACCCTCATTGGTCCACATAAATCCATATGAATCATATGAAGAACTTCTGTGACAGAGTTAGTAGGTTTGGGTTTATGGGCATACTTCTTGCTTTTTCCCAATTGACATGCTGAACAAAGATGATCCTTTTCATACTTTAGTCTAGGTAAACCTACAACTAAGTCCTTTCTGGAAAGATCGTTG
Organism: Chrysanthemum seticuspe; assembly: GCA_019973895.1. Classification (NCBI taxonomy): domain Eukaryota; kingdom Viridiplantae; phylum Streptophyta; class Magnoliopsida; order Asterales; family Asteraceae; genus Chrysanthemum; species Chrysanthemum seticuspe. The sequence continues at coordinate 125,058,683 of BPTQ01000006.1, read as the reverse complement.
ATGGTGCCGAAGTTCAAGTGATTGAGACGACGATGCCATAACCATGACTTTGTTTTTGAAGCCTTTGATAACAAGCAGATTGGTGAAGCTCTCATCATGTCATCGATAGAGATGGTGTAAAGGTTTGAGCCACGAGTTCCTTTCAACAGTTCCTTACCGTTAAGATCTCTAACAAAGCATGTATGTTTTTTGAAGGCTACTTCTAGATCAGAATCACAGAATTGACCAACAGAGAACAGATTATGACCTAAACCTTCCACATAATACACTCTCGAGATGACACTATCAGCAACTACATAATCTCCATAACCCATTATAGCACCGAAATGATCATTACCAAATCTAACAGTCCCGATGAATTTGCTCACGAAGTTCATGAGCCGTGACCGGTCTCCAGTCATATGCTTGGAACAGCCTGAGTCCAGGTACCACAGAACGATTTGAACGATCTGCAGTTGAACACAGACAAGAATGGATAACTGGATAATTGGGATCCCCATGCAAGAATGGGTTCCATTTGGTTAGTTACAATGGTTGGACCACCCACATCAGAAATAGAAGCATTCATATCAGAAAATGAGGTAATGGAATCATTGTGAATAGATGCAATACTAGTGTCTGTATTAGCCCTATTTACAGTGTGACCACTTCTTAAGGGGATAGTTCTACCAGTAGGCATCCATTTTCTAGTGGGCATTATCTGATTAGTCTTATGACCAACAGGTATCCAATAAAAGCCTATTCTGCTGAATGTTCTTTGATGTGCTTCATCGGGGTTTTAAATTTGTAAACATGAATTACCGGTTAACTAGGAACACATTCGGGCAAGTATACCCTAGTCAAGTTGTAGTATAGTATATGGTAAATCAAGGTCGTCCCAAGAGACTTGGTTGCACTACAAGTGTTGTTTGTTTGTTTAAGCAAGTAACAAGTTGATGGTTATGATTGTCACATATCAAACCAACAAGAAAAGCAATATAAGAACAAGCACGTATCAAGGTCGTGGTTATGATTGTCACGGATCAAACCACTAAGAACAAGCACACAAAGAACATACATGTTTAGACAAATGATCACAAGGATATTAGGATGTTTAGTTTGGAAAACATATTATCAAAGATAGAACCTATAATAATAGTTTAGTGTTTTATAAATCAAATGTGCATAAGCCTCAATCAAGTGGTCATGTCATGAGCCTTATACCAACAACAACAAAGAATCCCTTTCGGCCATAGACTTTGATGTTATTAATTTGTAAAGTTCCATTTACTTGAAAGATAATGAGAACACATATTCAAAAGATTCCTTTCGGCCGCAATCCAAATTAAACCCTTACTTGTTATGTTTATTAAGTTTCTCATACAATTGTCACAAAGTACAAGACCAAAATCATTTGTCGATTAATGAATTGGAACTAACCATTGTTAAGAATATTTCGACATTAGACTCAACAATGATCAACCAAAACAATAAACAAGAACAAGTTCCAATTCAACCAAATATGATGTTATCAACATATTCCAAACAAACACTACACTTATCCAAACATCCTTTTATCACAAGTTCTCATATGAAATAAACAAGTATCACATAATCAACACAACCAAAGAACCAAACATGAATCATAGCATTCAACATCATAAAAGTAACAAGAGTTTACCCAAAGTAAGATTACATTAGGCAAGGGTGAAGGATTATAGCACTCCTTCAAGCCTCCAATCAACTACAACTTCTAACCAAGCATACTTCTGGAAATGGCAGAGGTTTGTGGTCTTTTGGGAGAGATAGGTTGGTGGAAATTCGTCCTTAAGGGTGGAGGCAAGAATTACACACACTAAACTAACCAAAAATGGTCTTATTTATAGGTAGAAGCCACCCTTAGCCACCAAGTAAGTTTCTTGGGCACAAAGTGTCATAAAGTAGCAGGTTTAGGAGTTATTAGAAGCATATGATCGGACTTGGGGCTTAATGGCACTTAAGGATGCATTAAAAATTACTTGGAGAGATCAGCTACCCGTAACCGATTCGGTTTTGCCCCCAACCGATCCGGTTGCGACTTTCTGACAGAAAAGGTAAAAAGCCAAATTTGTAGATCTTTCTCTTAGCTTTCCGTGGCCGCGAACGGGAGGTCAAACGGAGTCCGTATGCAAAAGTTATGGCCAAAATGGTGAAGGTGTGTCGGGAACAACGAGGCTTCCAATATTTCTTCGTTTAAGCTTCTTTTCTTCATTTCTTTCTCGTTTTCCTTCTTGAACTTTATTCTTGAGTCTTTGGACCATTAACTTGATGACTTTATCTTCTCGAATATACTCCACAAGTCTTGCTTTTGTCGGGAATTCTTCGTATATGGAGAAATCTTCGTATTTTACTTCTTTTTCCTTCTTTTTCTCCACTTTCCTGTACTTGGCTACAAATGAACTAGCAAACGCACTTTTGTACGATTAAGCATCAAAAGCATATGATTATAACCAAATAACACACATAAAAGTACGGATAACGCTACTAAAAACATGCACAATTTGAGCGTTATCAAATTCCCCCACACTTAAACTTTGCTTGCCCTCAAGCAAATCTAAGAAAAAAAAAAATGAAAGACAAACCTAAATGACAAACAAAAAGAAAAATTAAAATTAAAATCTTTTTTTTTTTTTTTTTTTTTTTTTTTTTTTTTTTTTTTTTTTTAATATATATAAAAAATAAGCGAAAAATGAGCGCAAACTCCCCCACACTTAAGGTTTTGCTTGCCCTCAAGCAAATCTAGAAATTAAGAAAAATAAATCCCACATGGTGCATGAAAATGATTAGAAAAAATGCGATGCAAATCTACCAAGTACAAGTACAAGATAAGATTCATCGTTTTAAGCTTTAAGAGGTGAAAAATCGAGATGTTTGACAATACCCCATGGATTCTCTCGCTTGATAACATGGCTAAGCACCTCACGAAAAAGAACGGGTGTATAATTCACTCAACACTCATTTTATTTAGTGATGGATAGTATTAAGGAATAGTACACTCATATTGCTCAGTCATGATCTAAATATTACCATAGGCTTGTACAAGAAACAAAACTCCACCGACGTGGCGTAAGCACCAAGTGTAAACATCTAAAGAGGCTTCTATTCGGGTTGAAATGATAGGCTTCGGGTGAATAAAGGGTATGGATAAGGCATGGGAATATTTATGAAATTGGTGTTAAAAGAAAAATAAAAGTCAAGTCTAATACCCATGTTGCTAGTCACTGAACAAACCGCAAACCCGAAAATGATTATAGTTACTAACTTCTCTTCACATATCGATCACCAAATATATAAATCACGTCTTAGCACATTGGCTAATCTATATCTCAAACATACTTCATCTTTGTCATCACATATTTTTTTTTTTTTTTTTTTTTTTTTCGATGACTTATTCTTTTTTTTTTTCACATTTTTTTTTTCATACTTTTTTTTTTTTTTTTTTTTTTTTTTTTTTTTTTTTTTTTCAACACTTCTTCTTCATACATCACATCTCCCCCACACTTCGTATAAGCATCACCACAAAAATACAAATAAGAAGGTGCACTCTTCGTCTTTGTCAGAATGGCACACACGAATGGCAAAGTGCGGCTAACTCATAATCATCAAAAACAATCCAACAACCAAGCAACTAGCAACCAACCATTTAGACATTGACAAGGGGTAGGCTAAGGTTTAAAGTGTAAAATATTTTTGTATTTTTCTGGATTTAACAAGAAGAAAGGGATGGCTCAAAGGGTGTAACTAGGGGTATCTAGTGCTAAAAATGAGCACTAACAAATGGGTCCATATAAGGGTGGTTAACTAACCGATGTGGCTAGCTAATATATCATTAGATGTAAACGGAAGGCCATTTGGGTTTTATTCCTAAGGTTGCCTCTTTATCACGCATAAACACTTATATCACACGAATGTGATCTTACTGCGGTCTGGTAATGATTTACAAGTACAAGTTCTAGAATAAATAAAATCACCGGCACACTCATAACAAAAGATTCAAGCATAAAAAATGTATGCTATATAAAACAGGCTCAAGTCCTCACAATTTAGTGGAAAGGGCTATAATATATGCTAGCAAATGTCATCGATCCCAGAATGGATTGCAATATTAATCGGGACACATCTCAAGTTTTTCAAAAATTACCGATTTCACCAGTGGGTTGATCCAGTTATTCTAATATATTAACCTATACGAGTGAAAACAACTAGATCACAAGGGCAAACAAGTTCACAAAATTTAAAAACAGGCCCAAAAATATGAAAATTAAAAACAAGTTTCGCTTTTCTTATTTAACTTTCCCCCACACTTAAGTTAAGCATAATCCTCAATATGAAAAATAAACTTCAAAGCATGTAAGATAGGGAAAATGAAATAATAAATCCAAGAGAAACGAAACCTCCCAGGCCAAAGAAATCGCGATCGAACTCCTAATGATAAGATGCTAAGCAAAGGCTAGCATAAGCGTGTGAGATCAATCGATTTCTCTTTCAACCAAACATGTCCAATCAAGAGTGTAAGGTTCACGATCCAACCAATCCTTCCTCCAAGAGTTTATTCAATCTGCAAAAATAAACTAAACTACAAAAACGCGTAAAATTCTAAAACTCACTTTCGTAGGCATCACGGTTGCATTTAGCGTATGCAACAAGCCTTTAAACCCCTCGGTGGCCCGAGTGGACGAGTTATAGTCTCGTGAGGGTTTCCAGTGAACATACCCACAAAGTTCAAAACACTTTATTTTTAAAACACATGTACTTATTTATTCACAATGTACCAAATTGACAAAAATTAAAATGGAAAAACCAAATAAAAGAAATGATACTCTTGCAAAAACAAAAAGACATTTAAACTTATTTAATCTAAACACAAACACACAAAAACAAAAAATTGAAAACTGATTTTTTTTTTTTTTTTTTTTTTTTTTTTTTTTTACAGATTAGTCCAACCGATCCGGTTACGGGGAGTGACCGATCGGTTGGAATGAACCAAACTGTGACCAACCTTCCAACCGAACCGGTTACGGGTTGCAACCGATCGGTCGGAGGAAATTTTCTACTTTTTTTTTTTTTTTTTTTTTTTTTTTTTTTAGAGAACTAGTTTTATTTAAAAACTTTTATTGACAAAATAAAATAATAACACAGAAAGTTACGAACATAAAACTAAATACAACTAAACCAAACACATAAACACATAAACTAGAAGATGACCAAAAACACAAAATGACACTTAAAACAAAATACGCATAAACAAATAAAATCACGATCACAGAAAAAATGAAAATCACATAGACGCAAGCACACACAATTAGTCACGTAACACAAATCAAACAAGAGAATCTAAAACAAGATAATCTTATTCAAAATTAATACGAAACCAATATAAACAAAATAACAAAAACAAATAACATAGAGACATGCAAGAGAACATATAACATATAAAACATAAAACTTACGAAACAAGAAACACACAAAATGGATTTTTTTTTTTTTTTGTTTAATTAACAGAACACACAACCGGATCCGGTTACGGGTAGTGACCGATCGGTTGTAGTGGATTTATTAAGTACGAGGCTTCCAACCGATCCGGTTGGAGTGCCAACCGATTCGGTTAGAATGATCTGGGTGGTTTTGGTGGGTTTTTTTCGCAAACATTTTTCGAGCAACTTAGAAAGCAATCATTGAAATGAGCATTTTAGAACACATGAAACGAAATCCCAACATCAAAAACTTGATTTTGATGCAAAGATCATTTGAGCAATTATGAGAAATTAGAGATTTTAGAAAAAGACAAGCATTCAAGCAATCTTCATGAGCAAACATCAAGAGCAATCAATTCAACAAGCAAACAAACACAAGAATACAAACGCAAGTCCCCGGCAGCGGCGCCAAAAACTTGATGGTGACGATGCCGGAATTATCAAGCAAGCAAACAAACAATCTATCAAACATGAAAACATTCAAACGAACAAATAAGTGCAAAACAAATCCCCGGCAGCGGCGCCAAAAACTTGATGTGCTTCATCGGGGTTTTAAATTTGTAAACATGAATTACCGGTTAACTAGGAACACATTCGGGCAAGTATACCCTAGTCAAGTTGTAGTATAGTATATGGTAAATCAAGGTCGTCCCAAGAGACTTGGTTGCACTACAAGTGTTGTTTGTTTGTTTAAGCAAGTAACAAGTTGATGGTTATGATTGTCACATATCAAACCAACAAGAAAAGCAATATAAGAACAAGCACGTATCAAGGTCGTGGTTATGATTGTCACGGATCAAACCACTAAGAACAAGCACACAAAGAACATACATGTTTAGACAAATGATCACAAGGATATTAGGATGTTTAGTTTGGAAAACATATTATCAAAGATAGAACCTATAATAATAGTTTAGTGTTTTATAAATCAAATGTGCATAAGCCTCAATCAAGTGGTCATGTCATGAGCCTTATACCAACAACAACAAAGAATCCCTTTCGGCCATAGACTTTGATGTTATTAATTTGTAAAGTTCCATTTACTTGAAAGATAATGAGAACACATATTCAAAAGATTCCTTTCGGCCGCAATCCAAATTAAACCCTTACTTGTTATGTTTATTAAGTTTCTCATACAATTGTCACAAAGTACAAGACCAAAATCATTTGTCGATTAATGAATTGGAACTAACCATTGTTAAGAATATTTCGACATTAGACTCAACAATGATCAACCAAAACAATAAACAAGAACAAGTTCCAATTCAACCAAATATGATGTTATCAACATATTCCAAACAAACACTACACTTATCCAAACATCCTTTTATCACAAGTTCTCGTATGAAATAAACAAGTATCACATAATCAACACAACCAAAGAACCAAACATGAATCATAGCATTCAACATCATAAAAGTAACAAGAGTTTACCCAAAGTAAGATTACATTAGGCAAGGGTGAAGGATTATAGCACTCCTTCAAGCCTCCAATCAACTACAACTTCTAACCAAGCATACTTCTGGAAATGGCAGAGGTTTGTGGTCTTTTGGGAGAGATAGGTTGGTGGAAATTCGTCCTTAAGGGTGGAGGCAAGAATTACACACACTAAACTAACCAAAAATGGTCTTATTTATAGGTAGAAGCCACCCTTAGCCACCAAGTAAGTTTCTTGGGCACAAAGTGTCATAAAGTAGCAGGTTTAGGAGTTATTAGAAGCATATGATCGGACTTGGGGCTTAATGGCACTTAAGGATGCATTAAAAATTACTTGGAGAGATCAGCTACCCGTAACCGATTCGGTTTTTCCCCCAACCGATCCGGTTGCGACTTTCTGACAGAAAAGGTAAAAAGCCAAATTTGTAGATCTTTCTCTTAGCTTTCCGTGGCCGCGAAAGGGAGGTCAAACGGAGTCCGTATGCAAAAGTTATGGCCAAAATGGTGAAGGTGTGTCGGGAACAACGAGGCTTCCAATATTTCTTCGTTTAAGCTTCTTTTCTTCATTTCTTTCTCGTTTTCCTTCTTGAACTTTATTCTTGAGTCTTTGGACCATTAACTTGATGACTTTATCTTCTCGAATATACTCCACAAGTCTTGCTTTTGTCGGGAATTCTTCGTATATGGAGAAATCTTCGTATTTTACTTCTTTTTCCTTCTTTTTCTCCACTTTCCTGTACTTGGCTACAAATGAACTAGCAAACGCACTTTTGTACGATTAAGCATCAAAAGCATATGATTATAACCAAATAACACACATAAAAGTACGGATAACGCTACTAAAAACATGCACAATTTGAGCGTTATCATTCTTCCTGTGGGTTTCCATTGTTTTCTGACTCTCTTTCGCTTTTGCCTTTTAGCCTTTTTAGCATGAATTTTAGCATTAACAAAATTAACTGGGCAATTAACATCATTAGGCAGAACATTAACATCACATTTAAGATTAGAAACAGAATTCAAGCAATCATCAGTACAAGGTTTGCAAATAGTGTCAGAATTCGAATTAATTACAGTACGCCTATGGCTAATACTAGAATCAACACGATTCGTTTTATTCGATTCAAACTTAAGGTTCCTAGATTGTTCTTCTACTCTCTTCCAGTGCACATTCTTAGCTTGAGAGGTCCTATCATTCCTTGTATTGTCTTGAGACTTTGACCTGCTCCCTTTAATGTCACTGATTACTCCTGTAGAGGGAATGGGAACATTAGTTTGTTTTACTACTCTTTGCATCACCTGTTTAGATGTGCTGGGATCTGAACTACATGCAGGTGCACTAAGGTTCACTTTCTTAACGCTAGAGGTACTGAGACTAGTACTTCTAGAAGGCACATTTGAGTTCACTTTCCTAGCATTGACAGATCTAGAATCTGAACTACTCAATGGTACACTACTCCTCACATTCAAGCCATTGGGAATCGAGTGCATGTCATGTTTGGCCTTAGGCATCGAGCATGGAATCAAAGGGTTAACTCTCTCACCTAATGTCTTTGGGCATATTGTGATCAAGAATTCTAAGATTTCTTGAGATCGTTTGGCATATAAGCATGCATGTCCAATTGCATTATCATGTGGTTTCTCTAGCTTATCCTCTTCAACAATCTCACGCAGACATTCTAGGCAATCCTTAAGGGATGAGAAATATGTTTGAATGGCAAGTTTGTTGTTCCTTAGATGAGGGGGGACATATGTCACAGATGAAGCATATTTATTACCAGAGTGAGCCTTAGATACACCATTCTCCCCATTGATCATTGGCATTTTCCCTTTTACCTGACTCTTCAGATTCTCAATTTCTTTTTGCAATGAAGCTATTTGTTCGTTGTTTTTGTTACGAGTGACTTTAATTGATTCAAATAACTCATTGAAATGACGTTTAACCTTTTCATTTTCTTCTAGAAAACTTTCTTTTTCCTTTTGTAAAGCATTTACTAGGTTTTGAAGATGAGACGTTTGAGAATTCTGAGAATCTAAATGAGGAGGCATTTGGGAGCCTGTCATATTGTTCGTTTGACCCTTTAATTGAGAGATTTGGGCTTTCAACTTTCTGATCGTGTTACACTGAGCTTGAATCTGTTCATCTCGTTTGTTAATTTGAAAAACTGCATCAAACTCTGGAGCATCTGAAGATGTCTTGATATTTGAAGTTTTGACATTTTCTTTGAGATGTTGATATTTTAGTTGTAGATTAAAATACTCAACTTCTAGTTTAAAAAAATGTTTAACCAAATTGTCATGATCATCCAGTTCAATTTTCTCATTTAGTTTAGAATTAGTTTTTTCAAGCTCAATGACACGATCATGGGAGACTTTCAGGGCCACAGATAGTTCATGAAATTTGGAAGCATTAATAGAGCAATTTGAAGCAGTGAAAAAGACATCTTGAGCAACACATTCAGTAATAAGATTCTCATTTAGTGTATGTAGGTTCTTTCTCTCAATCTCATTATATTTTAGTGCACGCTCATAGTCACTAACTTCAGCAACCATTGCATCAAATTCCTTTTCCATACCCTTAATGTCAGTTTCTACCCCCTTTTTAAGACTCTCAAAGTGATCTTTTAGAAGTTTAAAGAAGGGCATGACCTCAGTTAAATAACATTCTTTCATTTGTTCAAAACCTCTTTCTCCTTCAGTTATACCAGTGGGTGTGATCCTTTTCTTGCAAGTTTTCTCAAAATCAACAAATAGTTGAAATATAACGTATTGGCTAATTAATGTCTTGCTTTTAGTGGCAATTGTTCTAGGAACAAGATGCATTGGTGTATTAGGAGGATACACAGTCGCTCTAGGCATTTTCAAAAGGGGAGGGTTTGTTTCAATAATGTTTTCCGCTTTCTGCTTATCTAAATCCTTTTTCCAGAAGACTTGTTCGGGAGTCAACAAAGTCTGAGGCTTAAACTTGTTCAAGGAAATCCAGTTTTCCTTCTTGTAATCATGAGGAGAAATGATTATGTTTTTCTCTTTGCATTTGGGATCATTTTGTTTCTTATTCATCTTTTCCCTAGTGATTTCATTTAATATCTTATCTTCCTCAGTGCACTCAACGCAACTAGGTTTCTGTCTAGGCTTAAGGATTTCATCACCATCATAAAGCACCTTATGAGCATTTCTAGCCTTTTTAATTACCTCTGGATTTGGTTCTTCAACAAGGGGAATGCTATGCTTATCGCTTAAGACTCGATGTTTGGTGACCATGTGAGCAGTCTGAATGGTGTTTCCTTGTATGTACAACTTGTTTTCAAGTTTGTTTTTCAAAGTTTTCAGATTAGAAAAGTCTCTCAAGAGTTTTGATTCCTTTGCATTAAATTCTTGCTTAAGCATTTTCACATTTTCTTGAAGTTCTTGTTTTTGTTTAGCTGTTTTAGAAAGTTTTTCTTGCAAGGAATTTAATTCTTGTTTCAATACTTCTTCTCTAAACTTACTTTTTCTAATTACTGTACTCACTTGGACATCCATTTCCTGCTCACGAGTGGTCAACTCAAATTTTGCACGTTGTTCATAAATAGCAACACGTTCCTTATAGGCATTTAGTTCAGAAATTATGGAATCATCAGGAGCATATGCAGTGTATTCATCAAAGACATAGTCATTGTTGACTGCAGAAGATGCATCACTTGGTACAACTTCACTTTCACTTTGTTTCACGTATTGATCGTATGGGACAGTATTGATATTACCCATATTTTCAATATTTGATTCAATAGTTTCAGTTGGTTGTACTTTGTCATGCATCTGTTGCACATCAGCATCATCGTATAGCTTTAATACCTCTGAGATGAGTTTGTCCTTGGATGGGCCAGCTTGTGGTGAAGAAGAGATCTTGGGAGAAACCATTGGAGAGATGCTAGCCATAAAGATTGTGTGCGCAGTAGGTCCATCATCTACATCAGAGTCGTATGCATCACAGTCAGCGACTTGAAAGGGATTCTGATGATTGTGACCTATTTCCTGAATAGGCTGCTCATCCACATCTGCATCATAGGTCTTGGCATTGCCCTCAGCAAGAAACAGCAATTCCTCTTCATCCAACGCAGCACCATTGTCCTGAGCTTGTGCCAGCAACATCTTATCTCTGAAGTAATCAGCATTCTGTGGACGCTTTGGAGATGTGCAGTTCCTTGCAATGTGTCCTTCACCACCACAGTTATAGCATTTGATTGGCTTAGGTTGACCTTGGTTACCATTTCTTCCTCGATTCTGGTTTCCAACATAACCTCTCCCAGCTCCACCTCTTCCCTGATCATACTGTCTTTCCTGAACTGGTTGTACCACGATCCTTCCATCTTTAACAGTGGCTTGATTATGTGGGTTAGATGCAGTTCTGAGGTTGTTGTTGGTTTGTGGGAGAGAATTCATGTTTTGACTAATGAGAAGAGCTAGTTGATTGATGATGTTACCCACGTGTGCATCAGCATCAGCTTGTTTGAACATGGGATCAGGAATGAGTTTGTGATTACCATTCCCCAAGGGTATGACTTGTGATGCTTTGGTTGTGATTCCAATGTTTGAGTAGAAGGCTGTTGAGTCATTAGACGAGCTTGTCTCTCCCTGGTTGGTTTTGAACTGATTGAGAATCAATTTTTCAAACATGGCATGTCTCTCATTCTGAAGGAGGAAGGCATAGAGTTGCTCATAGTTTGTATTCTTCAATCCTTTAGTGAGCTTCACAGCTGTGACAAACTTGTGCCATTCGGGATTCATGTTGTTCACAAACTTTGAGTTCAGCTGAATGTTAGGCATAGTCATTCTGATGTTCCTCATGTCATTCACTAACTTATGGAATCTCACATAGTACTCATAGACACTCTCATCTGGTTTCATCTTGAAGTGCTCAAATTCGTCATAGAGTTGGGATTCTCTGTCTTCCATAGTTAATTCAGAACCCGAGAGAAGCATCTTAACATTATCCCAAACTGCCTTAGCATCTGTGTTATGATTGATCAGCTTGTAGATGTCTTTAGGAAGACCTTGAAGAACAATGTTTGAAGCCCTGATATCTGCATCGTATCTCTTTTTCTCCTTATCATCAAGCTCATCATACATCTTAGGTCTGTCCATTCCGTAAACAGGAGTACCATCTTCATTAGTATCAAGTATGTCTCTAGTCGTTTCAACTCGATATGGTCCTTCATCAATGGATTTGAGAATATTGACACCATTTTCCTTTCCAAGGCAATACAATCTGATTCGTTGAGCCCAAGAATCGTAGTCAGTTCTGTCAAGCATGGGTGGACGAGTATCTGAGCCAGCTGCTTGTACATCCTCGGCAACAGTGGAGATGACAGTAGGGACGTTGGTAGACATGTTAACAGATTATACGGGATTTTATAACTCAATGATTAAACCGGGAAATAGATTCTTTCACGGGATTTTACTAAATCAAGAGAAAACCGTAAACAATCACTCAAGTCGCTAGATGATAAAGCTCTAAGTCGCTAGAAACAAATCCACTAAGTCGCTACCAATTAATTCGCTAGACAACCAAGTCGCTAGAATCCCAAGTCGCTAACAGAAAAACAAGTCGCTAAGTAGTAACTCGCTACGGACCAAGTCGCTAACCCAATTTTGGCAGCAATTCGCTACACAAGTCGCTAGAAACACAAGTCGCTAAAGAGCAACTCGCTACTGACCAAGTCGCTACCACAAGTCGCTACCTGTAGTGGAGATTCCACTACTTGTACTTTAACTCGCTAGATCTAACTCGCTAGCTTTAACACTGTAAGTCGCTACAAAACTGTGAAGCAAGTCGCTACCAAGAAACTATTCCGAGAGCTAAGTCGCTAGCTTGAAAAACCAAATAAACTTCACTTTTCAATCCAAGAACAACCCAACCAAGATGATTCAAGCTTACCAAATGAAAACCTAAACACTTTTGATGATTCTAAACATAAAAGTACCAACAAAATTCGAACTTTAACACAAGAGATCAACCAAATGATGCAAAAACCACTAAACTTTTTCAAACTCAAAAACCACCTAAAAACCACTATAAATCCAAAGATGTGCAAGATATGATCTAACCATGGCTCTTGATACCAATTGTGAGATATAACTTTTCACATACACATCAAACCATAACACAAAGTAGCATATAGATGGAATTCTAGAGAGAGAAAGTTAGAGGTTTAGGGAACTTAGTGAGAGAAAGTGAAAGATATTATTATGAGCTCCAACTCTCTACCTTGGAAGGTAGAGAGTATTTATAGTCTTACATAACTCGCCACACTTTGGGCTGTGGATCAGGCATACAGTGGGTAAAGACCCGTCCGTCCTCCACGGTGTTACTTAACTAAATTACTACTTAACTTAAAAGAACTACGACTACGAGCTTTCTAACGATTACATATACTTGAGGTGACCGACTCTTTAATACCGGGAATTTCTAATTCCTAACACTCAACCTCAGGGGCGATTTCATCAAGCAAGTCGTCGAATAACGGAGAATTATTTAAAACCGTTAGATCGTTATTCGCACCCGCTACCCCAAAAAATGCATGCCAAATCCACAAATCGTATGAAGCAACAACTTCAAGCATTATAGTGGGATATTTTTTATCACCTCTATGAAATTGGCCTTGCCATTCTTTCGGACAGTTTTTCCATTCGCAGTGCATACAATCGATGCTCCCCAACATTCCCGGAAGCCCATGAACAGTGTTATGTGCATTGTATAAGTGACGAATGTCATCCTCATCAGGTTTTCTTAAAAACTCCTTAATAAATAGTTGGATTATGCACATAAGAAAAAAATCTAGGCAATCGCGTGCACAGTGTTCACCTATTTGTAAATACTCATCTAATGCATCAGCTGATATCCCGTAAGCCAATTGGCGTAGGGCACATGTGAATTTCATAATCACACTAAAACTCATTACACCCCTACCATCGGGTCGCACTCTACAGAAATCAAAATGCTTAGGAAGAGGATGATGAGTTTCAATATATGTTTCAATACCTTGTACTATTTGTAGAAATAGACGACGGCTCATACGAAATCGACGCCTAAAATTAGCGTCCGTATATTTTGGGTTGTCACCAAAATAGTCATCAAGAAGACGTGCTTCAGCAATTTCACGTTCACGAGGGACATATTGACGACGCTTTGAAGGACCGGGTGCTTGTTCCTGCAACGTTTGCTCCGCCTCGAACTCTTTAATAAAAATTTCTAATTCTGTTAACTCTTCAAGGTCACTTTCGCCGGAATAAGATGATTCATTCGTGTAACTCATGTTTCAGCAAGTTTGAATGGTTTATTTTGATTGAATATGAAAAAAATTGTATGAAATGTTATGTTAATTTATAGAGTGAGTGGTGGGGTTTTTTTTTTTTTTTTTTTTTTTTTTTTTTTTTTTTTTAAAGTTATTATATCCGTTGTTAAACGGATAGAAATTGAATATTCAAACGGTATAAAATCACTTTTGTCAGAAATGTTTACTCGTCGTCACCACGATTTGCTTGCCAACAACGAAGCACGGCGAGACACCCCGGTGTCACAACGAGCCACGGCGAAGTGCCTGAGTGGACGACGAAGGGGAAGACGAAGTGGACACCGGGTGCTTTTATCTTGAAAGATAATGATTGGACTACTTTGTAATGGTCTTTTTCCTACATATCTCTAAAGATGATGATTTTTTTTTTTTTTTTTTTTTTTTTTTTTTTTTTTTTTTTAAGATCTTGAAAAACATGAGATGATGATTGTATAAATCTGTTAATGGTTTGTTTTTTATTCACTTTACTAAATATGGTTTTGAAATCTAAAATAATAATAATTTGCTACTCAATGAAACAATTACAAAAGATAATATTCAAATTCTTATATGGTTTTTTATGTTGGTGTGGTTCACAACTTCACACTAAATATATATTTTAACTTGATTAGGTGTGTTGCGTCAGCACAAATATATTGGCGTAGATTCTTCTTCTTATATTATATGTGATATTATTAAATTGGTTATTTTATTTTATGCAATGAAACTATGATGTGGATTCACAAGTATATTGTATACATCGGTTAAGATTAATTATCATATTAGGTAATTCACATAAATAATTACAAAGATAATATTCAAATTCTTGTATGGTTTTCTATGTTGGTGTGGTTCACGCTAAATATATAATTTAACTTGTTGGTGGGGTTTGATGAGGTGTGTTGCGTCACCACAAATGTAATTGTCAAATAAAAATGGTAAAGCTTCTTACTAAATATTCTTACAATACTGACTACTCACAGGATCCTGTCAAGTGACAAAATTGACGGTTTGGATGAAAATAGAGAATGAATGGAAAAAAAAACTATTTAATATTGTTGTGTGTGTAGGAAAATTTGTAAGGCTGGGCACACTCGTGACCCAGGTCACCAGGTGCCACATCAGCTTTCTCTCTCCGGCGACCAGACATGACCAGAATGCCACAGTCGATGACCCTTTTTTTTTGATAGCCTCATGAGCTCAAGTTTCTCTCTTTTCATCTCCAGCTCTTTTTCCCTCAACCGTATGTACGCATCATCTAAACCCTCCTTACTCTTACCTTTTTCCCCTTTTGACGGCTTCTTGAATTTTAAGAAAGTTTTGGCCAACGATTTTACAAATGATTCTGATGGTTCATCATCAGCACGAGAGAAGGAGGAGGATTTCTTCCTTGCTGCGTCACGACCTATCGGTCGTGATTCTCTAGTCTGTTCCTCATCATCAGAATCATCAACATCTTGGACATCCAAAGGAGCTTGGGTTAAACCCGAGGTAGTGGTAGAACCCTTTATTTTCTTTCGACTATTCATTTGGAAAGCCGTCATCTCACAGTTCTTCCAAGCATCATGACCCTTCAAACTTTCCCAACACTCCTCCAAGGTGAAATCATGACCGTACGTCATACGGTATTCTCTAAGAGCTTTTGAAGTGTCGTCTATATCATTCTCACCACTTCCATGGTTATTCTTGATATTATCAATGATAGTGCAATAATTACCAACCCTATTACGAATCCTATTCTTCCATTTGGTAGTGATGGAGTCGTAGGTTCTGTCTGAGCCAGTTTCATTTTGAAAATACTCTATCACTAACTCCCAAAAGCGGTGCCTGTTCAAGGCGTTTCATCTCGCCGAGTTTTCCGACACATAACCCAAGCTCTACAAAGCGTGATCTCTTCCGCCTTTGCCCATGGTTCAACGGTCTTATTGCCTTTCGCCTTGCTTGCTTCGGGCTTCTTGCCTTTGTCCTTGGCCTTTGAAGCATGTCTTGATGGCTGCTTTGGTTTGATGGGGGACATTTCTTCAGCATCGTCGGTTTTTTCATCATCATCGTCTTCAACGGGAATGGAATCATGGTACGAACCGTGACCCGAACCTTGCCCTATCGAAGCATCTTTAGTTGGATAGTTTTGTGTCGGATACTCCGACATATAATCTTCCAAATTCATTTCAAGATTAGTACTTCGAAGCGGGGAATAAGGTTGATACGGTTGGGGAGGATAAATGAAGTCCATGTTTGGACGATACGACGACCCACTAGGTTCTTGGCGGTAATCGGTGTAAGGACGTTGCGGTGGGAGAAATGGACGGTTAACGTAAAACGGGTTTCGGTTTTGATTGGGTTGTGCTAGTTCTGATTGATATTCAAAACTTTGTGGACGAAAGCGAATACCCCGATTTTGTTATGGTGTTATGCCTGTTAATTCGAAGTTGTTTTTCCGGCGGCGAAATTCAAATTCGGGGCATTTTGGGGTAGTCGGGATCGTCGGTTTTTTGATTGTGGGGTATTTTTCTTTGACATGTTGAATTTGGATGAGAATTAGATTGAGGTTGGAAGTTAATATAGATTAGAAGTAGTTTGAGGTTGAATTGTATTTGAGATTATGTTTGAAGTTGGTATTTATAGAGTGGTAAAGTTTTTTTTTTTTTTTTTTTTTTTTTTTTTTTTTTTAATAATAAATAAATTAGTTTAAATGACCAAACGGTCAATTATTTTATTTTTTATTTTTTACAATCAATGCCCAAACGAGCAAAAAGTGGTTGGGTGGTATACTTTGAAATCGGTTGAAAATTGAACTGATGTTGCCTTTTGCTTGCCTTCGACCGATGTCAGGACCACAAGCCACACTCGAATCGACTGATGTTAATATCGGTCGAGGAGTAAATTTTTTGGTGACCAACCGATGTAAAACACTCGAGTGTGCCCAGCCTAAGAGGATTATTAGGAGGTTGTAGTAAAGCTTATTGTCAAATTATTATATGGTTTTCTATGTTGGTGTGTAGAAGTGTCAATTTGTGCCCAAAATAAAAAATGAGCTAAATGGACAACTTTTTAAAAAATTTGGGCACATTTAACCTCCTATTTTTATAAGTTAAATGGGCATAATGGGCACATGTTTTTCTTGAACGTTAAACTGTTTTTAATGAGAAACTTATAGATATAGTATATTTGGTTACTCGAATATAAATGATTTGTTACGTTTGAGGAACTTTTTGTCGTTTTAGGTCTTTTCTAAACCGTTTCGTATAACATGAGCCCGTTTGGCCCGTGCCTGTTTAAGCCCGCACCTATTGGACTAGTGCCCGTTTAGCCCGTTGCCCATGCCCGCCCGGCCCCCGCCTGTTTTTCCACCTCTATTGGTGTGGTTTACACTATATATATAATTTAACTTGTTGGTGGGGTTTGGTTAGGTACAAGTGAGGTTACCCCATATGCATTCTTTTTATTTCTCAAAATGTCTCAGGGTGACTTTTTAATCGGGTGGGTTTGGGCTACTACTCTAAAATAGTGAAACGTGTCCCTATTTGTGTAAGACACAAGTACATGTCAAGTACATATGTGTAAGGTACTAGTCTATCTTCTTGAGCGACTGTAGCCTACTGCACCCGGGGGGACTTGTATTCTTTTTGCAAAAAAGTCAAACTCCATAAATACCCTCTTGGGTATCACGAATTTAGTCACTATTTTTTTTTTATTTTTTTATTTAACTATGAATACGTTAGTAAGGTCCGTTTTTATACGTTGTCATCCGTTTTTATATGTTTTTTTTTCTGTTTTTATACCTTCTTATCCGTTTTTATACGTTTCCGTCCATTTTTATATGTTTACAACAATTTTATACGCTTTCGTCCGTTTTGTACGTTTTTATCTGTCTTTTTCCGTTTTTATATGTTTTCAAAAGTTTGTATTCGTTTTTTATAACATCAAATAGCCTAGATATTTTAGTATCAATTTTCCCTAGTTATGCTCGTAATTGATGTAATTTCATATGAGTACATACTTTTATTATCTCATATTTCATTTTAGGGTATAAATGAGCATTGGAACGGAGAAACGTGGATTTGGAAAGAAGATGTACAAAATCACACTTGGAATTGCTGAACAGGAGTAAGTTACGGCGTAAGCACAATTTTCAACTTAAGCCGTAACTATGGAAGTCACATGAGGACTAAAGTCAACGCAACACAAAGTTACGGCGTAACTCCATCGACTAGGTTACGCCGTAGACATCCAAAGACTTAGCCAAATTCAGTGACCAAGAAGGTTGCGCCGTAACCATCACAATTGAGTTACGGCGTAGATATGAGCAAAAAATGACTACGAGAGTTTTTCGGTGTAACTCCGCCATGGAGGTTACGCCGTAACTATTATTAAGACTAAAATATGTCAAGTTATAAAGGACTCGCGGCGTAACCCTTTACTTAAGGTTACGTCGTAAGTTATTCGAGGCTATAAATACAAGCCCTAATTCAGCATTTTCATTATCATTCTCACCACCACACCACAAGTGACGAATTTGGGCTCAATCATGGACGAATTCCAGTAGTTCTCAAAGGCTTTCCAATGGAGAACCGTACCATTTCATTCATAGTTTTAGCATCATATCAAGTATTTGTATCGAATCTTATATCTTCTATTTATTGGATCTCAAACATTGTATGTGTTGCACTTGTTATTATGAGAGGCTAAACACTTTATGTGTTAGCCTAGTTATGAATTTATACATGCTTTGATTCTTGTTCCTTGTTTATTTATCGCATTATGTAGATATCTTTCTAGCCTATCATTGATCCTCGTGTTTTGATAGTAATGAAGCTAGGGTATTACCTCATTTGATTTGATGAAGAATCATTATGACTTTGTGTTGCCTTTGATTTTGAGAGAACTTCTTTTGTGTTGTTGTTGGTATGAGCATGTGGAGAATCAGCACGATCTCTTCCTCCTGCAAGCATCCATCAGCAGCAGCATCTCTGGTACAGTCACGAACACCAATTGATCATCGTAATCTTTTCATAAAGAATTGACTACTACAATTGTTCTACTGATGAATGTCTTAATTCCATTCACCTTGGTCTGGCGAATCAGCCGTCCGAATCCCGTAAGGGACAGTTGGCATTACATTGAACAAGTTCAAGTAATGACCCACATTTTCATGACTCGATTCTTGAAAGGAATCTCCTTAGCGGGATTTCCAGCACTTACAAGTTCGAACTTCGAGAGTGTTAACAGCATAGTGTGAAAATACATCTCTAATTCTAGCAAAGGCTGTTCCTGAAACCGGATGCCCTCAAGAAGGCTAACACGATATACCAAAGTACATCTACGGTTCAGGTGAGTCGCTGAGATATACCGAAGCATCATCCCATGACTGTAGACCGTTTGAGACAACACTAAGCGTAACCCACAAGGAGTTACCGAAGTGACATGCTGTCAGGGCTGTTTGATGTTGACCCTGGCAGGAGTTTCCATTCAATCGCTGAGTATCACAGTTGTGAACCCCTCATAAATGTTCTTGACAGATTGCTAAGATCTGTGAAGGACTCTAGAATGTATCACTTGCGTCCTTATTGTTGAACGACAAGTGATGAAATGTCAAGTGTACCTAAGAGATCTTTTGGTGAATCTCATGGCTCTAGACTCAATAGTGCGCAATTGGTTTTCCTGAGCAGAGACTAGGGAGAGGGTCTCCTTTTTTAATACCAGCAATCTCAAGAGAAAGCCGATAGTTAACGGAGGGTTCCTTGTGAGAATGAAACAAGCTTCTGTTGAGAGAAACTTGAGTAGCTAAGAAGGTATAGTGTATGCGTCACTGGGTCCATGACGACTTTAATCTTCAATGCCGGTGTCATCTAGTGACAACCAGTAGCAAATGAGTTGAACCCGGTGTCTGCCCTAAGTTGAATAATCTGGAGGGCTATTTATTTTCACCCTTTTCATTACGTTTCTTTTTAATTCTTCAACTCCATCTTTCTCCGATTCTCATTTTCTCCTTTTTATAATCATACCTAAGGACATCTAAATTCTAACTATTGGTGGTTTCCTTGGGTAGATCCCTCCGGCTCTGGCGGATCATAGGACGGTTATTCTTAACCTTAGTCACCTTATAACTCCATGACTAACCTATGTTGCCATAAAACCATTTTCATGAAAAATCTCTCAAAGTGGTTATGATTAAAAACATTTTGTACCACTGAAAGAGTTTTATATTTTGCATAAATACTCCCCCTCCACACGTGCTTAAGTATTTTGACAGAAATCTGCACGGTGAGAGAAGAGCGCGCACTTTTGAATTGATCAAATCAAGATAGACAATTCCCTGCGAGACACGGTTACATCACTGACTAGGTCAGCTTCAAGTTGTAAACACTCTCGGAGAGGAGGTTTGACCCGTCAAGGTTCATGTCTACCAAGAGTTTTTTGAATGGTACATTCTACTAGGACAAGTCCTTTGCGAGACACGATTACATCACTAGCGAACTAGCTTGAAATTATTATCCGTCCCGGACAAGTCTTTTCGAGTTACTAACATTTAAGAGCTCGTCAATTCATTGGTTAAGCCTTTAGCACGACGATTCAATAGCAATTTGCGACATATTTCTTATCACATAATTTTTCTCCCCCTCAAAAATGGCATATAAATGTTATTTTTGATGAAATTTTGATATCGAATATGTCCATTTCGAGTTTTGTGGGAAGATTGCCATGAAGAACAATTTGTGAATAAAGTTTTAAGCAAATACTCCCCCTCAACAAGTGATATTAACTTTTGAGGTTTTGAAAATCATAAGGGGAAGTACTTGTTCTTTTGAACAAAACTTTGAAAGTGAAAGTTTTGATTAGTTTTACTCAAAAGTAAGAAGCTTTCGCTCCTTGTATAAGGATTGTGGCACTGATGCGTACCACATGGTCCTTACATTACAAGCACGGGTTGTACACTGTTATGTGTGCACAATCCATAGTCAAATATAAATCACACATCCAAATAACGATAAGAGAAACAAATCAAGGAGAATCAGAAGTACCAGGAAGTCCGTCAATAACACCAGGAATTCTGTCTGGAAGTTGGTAGCCTGTTAGAGATATGCTCGGACACCCACCAACAAAGCTCTCCAGTGTCCTTATCTGATCCCGTCTGAACAACCTTTCATCTATCCTGGTAATGATCTTTTTCACATCCCTCTTGTCCCTAGAATTCCATCTCTTTGGTGACCCTGTGCCGTCATGTATCTCCTTTAACCGATATGCTAACCCGTCCCGAACCTTCTTTAATGTGTGATCCCCAAACTTATGAAGCTCTTTGCACGCCATGAAGCAATTGAGGTGTAGTTCACTACGGTAAACTACCCCAAATGGTTTCATGATGATGGTGTACTGAGCAAGATGGTTGATATCGGGAAGGTCTAGTTGTGGTTTGGTGAGATTGACACGTTTCTGATACGATTCCATGGCAAGTTGAATATCTTCTACACGTTCTTGGATAACGATGCTTCTTATGAATATTAGCAATGACTTGATATACTCGAGTTGGATATTTGTAGAGAATTGTCGCATTCGTCCTTGTACCTTGGCAAGATACATATCTTCAATGTCATTTAGTGACAATCTCGGAAAGTCCGCTACAGAAAAGTCATATTCCTCTTCGTCTTGTCGTTTGACCACTATTTTCTTTAGAAATGTGTAGTCCCACTTCGATGACAAGGTAACATGCATAATTGCAACGATCCATTTTTCACTGAACACTTCCTTTTTCGACTTTAGAACCTGGCAGCTTCTGTAGTAGATTCTTCTTCGTTCTGGCAAATGATGAATCCCATACAGTGCATCGAGGTCATAATTTTCCACTTTGTCAACAAACATGTGTGTGGCTTCTTCCTCGATGGCTATATTATTATAGTAGATTGTTGTCGGGAAAAGGAAGGTAAGTGAGGTAGCGTATTTTTTACTAACATCGCTACCATGCAGAAGAAATTCCAAGTCATTGTTGAAGAAATAACGGTAGGGAATCTTAAGTTGATCCGGTCGGCCAATGGTAGGTAGAGGTTTGGTCCAGTCTATGTAGTATGGAGCCTTGTCTTGTCTGGTGAAGTCGATATTTGCTTCAGGGTTTAGCCAATCGATGTTGTTGGACATGGCTCGTGCTATGTTGTCGAGATGATATTCGACTTCAATGGTACTGTCTGAGATGTCCTTAAGTAGTTGAAAAGCGTCGTTCTTGATTCGCCTCAACTCTGCTTTTCTCATCTTCTTTACCTTGAACGTTTCTTGTATAATCTTCACATGCTCCATCGTTCGACCATCTACCGGTTCTTGACCTTCCGGTAACTGAGGGGTTGCATCAACAAGTTTAGAAAACCAGTCATACTCTTCAGTGTCATCATCATCTAGCCATGACACAACTTCGATATTTTTCTTCTTTTTAGGCTTTGGTGATGATGCTGGTTTCTTTGTTGATGTAGAAGAAGTAGGTTGTTGTTGGGGCTCAGGAATTTCTTCATCGTCACCACCAGTGTATTCAAAGTGATCACTGGTTTTCTCTGTTTGTGGTGGTGACTCAGAGTCCTGAGGTTTGTCTTTTGCAGGAGAACGTGGTGGAGATCTTCTAGCGGTGGAGGTCCTTTGGGGTGGTGGAGGCATAGAAGATGAATCATCATTTTTCTTCTTTCGTTTCGGCTCAGAATCTTTATCCGCATCATCATCGTCTCTTGGACGCTTAGCTTTACTCTTTGCATGAAGTTTTGAGTTGATATTCCAGCAATGCCTCAAATAGTTTAGCTTCGTCAGAAGTAAACGTTGCGGATCATTTAGACATTTGTAACACAACCTTGGAAATCAACTCTGCATCGGAGACAACTGCAGGTTCAATTGGATTGATTTTGATTGCTACCGGAGTAGATTGCATTGTTTGCTTGACCAATTGCATGAGATTTGGATAGAGTTGTCTTGTGAACATCTCTCTTGTCACTCCAAGGACAGTGTCGAGGAGAAACTTGTGAGTGTATTCTCCGATCATCTTATCCATTTCCCCCTGGATATCTCTATTTAGAAACTGTTGAATCTGATCCCTTTCTTCCGAAACCTTGTTTATCACATTCTGAAGAAGATTGATTCTGTCCGCAAGTTGATTCAGTTTCTTATTGACCACGTCTTTCTTCCTTACTTGCCTGACAGCTTTGACAATCTTTGTCTTTGCACGTGATATCCAAGTATCGGTCGGTTTTGTTAATACAAATAAGCCGTAAAAACGTTTATTTATATTTTACGATCTTCTAATGTTTTGTCGATAACAAACGTAAAATCATTTTAACGAAACAAATAAAATACGTAAATTGTTTGAACTAATAAACATATTCACATTTTCACATAAAACACTAAAACACGTATAAGTGATTTTATGATTTAGTAATACATATGTACAACAACTAGTGTTTACATATTTGGATAAAATATACACATAACTAGTATGTAGTATATTGGGTAATATAAATGGGTAGAAACTTAAGCATCACAACCCATTGGGCAAATACATTGAATGTAGTTGGGTACAACCCAAAGCCCATAACCCATGGATCTTGACCCATAACCCATTGCATGTCATCATGCATATATCATACATGGATAATATCCATAACCCATGGATCAACCCATACCCAAGTGACCAAGTGCATTGCACTCAAAGATACATTGTATCTAGCCAAAGATCCATGGTTCAACCCATGACCCATAACCAAAATACGCATGGGTAAGAGGGAGTGTCCCACGGATCCCTAGCTTAACGCTAGACGGATCCCTTGTGGAAGGGATCCGTGGGATCCGGGGAACAGTAGGATTTTTCCTCTATAAATAGTGAGCCATTTTTTCATTATTTCTCACCCCTTTCTAACACACTTTCTCCCTGAGTTAAAAACTCACTAACCTCATATCCAAGAGATCTATGTTTGTAGTTTTGTTTTTGTGTGATCTTTTAGGTTCCTCTTAAAGGCAAGATCACCACCTTTGAAGTCGAGCAAGCTCAAGTCCATGAGTTGCCATGCTTCCTCATCATCAAGGCTACTGAAGTCTTCTTGTTGATGATTCCTTTCTTTCTTCAAAGAAGTGTAGTGTTGAAGATATTAGTGAAAGATGTCTCAAGTGTCAAGACGAAGATATTAGTGAAGGGTATCTATCGTCTATAGCATAAGCACTTGTGGTAGGTGCTTAGAAGTCAAGACAAGAAGCATTAGTGAAAGGTGCTTAGAAGTCAAGACTTGAAGCATTAGCGAAAGGTGCTTAGAAGTGAAGACACAAGACATTAGTGAAAGGTGTCTTGTAGATCTAGTCAAAGGCAATAGCGAAAGGTTCCTTAGATGTACATTCGATATGGTGTGTTTCGATGTACTAGATAGACTAGCATTAGATCCAAGGATATTGATGTCCTTGATGATGTTGTAAAGGAGTAGATCTCCTTTGGGATTAGTCGTTGGTGTAGTGTGGTAGTAGTTCCTCCATTGTAATGGAACTAGGTGCTTAGCCTAGTACCTAATAAAGGGTAGGCGACGTTGTGAAGGTGTAGTTCACCTTGGAGTAAAAGAACTAGGTACTTAGCCTAGTACCTTATAAAGGGTAGGCGACGTTGTGTAGGTGTGGTTCACCTTGGAGTGAAAGAACCCGGTGGTTAGCGTAGCACCGGAAAAAGGGTAGGCGACGTTGTGAAGGCTTCTCCGCCATAAGGAGATTGGTGTAGTGTTTACGAACTCTCGAGTAGGTGACTTGAGGAGTGGAGTAGGGCAAGGAAGGTGTCCTTGTAGCCGAACCACTATAAATAATCGCGTTGTGGTTTTGTGCTTCTTAATCTTATCTTTTCATTACATATCTTTATATGCGTGTTTATCAACATCCAACACACACAACCAAATAGATTGACATAAGTCGATCTAAATAGTTTAAAAGGAAGTTTTAATTGGTAAAACTATTCAACCCCCCTTCTAGTTTTCCACAATTGGGATCAGAGCTTCGTTACCAAGTTTCTTGAAGTATATTGTACTTTAAAAACTTGATACAATCAATGGTTAATTGAAAACTACAAAGAAAGTTTTTTTTTTCTTAAAAACAAACACCATGTCTTTTAAAACTATACGTTTGGATGTTGATTTGATAACTACATTTTTTTTATTTTTTTTCATTTAATTGCACTAATCTTCTTTGTCATGTTGATTAGTCAAAGCTCATACCCACCAAGCTTTAGGAGTCGATTGGTAACAAGAATACCTTCCTTAAGAAGTTATCTTAAACGCAAAGGAGCGGGAATAGTCTAAGTGACATTTGCTGTGTCATTTGTAAAGACATTCCTAAGTGCGCTAGAGGTATGATTTTCTTTTTACTTTGCTTGATAATTAAGTATACCAATTTAGGTATTTATATGATTATCTTTTGTGCAATTACATGTTTTACATGAAGCTTCATTAGGAAGCCTTTTTCTCACATACGTGTTTTATTTCTCGTCTAAAGTCGTGGTATATAAAACTTATGTTTTGTTTCTTTTAATCCAATAATAAAACAAAACACGAATTTCAAAAATTCCTCCTTCCCTATAAAAACTCCCACCGTCGACCACTCTATCAAACCCTCACTTTTTCAAATCTTCCAATTTCAAAAATTTCCTCTCACTAAAAAAAAAATAAAAAAAAAAAAAACTTCATCTTCCTCCTCATTCCATCTCAACCGAAACCAAGAAGATCCGTTATCAACATGATTTACATCGCACTCGTGCTCATCGCCTTAACACTCATCGCACTTGTGTTCCCTATGATAAAGTTCAGATATGGAGACATTTACTTTGTGTTGTTAATCTACATTGGGATCATATACCCAATCATTTGTATCATCCTTAGCATTGAAATGCAATATTACTAATAATCTTATTGTCTTTGTTATTATTATTTTTTTTTTGTGATTTATATGTTTCATATTCCTTCGTGATACATTAGAAGTCATGTATGCATGCTAAAAGAAAATGTAGGATAAAACACTTCTCGTGGTATAAAAATGTAAAACCTATGTTTTTATCAAATCTGTTTTTATTACTACAGACACACGGATCCCGGAAGTTATACTAGCCGGATCCCTTTTGAAAAGGAACCGTGGGATCCGTCCTACTGGAGAACAGTTTTTCATGCAAATTAAAAACCATTTTTCTTCTAAAAGTAATACTCCACTAGAATGTCAAAACCATAAGTGAGTCAAGTGTCTTTCTTGTTTAAAAACCATTGTTAATAAAAATATAATAAAAACGTTAGATAATCATAGGTTGACCATAAACATCACCTCCTATTAACCCATCACTTCTATAGGTTCAAGTATGACGCATGAATACGAGTTTGATTTTTCACTCACTAGCGTCTACACTCCTAACATCTCTCTTGAGCCCAACACACCTGGCAATCATGTCCGTGGGTTCAACAATCTCGAAACCAGTCACTTCCATGAAGGACGTATTGTAGACACCTCTCTACAATTCGAAGAAGGTATCAATACCTCCTTCCGAGCCATAGGACTAGAATGTCTTCTTGAAATCAACGAGAAGATATGTCCAAGGTTCATAATGGAATTCTTCCGTCAAGTCAAACTTGTTCGTAACGAGGATCGCTCTCTATCTCTTTGGTTTTATATCAAAAACCAAAAGTTCACTCTAACCCTTGGGCATTTTGCTCACATCCTCCGGATTCCAAATCATGGACAATGTGCCTTCACCGAAGATTGGTCTCTTGATTCTCTCTTCAACTTTCGTGAAGAAAATAGCCCATATTGTTCACACATACCCTCTCCGGAAGATTTAAATCGCATAATATGAAAACCTCGACCATATTACTCCGATCCAAACATTATCTTTACAAGGGATATCCGAGAAGAGTACAAGCCTCTTGCACTCATCCTACGTGAAAATTTTTGGAGCCTTAGGGGAAATCGAGAAATTCTTCCCGCTTGTTGTGCTCACATGTTGTACTGTTTGCTAACACAACAACCATACAATCTCTCCTACTTCTTCGCAAGGTGAATTGCAAATCTTCAAGTCTCCAAGAATAAACTCATCCCTTATGTAATGTTCTTGACACGCCTCTATCATAATGTTATGCACTTCCATCCTCAATTTCAAAGTCCGTTGTACGTACTTGTGAACAAGATGATGGAACCGCTAAACATATCTCTCATGAAGACTTTCTTCATTCTTGATTCAACCAACACTCATCAATCACATAATGATTCTCCTAGCGAAAACACTCAAGGAATCTAGTAGTATTCCAAAATAGGATCAATTCTATTGTACTCGTGCTTTATCAATGTAATCCAATTTCCTTCATGAAATAAAACATCTTACATTTGATATCTTAGTATTAGAACTCTTTTTAGACTATCCTTGAGATATAATGCATTGTCAAGATCATTGCATACCTTTAGTAAAGGTCCTGCTGAGCAGATAGGCCCAAAGATTGTGCTAGACGGATCCCTACACTTAGGGAACCGTGGGATCCGGCAAACAGAAAATGCAATTGCAAGCATTATATTTCAAACATATCCTTAGAACACCTCACACTAAGCTAAACATAGTGTCTTAAGGCAAATTAAGTCCTTATCAAGATAGGTTGATCCTTCCCACTCACACACCTAGATCACACTCTAAAATGCTTGTAGATCTACCGTTTCATTTTAATCCATTATTCTTCCGCTCTCAAACTCACACTTCATTTTCTACTTAGTCTTTAAAATCTTTCGATTATGGCAAAATTAATCATAAATCATCCTCACCTCAAAATTGATCAAAGTTGATCCAATTCTAATTTTCTCATCTCAAAGCCTCTAGGATATTTTTCAAAACACTATCCTAAGTCACAACCTGATCTCTAGGATCATTTAGCTTAAATTTACACTCTCATCTTTAGTTTCATCCTTGCTCATCCATTGGTACTCTTTGAAAGTTCCAAATCCTTCCATAAAAGACAATCATTAGCTACATCACTCATTACCTTCAAGTATTTAAGCACCCCTTCATTTAAGACATTTAGGAAGACTGAAACACTCAAGATGTTATAGGTCTTAGATCTTAGAAACATCATTTCCACTCTTTCATAACTGCTAAATTGTCGGATCCCTAGGATTAGCCTAGACGGATCCCTCTAGGGAGGGAACCGTGGGAACCGGATGACAATTTACGTCAAATCTCGCTAAAACAATCATTTCAACTCATCTTCCTAACTCAAACACTCCATCTCATCTTAAATGAGTTCCTAGATCAGTGCAACCTCTGAAGTTGACTCTTGTGCATGTTAATCATCACATTCCAATGAATCATAGTGGCTTAAGGCTTAAATGCACTTGCCAAATCTCTTGGTTTATAAACCACTTTGTTAGGACCTCCCTAGTCATCACTCTCATCCTAACTTTCAGCACTTTAGAAATCTTTGCAAACCTCTTGAAATCATCTCATCATGAGGAAAACCCCAAGTAGTAACTTATCCACCAAAGAACCACTGATGAGTGTCTAAATACTCATCATTTTTATACTGTTAAAATGCCAAAAACATCTGAAAACACTCAGAAATGCATCAAAATGATAAAAATATCACAAACAAGTGTTTTATATGTTTTAAATGCAAAAACATCAAAATCTGATGAAAAACGTATCAAGTTTGCATAATTGGCAGTTTTAGTCCCCCAAGTTACAAAAGTTGTCAAAATCAGTCCCTGGTAATTCAAAAACTTGTAAAATATCATTTTAGGTCCTTGAGATTCAAAAGTTGTCAAAATAAACCCTTTAAAGTTTAAAAATCACAAAATGACAACTTTAGTCCTTTAACTTTGGAAAAATGTTAAAAATAGTCCTTGGTTAATTTAAAAAGTGAAAATTATCAACTTTTAACCTTGTTCTATTTATAAATGGCAAAATAGGTCCTTATGATAAACTTTGGAGAAAATTACATGTTTGGTCCCTCAAGTTTCAAACTTGACAGTTTTGGTCCCTGGATTTACAAAAATGGAAATTATCAACTAAGGTCCTTGTACTAATCTTACTTGGCAGTTTTAGTCCTTATGAGAGCTTTGGAAAATGTTCAAGATCAAACCTTCAACTTTGGCTAAATTGCAAAAATGGTCCTTGTTGTTAAACTAAACCAAACGGACCCTTTATAATAAACAAGCCCAATCCAAGTCCAAAACCTTGACCCGGCCCAACTTTTAAAATCAAATAAAACCGCCTACACTGTAGACCATCTCCCTCACCCCTGTTTCACCAATACCAGTGGTTTTTAACCACTTGATTTTCAATCCAGCTCACACCAAATCACCTTTCCACCTCTCCCCTCCACCTCCACATCAATACAATCCCAATTAATGCAGAAAACCTGCTCGTAGGAATTTTTGGCGCCAAAATCACCACTTGGAAAAATTGATGATCTGGCTCAAATCAACGGTTGGATTATGGTGGGATATTCTCAAGAGTGTCGACAAGGAAGATTGAAGTCAATAAATATCAAGGGTGAAGCAATGGAGAAGTAATCTAGAGTAATTTTAAATTTTAATGTCGTTTTAGTTTAACTTTAAAATTCCAGTGTTTGTTTAAGCTTCAAGCTTTGTATTTTATGTTTTCAAAGTGAAATAAAACTTTTGTAAGCAACAATTTCCAGTTTCAAGTCTTATCTCAAGTTATGCAGTTTTCTTATTATTCAAAAATATCAATATGTTGAAATGTTGTTAGAAGTTGTTACTTTGGACTGAGTAAGTCACATAAGCTCCATATAAAGCTTATGCAAGCTTTTAGATACCTTAAAATCAGTTTAGTATCCAAAACACAAAAATTCATAAAAATACCAAATAAATTAGTGAAAATAAAAAATTCATGGTGCAAGGTTCAAAAAGGCTGGAGCAGGATATATAGTGGATGGTCTTGGGTATAGTGCTTATTGGTAAGCTATAGGATCTGTTATTTGGTCCTAATTCTCAGTTTGTGCATCAAAGTCATTTGTAAGCACTTTTCTCTATTTTGGCATTTCACTGTTTGGTTGTTCATAAGCTCTAATTTCTGTAAGTTCATGTTTATTAGTGTTAGTTAAGTTAAAATAAACCATAAAACAGTAGGCTTGTTCTATTTAATTAAGTAGTTGTTAAAAATCTTATTTTAACAGTCAATATAGCATTCTCATTAATCTTGAGTTTCATGGTATTGATACTGTTGTTTAATGTTTCAATAGTCCTAGTAATCAATATTACAAGACCTGTTATCATTTACATGGATTGGATTAGTGAAATCCTTTGAGAAACATCAAGACAGTTATTAAAAAGGATGGTTGGTTTTGTTCAGTTTACTGGTTTAAAGGCCATCTGAGTTGTTGTTTGTTATTGATACATGTCACACTAGAGTCAAATAACTCAGTTAAGTCCTTAAAACTAGCTCTAGTTCTATAAAAAGTCAAAAGTACCTTAATCCTTATCTAGCTTGTTAACTGTTGGATTTTAGCTTATCATAATCACCATACTAGCTTATAACCTGATAACCTAGCTTAATATCATCCTAGTATAGCTTAACTTAACATATTCAGTTAACGAATTAGGATCAAATCTCATAAAAGTCAAACTACTTCATTTTCTTAAAAAGTCAAATGTGCTCTGTGCACAGTTTTAAGCTCATTTTCATCAGCTTCTAAAAAGCTCATAAGTTAACCTCAACCTGTGATTTTTGTTTCTTTGGACAGTTAACCTGGTCCTTTTTAAGTTCCAAGTTTAAAATTTCCATTTGCAGCTTATTTGATAAGCCTGCATGTGCTTATCAGTTGGTCCCATATTACTCAGCATTCACTGAGTTTTACTCAGTGGTTTGTCAGGTTTTGTAAAAGCTTCTCACAAGCTCATGTTAGCTTATCTGGACATCATCTTTGGTTTCTAGGTAGTCAACCAGGTCTTATACAAGTTCCATTCATTGCTTTTCAGTTTTAGCTTATTTGGTGTTCTGTGCATAAGCTCAAAGTAGCTTACCAAACCTGTTTTTGCTCAAAAAGCTCAACACATCAAATCTGATGAAATTGGTATTCCAAAGGTTTAAGCTTGTTGTAACTGGTTGCTTTTGAGTTCTTTAAGTAAAATATAGCTTCTGTGAAGGTTTGGTGGTCTTTGGTTATCAATTGGCTTATTCAAGTGCTTATTAATAAGCACTTATAATAGCAGTTTCATTTTCTTCCAAACAAGCACATGTTTTTATATTTTTCCTAGATTCTACATATTAAAATAGACTTTTCCTGAAATTTTCATAATTTTTCATAACTGTTTGCTATTTTTCTTAATTAAAAATAGTTTTTAGGCATTTTTAAATAGCTTTTAATACTAATAAATTATAAAAAGTCCAAAAAAATGATTTTTCAATTTTCTTAGGTTAAGATAAATATAAAAGTAATAAAAAGTATTTTTCCATAATTTTCTTAGTTTAAAAAGTATTTTTTAGCATTTTAATTAGTTTTAAATAGTTTTAAATTAATAATAAATACATAAAAAGTCTAAAAAATATATTTTTAGTTTTAAAATAAGTTTTATCATATTTTAGATTTTTCCAAGTTATAATTTCATTTTTCTAGGTTAATTTTGTATTTTCTTGTATTTAAGTGCATTTTAAATACTTAATAAATAGTTTTTAATTAATAATAATTAAATAAATAGTTGTAAAAATAATTTTCTTTTTCTAATAATTTTATTTTATTATTAGGATTGTAAAAATATCATTTTCATATTTATAGGCCTTTTATTTCTTTAAAACTCACGTTTTATTTTGTACGTAGACGTAATT
The DNA here is from genome assembly GCA_019973895.1 of Chrysanthemum seticuspe. NCBI lineage: Eukaryota > Viridiplantae > Streptophyta > Magnoliopsida > Asterales > Asteraceae > Chrysanthemum > Chrysanthemum seticuspe. The sequence continues at coordinate 125,026,641 of BPTQ01000006.1, read as the reverse complement.
TTATTTTAAACTTAAGTTTTAAGTTGTAGGTTTTAAACGTTCATCGACTTTAAAAATAGTGATAGCGTTTATTTAATATCTTTTATCTTTTATTTCTTTTAATTTGCATTTAAGTCGCTTTAATTTGTAGATTTTCTCTTTAGGTATAATTTTCCATCCAAAACCTTACTGATCACTATCCTTAGTGATCATTCTACCATCTGATCAAGTGTTTTTACACCAATTCATCCTCCGTGGGACTTAACGACCCAGGAATTCCCTATATTCCTCTGATCTTAATTGAATTTGTGTTTTAAGCTGTTTTAAGTCTGTTTGACTTGACGGTTTTGCACCGATCAAATTTTGGCGCCGCTGCCGGGGAGGCTGTAAGCGTGTTTCTAGCATTTTCAGACCCGTACTTGCACATATACCATCATTTGTAAAAAGTTTTCTGTAAAGTTTATATAAATCAAAAAGTTCATTAACACTTTTCCTAAAGTGTTAAAAACCCAAAAACAATATAAAACAACAAAACAATCGTAACGTTTTCTATCTTGTGTTTCTTTTAAGGTGATTCTTAAAGAGATACGATTTGGTTAAACGAGACGATACCAAAAATATTTTCCAAAAGTTTTTAAACCCCTTTGCACAAATCATACCTACGTCTTTTCAGTGGTACTTAATATACATAAAAATCAACCACCGCAAATCAAGGCAGTGCACTACCTAACTGGGGGTGCGACCATAATAAGTTCCCGAACATCAGATTTAAAACTTGCCTTTGTGTCCTTGTGATTTGGTGTACCTTTTTCAAAGAAGCCATTTCATTTGTGATTATTGGTTAAGTTCACTTGTGTTTTGCCTCATTTGTTTTGAAAATTGATTTTTATACTTAGTGCATGCGCACTCGTTCTTCCAGTTCTACAAGTCCACTTTCAGAACTTGGAAAGATTCCTCGCAGACGTAGAGGACGTTCAGCTCCTTCAGCCGTGACTGAGGAACGTCTACCACCACCATCACCTGTCGAAATGGCAGAAGACAAACCCATGAATGAGCTTCTCCAAGCACCCATCGAGGGTTACGGAGATGCCATTGTTGTCCCAGCCATTGTGGCTGATACCTTCGAGCTCAAAACCGGGTTGCTTAATCTGGTAACCCAAAGCCAATTCTATGGTTTTGAGCGGGATGATCCTGATGCACACATTCGATGGTTTAACAAGATTGCATCTACCATCAAGTACAAGAATGTCCCACACGAAGCTATCAAGCTTCTTCTGTTCCCATTTTCTCTAGAGGGACAAGCCCGGAATTGGCTTGAAAAACAACCCCCTCGTTCCATAGAGACATGGGAAGATTTAGTTACCAAGTTTGTTAACGAATTCTATCCTCCATCCCGAACCACAAGTCTTAAGAATGAGATAATGAAATTTTCTCAGAGATTTGATGAATCATTCGGGGAGGCATGGGATCGTTACAAAGAATTGCTCCGCAAGTGTCCACATCATGGTTTTACCGAGTTAATGCAAATGGATACTTTCTATAATGGTCTGAGACAAGCTGACCAAGACTCTCTGAATGCCTCCGCGGGAGGTAATTTCCTTAGCAAAACCACAAAAGAAGCCTTACAAATCATTGAAAACAAGTCCCAGGTCCGTTCTTTCCGCACAAAGACATATCAAAATCAGTCTAATGCAGGACCTTCTACTTCATCTCCTATGAGTACATCTAGCACCGATGCTAAGATTGATAAACTCACAGATATTGTTCAGGCTTTGGTTCTTGCTAACCAGAAGAAAGTCACATTCACTCAAACACCATCACATGGTGAAGTGAAGAAAGTTGAAGTTTGTGTTACTTGTGGTGGTCCTCATGCATACTACAACTGTACTGCCACCGATGGTAGTCCGTTTGAAGCAAATGCTATAGCCGGTACTTCAAATCAAGGAGGTAATCAATACCGTCCTCAGAATGAACCAAACTACCGTGCTAATACTTATCAGGCACCACCCGGTTTTAACCAGAATCCTAACCGGAATCAGAATCAACCTAGAATGAACCAAGGTTATCAAAACCAAGGTAATTTCTATCCTGGACCCAATCAAGGTTTCCAACAACAAGGGAACCTTCATCAAAACAATTTCAATCGAGGGAATCAATTTCATGGGAATGTGAATCCTAATCAAGGGAATTTTCAACAACAAGGTCATAATCAAAACATTCGACCTCAAAATTTCCCTCCTAATCCACCTCCCGTCATTACTCCTCCAGGACCATCATCTGATGAGTTACTGAAGCAGTTCATGAAGTCCCAAGATGAAATGAACAGGTTGTTGGTCAGTCAAATTGCTGATCTTAAGAAGTCTTTAAATGATCAACCCTCGGGCTCAGGAAAACTTCCGAGCAACACGATCGCTAACCCGAGGGGCGATGCTAAGGCGATCACGACCAGAAGTGGTGTTTCATACAATGGACCCGCTATTTCTTCTTCTCTTCCAAAGGTAGTGGAAAGTGAACCTCAGACTCACAATGGACCTACGACTCCAATGCCCCCTCCTCCTGTGGCAATGAGTCAAGTTACCAAGGAAACAACGGACAAGGTGCATTATTCTAGCCCACGTAATACCGCACAAGTCCTACCTTCGGTAGTCCATCCTCAAGTTGTCCAGAAACCCAAGTCTAATCCAGGAGTTGTTTTTGAACCACCTGTAGCTCCCGTTGAAAATACCAAATCCAAATCTTCTATTCCTTATCCATCACGTTTGAATGAGCAAAAGCTCCGTGAAAAAGCTAGTCATCAAATGGACAAATTTTTCCAAATTTTCCAAGAGTTACATTTTGACATAAGCTTTGCGGATGCTATCATGCTGATGCCCAAGTTTGCATCAACTCTCAAACACATGTTAAGCAACAAGGAAAAGCTGTTTGAAATGGCTAAAACTCCTCTTAACGAGAACTGCTCTGCAGTTATCCTGAAAAAGCTTCCAGAAAAGCTTGGAGATCCTGGAAAATTTCTCCTACCTTGTGTATTTCCAGGAATGGTTGAATGCTTTGCCCTAGCAGATCTTGGTGCAAGCATCAACCTGATGCCTTATTCAGTATGGAAGAAACTTTCTCTTCCGGAACTCACTCCTACATGCATGACTCTCGAGCTTGCAGATCGTACAATATCCCGTCCTCTTGGCATTGCCGAGGACGTATTTGTGAAAGTAGGAAAGTTCCACTTTCCAGCTGACTTCGTGGTTGTTGATTTTGATGCCGATCATCGGGTTCCTCTCATTGTTGGTCGAGGATTCCTGAGGACGGGCTGTGCTCTCATAGATGTATTTGAGCAAGAAATCACATTACGTGTTGGTAATGAAGCTGTCACTTTTAACCTTGATCAAACTTTGAGGTACTCCGCAAACTATGATTCTGAGTCGGTTAACCGAATAGATATCATTGATGTTGCTTCTGAAGAGTACTCTCAAGAAGTTCTTGGTTATGATCATAATTCTTCGAGTGATAATCTCACTCATTCATCTCAACCTATCATCGCCAATTCTACTCCTTCTCTTACCCCATTTGAGGAAAGTGACTTCATCTTAGAAGAGATTGAAGCCTACTTATCCAGTGATTCTGTTCCATGGGAAATTGATCACGCTCCAATTGACATTGAGGGAGACATACTTCTCATTGAGAAGTTGCTTAATGATGATCCATCATCCACCCCTCACTCTAGTGATTCAATTCCTGATGAGATTAATCAAAATGAGATTAATCTGGAGGGAGATATTCTTCTTGAGAAGTTGGTAAAACATGACATTTCTCCTCCTCTCCCTTCCATCAAACTTCATAACAAGGAAGTCAAGTCAGTTGAGAAAACTGAAGAGTTTCCTGAGGTTGAGCTTAAGGACTTACCACCTCATCTCGAGTATGCATTTCTTGAAGGTGATGATAAATTACCAGTCATTATTGCTAGAGATTTGAGTAAAGATGAAAAAGCTGCTCTCATAAAAATATTGAAGTCACACAAGCAAGCAATTGCTTGGAAACTATCCGACATCAAGGGTATCAACCCTGAATTTTGTACACACAAAATCTTGATGGAGGATGACTTCAAGCCAGCAGTTCAACATCAGAGAAGAGTAAATCCAAAAATCCATGATGTTATCAAACAGGAGGTTATCAAACTTCTTGATGCAGGATTGATTTACCCAATCTCAGATAGTCCTTGGGTTAGCCCAATTCATTGTGTTCCGAAAAAGGGTGGCATAACTGTTGTCACAAATGAAGATAACGAGTTAATTCCAACTCGTCTGGTTACGGGATGGCGTGTTTGCATTGACTATCGTAAGTTGAATGACGCCACTCGTAAAGACCATTTTCCTCTACCCTTTATGGACCAGATGCTTGAGAGATTAGCAGGGAATGAGTACTATTGTTTCCTTGATGGTTTCTCGGGTTACTTTCAGATCCCCATTGATCCAAAGGATCAAGATAAAACCACATTCACCTGCCCATACGGAACTTTTGCCTATAAACGTATGCCTTTTGGCTTATGTAATGCTCCTGGCACGTTCCAACGATGTATGATGGCCATTTTCCACGACATGATCGGGGAAACAATGGAGGTGTTTATGGATGACTTCTCGGTCATTGGGGATTCTTTTCAAACATGTCTCTCCCATCTAGATAAAATGCTCAAACGGTGTGAAGACACCAATCTTTGTCTAAACTGGGAGAAAAGTCACTTTATGGTCAAAGAAGGCATAGTCCTTGGCCATAAAATTTCAAAGAACGGGATTGAGGTAGATAGAGCAAAAGTCGATGTTATTGCCAAATTGCCTCATCCTACTACCGTTAAAGGTATTAGGAGTTTTTTAGGTCATGCCGGTTTCTATCGTAGATTCATTCAAGATTTTTCCAAAATCGCCCGGCCAATGACCCATCTTCTTGAAAAGGATGCTCCTTTTATCTTTTCACCTGAGTGCATCATAGCTTTTGAAACATTGAAGAAAAAGCTTACTGAAGCACCCATTCTCGTTGCTCCCGACTGGGACTTGCCTTTTGAGCTTATGTGCGATGCAAGTGATTTTGCTATCGGCGCAGTCTTAGGGCAACGAAGAAACAAGCATTTTCAGCCTATTCACTACGCAAGTAAGACTATGACTGAAGCTCAAACTCATTACACCACCACAGAAAAAGAGCTATTAGCCGTGGTGTATGCATTTGAGAAGTTTCGGCCGTACTTAATCTTGACCAAATGTGTAGTGTATACGGATCACTCGGCTCTTAAATATCTCTTTGCAAAACAAGATGCAAAGCCGAGATTGCTCCGTTGGGTTCTCCTCCTCCAAGAATTTGATATCATCATACGTGATAAAAAAGGAGCTGAGAACCTGGCTGCTGATCATCTGTCCAGATTAGAAAACCCTCACCAAGATGTTTTCGAGAAAAAGGAAATAAATGAAACATTTCCTCTCGAGACACTCAATGCGGTTTCTTTTCGTGGAAATTCTACCACCCCATGGTTTGCTGACTTTGCAAATTACCATGCGGGTAACTTCATTGTGAAAGGGATGTCGACCCAGCAGAAGAACAAATTCTTCAAGGATGTTAAACATTACTTCTGGGACGACCCTTTCTTATTCAAAATCTGTGCGGATCAAGTCATCCGACGGTGTGTTTATGGACAAGAAGCTCTTGACATTCTAAAAGCTTGCCATGCTGGACCCACCGGGGGCCATCATAGTCCAAACTACACCGCCAAAAAGGTGTTTGATTCCGGGTTCTATTGGCCCACAATCTATAAGGATGCCCACGATTATGTCAAAACCTGTGACGCCTGTCAAAGTCACGGAAACATATCTCAAAGAAATGAAATGCCACAAAATGCCATTCAAGTTTGTGAGATATTTGACATCTGGGGTATTGATTTCATGGGGCCATTTCCATCTTCTCGTGGTAACAAGTACATACTCGTAGCTGTTGACTATTTGTCGAAATGGGTTGAAGCGAAAGCTTTACCTACAAATGATGCCCGAGTAGTTGTGAAATTTTTGAAAGCTCTCTTTGCCAGGTTTGGAACTCCTCGTGCAATAATCAGTGATCGTGGTACACATTTTTGTAATGACCAATTTGATCGTGTCATGCAAAAGTATGGTGTTACCCACCGTCTATCTACTGCATACCACCCCCAAACAAGTGGGCAGGTGGAAGTTTCAAACCGTGGTATTAAAAGAATCCTTGAAAGGACAGTAGGTGAAAATCGTGCATCCTGGTCGGATAAACTCGATGACGCACTCTGGGCTTTTCGTACAGCTTACAAAACACCAATTGGGTGTACTCCATACAAGCTAGTGTACGGAAAGTCATGTCATCTTCCGATTGAACTAGAGCACAAGGCTTACTGGGCCTTAAACATGTAAACTTCGATATACAGACAGCCGGTGATCACAGAAAAGTTCAAATGAATGAACTAAATGAACTTCGTGATCAAGCTTACGAGAACTCTTTGATCTACAAGCAAAAGACAAAGAAGATTCATGACTCTAAAATCAAGAACCGCGTTTTCAACGTTGGTGATCGAGTCCTTCTTTTCAATTCTAGATTGAAGATTTTCTCGGGAAAGCTTAAGTCCCGCTGGTCAGGTCCATTTACCATTACTAAGGTTTATCCTTATGGCACCATTGAGTTATCTCAGCCTGATGGTCCTAATTTTAAAGTAAATGGGCATCGATTAAAGCATTACTTTGGAGAGGACATTCCCCCTGTGGTTGTCCCGGATCTACAAACATTCCCCATGAACCAATGAATGCGGGGATCGAGTCAAGCTAGTGACTCAGGAATCAAAAACATTAGCACACACAATATGGGTTTTCACCCATGTTTCTGTCTTCTTATCCCCTTTCTACCATCCTAGTGTGGGGGAGTTTTTCCCACGCTATTGTATATATCTATTAAAAAAAAATGTGTATATATCAAAAATAAAATAATGGCCGTAGTATTTCCCTTTTATGTTCTATGTTTCGGCATAACCGCCGGTACTTTGAATATTGAGGGCAATATTCATTTCTAAGTGTGGGGGGGAATTCTCATGAATTTCATCATGTAATTATTTCATCCAATTCCCCCGTTTTTGGCCAAAATTTTTTTGGAGTAAGTGTTTTTCACTTACTCAGCAAATGGTAATCAGTCCGCCATGTCTAACCCACATAAGGATTGGCTAATCCAGGAGCAAACGGCTCTTGGTAAAGATATCTCAAATCCGTTTATGGCTTGCAATTTGCCTAAAATTGTATGGTGTTCAACTCACCATATCTTTAAACTAGTGAAAAGTTGGCTAGCCCGCAAGTTTATGGCTTGTGGTAAAGGCAGTTGAAAATCCATAATTGGTAATCGACTCACCAAAGATAATATTGATAATTTATCTAAGAGTTGGCTAGTCCAGAAGCAAACGGCTTCTGGTAAAGACAAATCAAACCCGTTCATAGCTTATGATTTGCTCAAAATCATTTGGTTATCATTGTACCAAGGTTCTTACTTGAATCAAAACAATTGGCTACTCCAGAAGTAATGGCTTTTGGTAAAGAGATTAAAATCCATTATGTTTTCTCAAATCATTGCTAGGGACTAGCAATATCTTAGTGTGGGGGATTGATGAGTGTCTAAATACTCATCATTTTTATACTGTTAAAATGCCAAAAACATCTGAAAACACTCAGAAATGCATCAAAATGATAAAAATATCACAAACAAGTGTTTTATATGTTTTAAATGCAAAAACATCAAAATCTGATGAAAAACATATCAAGTTTGCATAATTGGCAGTTTTAGTCCCCCAAGTTACAAAAGTTGTCAAAATCAGTCCCTGGTAATTCAAAAACTTTTAAAATATCATTTTAGGTCCTTGAGATTCAAAAGTTGTCAAAATAAACCCTTTAAAGTTTAAAAATCACAAAATGACAACTTTAGTCCTTTAACTTTGGAAAAATGTTAAAAATAGTCCTTGGTTAATTTAAAAAGTGAAAATTATCAACTTTTAACCTTGTTCTATTTATAAATGGCAAAATAGGTCCTTATGATAAACTTTGGAGAAAATTACATGTTTGGTCCCTCAAGTTTCAAACTTGACAGTTTTGGTCCCTGGATTTACAAAAATGGAAATTATCAACTAAGGTCCTTGTACTAATCTTACTTGGCAGTTTTAGTCCTTATGAGAGCTTTGGAAAATGTTCAAGATCAAACCTTCAACTTTGGCTAAATTGCAAAAATGGTCCTTGTTGTTAAACTAAACCAAACGGACCCTTTATAATAAACAAGCCCAATCCAAGTCCAAAACCTTGACCCGGCCCAACTTTTAAAATCAAATAAAACCGCCTACACTGTAGACCATCTCCCTCACCCCTGTTTCACCAATACCAGTGGTTTTTAACCACTTGATTTTCAATCCAGCTCACACCAAATCACCTTTCCACCTCTCCCCTCCACCTCCACATCAATACAATCCCAATTAATGCAGAAAACCTGCTCGTAGGAATTTTTGGCGCCAAAATCACCACTTGGAAAAATTGATGATCTGGCTCAAATCAACGGTTGGATTATGGTGGGATATTCTCAAGAGTGTCGACAAGGAAGATTGAAGTCAATAAATATCAAGGGTGAAGCAATGGAGAAGTAATCTAGAGTAATTTTAAATTTTAATGTCGTTTTAGTTTAACTTTAAAATTCCAGTGTTTGTTTAAGCTTCAAGCTTTGTATTTTATGTTTTCAAAGTGAAATAAAACTTTTGTAAGCAACAATTTCCAGTTTCAAGTCTTATCTCAAGTTATGCAGTTTTCTTATTATTCAAAAATATCAATATGTTGAAATGTTGTTAGAAGTTGTTACTTTGGACTGAGTAAGTCACATAAGCTCCATATAAAGCTTATGCAAGCTTTTAGATACCTTAAAATCAGTTTAGTATCCAAAACACAAAAATTCATAAAAATACCAAATAAATTAGTGAAAATAAAAAATTCATGGTGCAAGGTTCAAAAAGGCTGGAGCAGGATATATAGTGGATGGTCTTGGGTATAGTGCTTATTGGTAAGCTATAGGATCTGTTATTTGGTCCTAATTCTCAGTTTGTGCATCAAAGTCATTTGTAAGCACTTTTCTCTATTTTGGCATTTCACTGTTTGGTTGTTCATAAGCTCTAATTTCTGTAAGTTCATGTTTATTAGTGTTAGTTAAGTTAAAATAAACCATAAAACAGTAGGATTGTTCTATTTAATTAAGTAGTTGTTAAAAATCTTATTTTAACAGTCAATATAGCATTCTCATTAATCTTGAGTTTCATGGTATTGATACTGTTGTTTAATGTTTCAATAGTCCTAGTAATCAATATTACAAGACCTGTTATCATTTACATGGATTGGATCAGTGAAATCCTTTGAGAAACATCAAGACAGTTATTAAAAAGGATGTTTGGTTTTGTTCAGTTTACTGGTTTAAAGGCCATCTGAGTTGTTGTTTGTTATTGATACATGTCACACTAGAGTCAAATAACTCAGTTAAGTCCTTAAAACTAGCTCTAGTTCTATAAAAAGTCAAAAGTACCTTAATCCTTATCTAGCTTGTTAACTGTTGGATTTTAGCTTATCATAATCACCATACTAGCTTATAACCTGATAACCTAGCTTAATATCATCCTAGTATAGCTTAACTTAACATATTCAGTTAACAAATTAGGATCAAATCTCATAAAAGTCAAACTACTTCATTTTCTTAAAAAGTCAAATGTGCTCTGTGCACAGTTTTAAGCTCATTTTCATCAGCTTCTAAAAAGCTCATAAGTTAACCTCAACCTGTGATTTTTGTTTCTTTGGACAGTTAACCTGGTCCTTTTTAAGTTCCAAGTTTAAAATTTCCATTTGCAGCTTATTTGATAAGCCTGCATGTGCTTATCAGTTGGTCCCATATTACTCAGCATTCACTGAGTTTTACTCAGTGGTTTGTCAGGTTTTGTAAAAGCTTCTCACAAGCTCATGTTAGCTTATCTGGACATCATCTTTGGTTTCTAGGTAGTCAACCAGGTCTTATACAAGTTCCATTCATTGCTTTTCAGTTTTAGCTTATTTGGTGTTCTGTGCATAAGCTCAAAGTAGCTTACCAAACCTGTTTTTGCTCAAAAAGCTCAACACATCAAATCTGATGAAATTGGTATTCCAAAGGTTTAAGCTTGTTGTAACTGGTTGCTTTTGAGTTCTTTAAGTAAAATATAGCTTCTGTGAAGGTTTGGTGGTCTTTGGTTATCAATTGGCTTATTCAAGTGCTTATTAATAAGCACTTATAATAGCAGTTTCATTTTATTCCAAACAAGCACATGTTTTTCTATTTTTCCTAGATTCTACATATTAAAATAGACTTTTCCTGAAATTTTCATAATTTTTCACAACTGTTTGCTATTTTTCTTAATTAAAAATAGTTTTTAGGCATTTTTAAATAGCTTTTAATACTAATAAATTATAAAAAGTCCAAAAAAATGATTTTTCAATTTTCTTAGGTTAAGATAAATATAAAAGTAATAAAAAGTATTTTTCCATAATTTTCTTAGTTTAAAAAGTATTTTTTAGCATTTTAATTAGTTTTAAATAGTTTTAAATTAATAATAAATACATAAAAAGTCTAAAAAATATATTTTTAGTTTTAAAATAAGTTTTATCATATTTTAGATTTTTCCAAGTTATAATTTCATTTTTCTAGGTTAATTTTGTATTTTCTTGTATTTAAGTGCATTTTAAATACTTAATAAATAGTTTTTAATTAATAATAATTAAATAAATAGTTGTAAAAATAATTTTCTTTTTCTAATAATTTTCTTTTATTATTAGGATTGTAAAAATATCATTTTCATATTTATAGGCCTTTTATTTCTTTAAAACTCACGTTTTATTTTGTACGTAGACGTAATTTTATTTTAAACGTAAGTTTTAAGTTGTAGGTTTTAAACGTTCATCGACTTTAAAAATAGTGATAGCGTTTATTTAATATCTTTTATCTTTTATTTCTTTTAATTTGCATTTAAGTCGCTTTAATTTGTAGATTTTCTCTTTAGGTATAATTTTCCATCCAAAACCTTACTGATCACTATCCTTAATGATCATTCTACCATCTGATCAAGTGTTTTTACACCAATTCATCCTCCGTGGGACTTAACGACCCAGGAATTCCCTATATTCCTCTGATCTTAATTGAATTTGTGTTTTAAGCTGTTTTAAGTCTGTTTGACTTGACGGTTTTGCACCGATCAACCACCCATGAAAAAGGCGCATGTTATACACGAAATCTCTTCAACCGAATCATCTCCGGTCAAGCCAACAAATGATATGATCCTTCATCATCCAATCAAACCAATTCCTAAAAGGATAGTACCCACAAAACTACCAATGCCAAACACCACCATACCTCCTAGGCCAAACAATATCACCTCCACTAAACCATCACCATTAGTTCCTAGAGCTATTTCGTTTACATCCCCACTATCTTCACCACACCTCTACAATTTAGAGGACTTGCCTCCTAGGCCGTCCCATCCGCTTTCGCCGACAACATTTTCCTAATTAGGAGGAATAATGGTACAAAATCAAGGTGTTGAGTGAACACTTGCTCCGGCTTCTTTTTCGCCGTTTCCATCATATAATCCCATTTGGATTATGAGAAAACATCAAAGTCAACCACCTGACCATATGGAAGTTGACACTTCTCTACCACCACCATCATTCTTGGTCGAGCCATTCTCAAATGTGCCTCCACCAATCCCTCCATCGTTTGAAGCTCCACAAGCCGCTTCACTTGATCCTTCGCATCAAGCCATCTCATTTCTTCCACCACCACTACCTAGCCATGACAAAGATTGTTATCATTGTCAACATGTTGAAGGTTTGATACATGAAGTACGAGAAGACCAACGTTTCATGTTCTATCATCTCCTCGAACGTTTCGACGAGATCAAACCTAAACAAAACTTGAGCTAGAAGATTTTAGTGGTGTCCTAGCATCAAGCGATAATTGGTTTATAAATTCCTAGCCATGTATTTTCTTATTTTCTTAGTTTTTAGAGTCATGTATATCATAACTCTAGTTTTATTAAATGGAATTACATGCCACTTGTTATGTTTCTGAGCATATGATTACCTTGTATTCATATCTTCTTTTTTTTGTGTGATAACATTACTTGTTATATCACATGTGCTGAAATTAATCAGCTACTACGGATCCCTCAGAATTGCCTAGACGGATCCCTACTAGGAGGGAACCGTGGGATCCGTGAGACAGAAAGCTTTCTTTCTACTAACTTGAACCACATTTGCAGGAAATTGTGAATTATACTTGCTTTCTAACCTTTGTTTTGTAGTTATTCAATTTACACATGAAGACTTTGACATCCTAAAGCCAGGGGGAGCTTTATGTCAAAGCAATACATTGCTAATCACTTGCAATACTAGGTTTACATTTCATGACATCCCCTTGCAATATTGCAATCATCAAGGGGGAGTACATTCGTCACTTAGACGAAATCTTTTGAAAACTTACTTGCAAACAAACTAGATTAGTATCACTTTCTTGACGCTCTTACATAGGGATGGACTCGTCAAGGGGGAGTAAAGACGAGATCCGTTCCCGTTACTTGCTCTCTATTTTTTTTTTCTTTCACATGTTTTTCTTAAAAACGATGTGTTGCTTTCCTTCAAACACTTTTTGTTTCGACAAAAAGGGGGAGAAGAAAGTAAACACTACAAATTCAAACTTTTACGAATTTTAGCTTTTCCTTAAAATAATTTTATGTTTTGTTATCAACAAAAAGGGGGAGATTGTTAATACAAATAAGCCGTAAAAACGTTTATTTATATTTTACGATCTTCTAATGTTTTGTCGATAACAAACGTAAAATCATTTTAACGAAACAAATAAAATACGTAAATTGTTTGAAATAATAGTTTCTAACATATTCACATTTTCACATAAAACACTAAAACACGTATAAGTGATTTTATGATTTAGTAATACATATGTACAACAACTAGTGTTTACATATTTGGATAAAATATAAACATAACTAGTATGTAGTATATTGGGTAATATAAATGGGTAGAAACTTAAGCATCACAACCTATTGGGCAAATACATTGAATGTAGTTGGGTACAACCCAAAGCCCATAACCCATGGATCTTGACCCATAACCCATTGCATGACATCATGCTTATATCATACATGGATAATATCCATAACCCATGGATCAACCCATACCCAAGTGACCAAGTGCATTGCACTCAAAGATACATTGTATCTAGCCAAAGATCCATGGTTCAACCCATGACCTATAACCAAAATACCCATGGGTAAAAGGGAGCGTCCCACGGATCCCTAGCTTAACGCTAGACGGATCCCTTGTGGAAGAGATCCGTGGGATCCGGGGAACAGTAGGATATTTCCTCTATAAATAGTGAGCCATTTCTTCATTATTTCTCACCCCTTTCTAACACACTTTCTCCCTGAGTTAAAAACTCACTAACCTCAGATCCAAGAGATCTATGTTTGTAGTTTTGTTTTTGTGTGATCTTTTAGGTTCCTCTTAAAGGCAAGATCACCACCTTTAAAGTCGAGCAAGCTCAAGTCCATGAGTTGCCATGCTTCCTCATCATCAAGGCTACTGAAGTCTTCTTGTTGATGATTCCTTTCTTTCTTCAAAGAAGTGTAGTGTTGAAGACATTAGTGAAAGATGTCTCAAGTGTCAAGACGAAGATATTAGTGAAGGGTATCTATCGTCTATAGCATAAGCAGTTGTGGTAGGTGCTTAGAAGTTGAGACCAGAAGCATTAGTGAAAGGTGCTTAGAAGTCAAGACTTGAAGCATTAGTGAAAGGTGCTTAGAAGTGAAGACACAAGACATTAGTGAAAGGTGTCTTGTAGATCTAGTCAAAGGCAATAGCGAAAGGTGCCTTAGATGCACATTCGATATGGTGTGTTTCGATGTACTAGATAGACTAGCATTAGATCCAAGGATATTGATGTCCTTGATGATGTTGTAAAGGAGTAGATCTCCTTTGGGATTAGTCGTTGGTGTAGTGTGGTAGTAGTTCCTCCATTGTAATGGAACTAGGTGCTTAGCCTAGTACCTAATAAAGGGTAGGCGACGTTGTGAAAGTGTAGTTCACCTTTGAGTGAAAGAACTAGGTACTTAGCCTAGTACCTTATAAAGGGTAGGCGATGTTGTATAGGTGTGGTTCACCTTGGAGTTAAAGAACCTGGTGGTTAGCGTAGCACCGGAAAAAGGGTAGGCGACGTTGTGAAGGCTTATCCGCCATAAGGAGATTAGTGTAGTGTTTACGAACTCTCGAGTAGGTGACTCGGGGAGTGGAGTAGGGCAAGGAAGGTGTCCTTGTAGCCGAACCACTATAAATACTCGCGTTGTGGTTTTGTGCTTCTTACTCTTATCTTTTCATTACATATCTTTATATGCTTGTTTATCAACATCCAACACACACAACCAAATAGATTGACATAAGTCGATCTAAATAGTTTAAAAGGAAGTTTTAATTGGTAAAACTATTCAAACCCCTTCTAGTTTTCCACAGGTTTCTTTACCTATTTGGATGCGGATCTGGTGGTGGCTTTGGATGGTGGTGGTGATGAATGAGAAGATGAGTCTGATGATGATGAGTTATGAGGAGGCTCAGGGTCCTTTGGTGGCTTAGAAGTTTGTTCCTTGCTACGTTCGGGACTATCTAGAATATAGTCATTCGCTTCCTTTTCGGCTTAACCTTTTCTTCCACCTTAACTGTAATACCTGAATTTCTAAAATTCACAAAAAGACCAAAATACCCCTACAATCAAAAGTATGAGAAATTAATTAAAAAGAATACCAAATAAGATATGTAAATTCAGGAAAATTTGAAGAAATATCCCACATGATCTAAACAAATATTAAACACTTTGTAAAGGTAATTTTATAGTTTACAACTTTATAAAAATTAGTTTTGTATTTTTTTTATAATTACCGAATATATTAAATTAACTTTATAAAAGAAATAAAATTTAATAAAAGCCCAATATAATTTATATTATTAAAAGACCATTTATTTTAAGTCCAATGTATTATAAAGCCCACAAGAAAAATAGTAGCTCAAGTATATATACATATATTCGGTTCCTTAAAATCCCTAATTACCGATTTTTATCAAACCGACCTAAAAACCCTAAACAATTCGACTTCTAGTTTCCAGAGCTTGAGACCATTTTTCTTGGACGAGATTCAAGGTATAGAAGGTGGGAAAAATAGTGTTTGAGTTCCAGAGCTGCTGTTTTAGTCGTGGTGAGTTTTTGAGTGGATTAGGGTTTCGGCGAGAAGGGTTTTTGTGCTTCTTTTGTTCTAACGATCCAAGCTCATCAAGGGTATGTTTCTAATGTTGAATTCAGTCCTATAAGTCATATATAACACATAAAAATTGGCCATGCATGTTTAATATGTCGTACGAAATTATTTGGAATCGAAAACCCTAAAAAGCGTATACAATTAACGAATGAACTTATAATATTTTTAGAGATCATGAATCTATTTTTCCAGAAGCTCTTACATGTTAAAAGACCTGAATAAAATGCATAATCATGAATTCGAAGCTTATGTGAATTGTCTTGGGTTTTTCTTGTTCGAAAATGCATAAAAAGGAAAGGTTTTTAAAAGGGGCGATTAGGGTTTTTCATGAACTAGGGTTTCCTTGTAATCATTGAAGGTAATTAATGAAGTATTGATGTTGAGCTAATGATTGGTGTAACCTAGGTTTAGGGCTTGCTTTTGAATTATGCCCTAATCGGTTTTATATAAAAGTTGTGGGTTGGTTTTGTAAATATTGAAACTTAAAGGTTATTTTTGTAAAACAGTAAAAGACATGTACTAAACGTATAAAATAAGTGTGGGGGTTAAACGTGTGATTTTGGATATTTAGAGGTCCATTCGAATTGTATTTAACTTAAAGGGGTATGTTTTGTAAATTCTAAACCTTTAGGTTAAAAGTGTAAAATCTGATAATAGAAGGTTAGGTCGTATAATTAAAGATGTTAAAGGTGCAACATGTAATTTTGGGTAATTATGGGTCAACATGTGTAAATAAATTACGTAAGGACATGCATGAGTTTTGAGATAACTTCGGTTTGTTTTCATGTACGTTCTAGGTTAAATCGGGAAATCATTAAAAGAAGTAATATGTGAATTTAATGCGTATTTAGTAATATTTAAAGAATATGGGAAACCCTAGAACCTAAATAGGAAGTTGGTGAATTAATGAGGAATACCCTAAAATGTTGTAATTTCGTCTGTCACTAAAATGAGAATATTGGGACAAATCTAAAAGTATTAATGCGATAAATCCGTTATAATATTAATGGTTCTAATAAGTATTAAATAAATCATAATCCGTGTAGATTCGTTGGAGGAGACGCGACGTTACATCTGCATATTCCTACATTCGTTTCTTTTCTCTAAATTGCTTTAAGGTACGGATATTCTGTCTTACTTTAAGACACTTGTGTTATCATACGGATATTCTGACCTTTTCAGTAAAGGTTCCGTATGATGTTCTTTTCGTCCGCTTTTCTATTTTACTTATTAGGATTTCCGATGCCATTGCTATGAACCCTTTTCTGAATGTTTGATCTGTTACTTATCTGAACTATGTTCTAGTGAACTATGCAATATCTGATGTGAACTTATGTTAGGAAGACTCTGATATACACATTTGTTGAACTTGCTATGGTTGATTTTGAACTTCTGATTATGAAATTCTGCTTATGAATGTATGATATGCCACTATGATATGAACCTCTGACTTCTGACTATCTGAATATGAAACTTATGATATGAACTATCTGATAAGTTATATGTGACCTTTATGATGAATTATGATCTGTGTCATTTATGATAATCTGTTTGACCTAAGTTTAGTTTGACACCCGAGCCAAATTATTAACTAGTCATGGGGGTTCCATGTCCGTGTCAGGGATGCACCTCTGATATGACTCTAGGGCAGTAGAGTGATGTTCTGCCACGTCCCTTTCTGTTATTTGTTATGAGCTCAGTTGGTATTATATTACCTATATATGTCTGTGGGGCGTATGGATGCATCCTAGATCTGATCTGTTATCCGATATGATTTGTCTGGTGAATGATGTCGTGTGCAATACGCGTCTTCACAAAGTCTGGGAGCTAGCTACTCCAATGGTTACTTATGATATGTTATGATTTGATATGTTTCTGGGCTCGTGGTAGTTGACTAAATCTTTATCTGTTACTTCTGTGTTAAGTATTCCGTATGATTCGGTATTTCGAGTGTTTATATTATGTATTCTGATATGATATGTTAGAGAATGTGCTTATGACGTATTTGTTCAAGTGATTACTAGTTGCCATGTTAGGATACGATTAATATGTTTAAATATGATTCGCATGCTGCCATCTAATTGTCTGTTAATTTATTGTTATGTGAACTTTTGATCTGAGTGATGACTACATTAGTGATAATCAATTGTTCTGAAAGTTTAGTAAGTATAATTGTTCCGTTAATCTGGTAAACTTTACTTATACGTTAGGGTATTTATCCGTTTATGATTTGGTCTGCCATGATTGTTTGCTATTTCCGCTGCTATAATATTGAATTGAGTGCTTTAAATGTTTCTTCATTGATTTGTATGAATGCCATGTTTATTTTCTAGGAACCGTTTCCGTTAGTTTTTAGACTTTTCGTTTGGCTTATAAGTAATCTGTTATTCTTGATATGTTAAGTGTTTGGTTGTTCTGATGTGTTTGTGTTTTTGTCATTAATGTGCTATGAGGTGTTTAAATTGTTATGTGGTTGTTTGGATTTCTGTATATTTGTGCTTCCGCAGAATCCTGAAAGATCCTTCGTCATTATTTCATTTTATCTTTCGTTATTCGTATATTTGTTTTGTTTAGTTTTTGTTTCTGTTATATCCGTTCACTGAGCTTTGTAAGCTCAGCCGCACTTTTCTTTTCCTGCGGCAGGTATTTAGCATTTAAGATGAGCTTATGGGATAGCTGATCTGGGTTTGAGAGTAGAGCTGAGAGCAAGACTTTACCTTAGAGATCTTAGATTTATTTTGAAGTTTTAGCTATTTATGTTTCCTTTTTGAATATTTTGTAAAGGCTTCCGCTATTGTAGAGTATTTAAAGTTCTGATATGAAACCGTATTGTGATGCCCTTGTCGGGTCGGGGTGTTACAATTTATGGTATCAGAGCTCTAGGTTTTAGGACCCTTAGAGCTTAGGCTATGACCTGTGAGAAGTGGGTAGACATTAGGTTTCCGTCTGTTTAGAAATTTTTTCGATTCCTTTTGATGGTCGTCCAGATTTGACTTCGATATCCTTTTGCCTTCACTAAATTGGCCCTCCTTTGTTCGCATCGAATTTTGTTATTTTGTTTTCGCTCGTCCGTTTGTCGATCGTTAGATGGAGACTACCCGTGAAGCCAAAGAAGATGGCGTCGACCCTGCGTTGCTACGACGGTTCCTGTGCTGGAGAGGTGCGTGAAGCAGAAGCCACACTCGACTGCCGTGTTGTTGGAGACATCAGGATGCTGTTGGAGATAGTTGGATGGACCAACCAAAGGCGCAAGAGATGGAGACAAGATTCAACCGGTGGCTGAGAAGATTCATCTACTTCATATGATTTGGGGCGCGACTTATGTCACTCTGATTCGTTTGTCATGCGTCTCAAGACGGTTTGATATTCTGATAAGTGATTCTGATCTGTATTTCTTTTCTCTGATTTGTTCGAAACTCGGTGTGAATCGTGAAGTTTTATCGTTTAGCATTCTGGTATATCTCAGTTTTTCTTTCTGGATCGTCAGTAATAAGTCATGAGGAAGAATACGAGGTGGACTTGGATTTAGAATCTACGGCTACTAGGAGGTTTAATTCGATACAAGAATAGAGATTTGCGCTCCTGATTAGTTACCCTCCTTATGAGAATTTTCTGACGTTTGATTTTGAGCTAGGTCCTCTTGTTTTATTTTGACGATTGAATCTGGGATTTTAAGTTTTGTTTTGGAAGTTCATCTTAAGACGATTTTGCAAATTTTGTTTGATAGATGGAAATAAAGCAAAAATTTTGAAAGTATAGTTCCTGTCTGTTGTTGCTTCTACTAGATTCGTTAAGTTTCCGTTAGTCCTCATCAGTTTCGTCTGCTATTTATTTTCTATATGATGTTGTTTTATTATCGCTTGTTTAGGTATGACCATTATGATGGTATACTCATGTGGTTTTGGTCTGTTGTAGTAGGATTATTTGTTATCTGTATATTATCTCTATATGGTTTGTTTTGCTATGATATTCGCTATGTGTTTTGTCATGACCCGAGACTGAATATAATGACAATAAGAACTTGTTATGTGATGCAAGTATTATGACGCCTGATCAACGTAATAATACCGAGATCACATAATCTGAACTTATTGAAGGTATACGACGTCTGGGAAATGCCTGTAGCTGATGTGTGATAGGACTTTGATTTGTATCTGTTATTTGGTGCTTCTCATGTTCGTTTGAATTCCGTACCTGATTGTGAGGTTTTCGTCGATATCTGTTTCGTATAAGTTTTGTACATTTGGAATCCGAAGTTGTTATGATCTGTACGAACCTATAGTTGCTATGACTATCTTAAGCTTATACGTCTCCCCATATTTCTACGACTATTGAGGCCGATAGGATTTATTCCGTCTATGCATATGATGTCCTCATCATTAGATATCTGAATAAGTTAGGATTTGTCGTTTGATTTTATGCGTCTCATCTATTCTCCGCCATTATTCTAATGAGTATATAATTATCTATTATAAGTATTTGTCTATCGATTTTGATTTCTGAATAAGTATGAGTTCGAATATTCTGATATAAAAAAAAAAATCCATTTATTCCAAGATAAAATTTACATTCGTTATATTCCTAGAAATTCTGAAATCCGATTCGTTTTCTGTTCTGTTCCGTCTTGTCCAATTTCGAGGACAAATTTTCTTTTAGAGGGGAAGAATTGTAATACCTGAATTTCTAAAATTCACAAAAAGACCAAAATACCCCTACAATCAAAAGTATGAGAAATTAATTAAAAAGAATACCAAATAAGATATGTAAATTCAGGAAAATTTGAAGAAATATCCCACATGATCTAAACAAATATTAAACACTTTGTAAAGGTAATTTTATAGTTTACAACTTTATAAAAATTAGTTTTGTATTTTTTTTATAATTACCGAATATATTAAATTAACTTTATAAAAGAAATAAAATTTAATAAAAGCCCAATATAATTTATATTATTAAAAGACCATTTATTTTAAGTCCAATGTATTATAAAGCCCACAAGAAAAATAGTAGCTCAAGTATATATACATATATTCGGTTCCTTAAAATCCCTAATTACCGATTTTTATCAAACCGACCTAAAAACCCTAAACAATTCGACTTCTAGTTTCCAGAGCTTGAGACCATTTTTCTTGGACGAGATTCAAGGTATAGAAGGTGGGAAAAATAGTGTTTGAGTTCCAGAGCTGCTGTTTTAGTCGTGGTGAGTTTTTGAGTGGATTAGGGTTTCGGCGAGAAGGGTTTTTGTGCTTCTTTTGTTCTAACGATCCAAGCTCATCAAGGGTATGTTTCTAATGTTGAATTCAGTCCTATAAGTCATATATAACACATAAAAATTGGCCATGCATGTTTAATATGTCGTACGAAATTATTTGGAATCGAAAACCCTAAAAAGCGTATACAATTAACGAATGAACTTATAATATTTTTAGAGATCATGAATCTATTTTTCCAGAAGCTCTTACATGTTAAAAGACCTGAATAAAATGCATAATCATGAATTCGAAGCTTATGTGAATTGTCTTGGGTTTTTCTTGTTCGAAAACGCATAAAAAGGAAAGGTTTTTAAAAGGGGCGATTAGGGTTTTTCATGAACTAGGGTTTCCTTGTAATCATTGAAGGTAATTAATGAAGTATTGATGTTGAGCTAATGATTGGTGTAACCTAGGTTTAGGGCTTGCTTTTGAATTATGCCCTAATCGGTTTTATATAAAAGTTGTGGGTTGGTTTTGTAAATATTGAAACTTAAAGGTTATTTTTGTAAAACAGTAAAAGACATGTACTAAACGTATAAAATAAGTGTGGGGGTTAAACGTGTGATTTTGGATATTTAGAGGTCCATTCGAATTGTATTTAACTTAAAGGGGTATGTTTTGTAAATTCTAAACCTTTGGGTTAAAAGTGTAAAATCTGATAATAGAAGGTTAGGTCGTATAATTAAAGATGTTAAAGGTGCAACATGTAATTTTGGGTAATTATGGGTCAACATGTGTAAATAAATTACGTAAGGACATGCATGAGTTTTGAGATAACTTCGGTTTGTTTTCATGTACGTTCTAGGTTAAATCGGGAAATCATTAAAAGAAGTAATATGTGAATTTAATGCGTATTTAGTAATATTTAAAGAATATGAGAAACCCTAGAACCTAAATAGGAAGTTGGTGAATTAATGAGGAATACCCTAAAATGTTGTAATTTCGTCTGTCACTAAAATGAGAATATTGGGACAAATCTAAAAGTATTAATGCGATAAATCCGTTATAATATTAATGGTTCTAATAAGTATTAAATAAATCATAATCCGTGTAGATTCGTTGGAGGAGACGCGACGTTACATCTTCATATTCCTACATTCGTTTCTTTTCTCTAAATTGCTTTAAGGTACGGATATTCTGTCTTACTTTAAGACACTTGTGTTATCATACGGATATTCTGACCTTTTCAGTAAAGGTTCCGTATGATGTTCTTTTCGTTCGCTTTTCTATTTTACTTATTAGGATTTCCGATGCCATTGCTATGAACCCTTTTCTGAATGTTTGATCTGTTACTTATCTGAACTATGTTCTAGTGAACTATGCAATATCTGATGTGAACTTATGTTAGGAAGACTCTGATATACACATTTGTTGAACTTGCTATGGTTGATTTTGAACTTCTGATTATGAAATTCTGCTTATGAATGTATGATATGCCACTATGATATGAACCTCTGACTTCTGACTATCTGAATATGAACCTTATGATATGAACTATCTGATAAGTTATATGTGACCTTTATGATGAATTATGATCTGTGTCATTTATGATAATCTGTTTGACCTAAGTTTAGTTTGACACCCGAGCCAAATTATTAACTAGTCATGGGGGTTCCATGTCCGTGTCAGGGATGCACCTCTGATATGACTCTAGGGCAGTAGAGTGATGTTCTGCCACGTCCCTTTCTGTTATTTGTTATGAGCTCAGTTGGTATTATATTACCTATATATGTCTGTGGGGCGTATGGATGCATCCTAGATCTGATCTGTTATCCGATATGATTTGTCTGGTGAATGATGTCGTGTGCAATACGCGTCTTCACAAAGTCTGGGAGCTAGCTACTCCAATGGTTACTTATGATATGTTATGATTTGATATGTTTCTGGGCTCGTGGTAGTTGACTAAATCTTTATCTGTTACTTCTGTGTTAAGTATTCCGTATGATTCGGTATTTCGAGTGTTTATATTATGTATTCTGATATGATATGTTAGAGAATGTGCTTATGACGTATTTGTTCAAGTGATTACTAGTTGCCATGTTAGGATACGATTAATATGTTTAAATATGATTCGCATGCTGCCATCTAATTGTCTGTTAATTTATTGTTATGTGAACTTTTGATCTGAGTGATGACTACATTAGTGATAATCAATTGTTCTGAAAGTTTAGTAAGTATAATTGTTCCGTTAATCTGGTAAACTTTACTTATACGTTAGGGTATTTATCCGTTTATGATTTGGTCTGCCATGATTGTTTGCTATTTCCGCTGCTATAATATTGAATTGAGTGCTTTAAATGTTTCTTCATTGATTTGTATGAATGCCATGTTTATTTTCTAGGAACCGTTTCCGTTAGTTTTTAGACTTTTCGTTTGGCTTATAAGTAATCTGTTATTCTTGATATGTTAAGTGTTTGGTTGTTCTGATGTGTTTGTGTTTTTGTCATTAATGTGCTATGAGGTGTTTAAATTGTTATGTGGTTGTTTGGATTTCTGTATATTTGTGCTTCCGCAGAATCCTGAAAGATCCTTCGTCATTATTTCATTTTATCTTTCGTTATTCGTATATTTGTTTTGTTTAGTTTTCGTTTCTGTTATATCCGTTCACTGAGCTTTGTAAGCTCAGCCGCACTTTTCTTTTCCTGCGGCAGGTATTTAGCATTTAAGATGAGCTTATGGGATAGCTGATCTGGGTTTGAGAGTAGAGCTGAGAGCAAGACTTTACCTTAGAGATCTTAGATTTATTTTGAAGTTTTAGCTATTTATGTTTCCTTTTTGAATATTTTGTAAAGGCTTCCGCTATTGTAGAGTATTTAAAGTTCTGATATGAAACCGTATTGTGATATCTTTGCCCTTGTCGGGTCGGGGTGTTACATTAACCCTAGCTTCTTCATCTGCTTTAGCTAGAGCTTCTTCTTCTGCTTTTTCTTTAGCAGCAGCCTCAACATCTTCATCATTAATTTTCTCAGTCTTCTCCTTCTTCTTTTCTGGTTCTTCAAAGTTAAAGATAATCTCATCCTCTAGTTGATGTTGTTCTAATTCGTGGGTGGTGGTACCAGTTCCCTTATCGGGTTGATTAACCGCATCGAAAATTGGTGTGGTTAGTGCACCACCACTTGACCCTCCAAGGCCACGAGTTTGTTGTAGGTTGAACTCCTTAGCAACATGTTGTAGTCTGAGATTATTTAATTTCTTTCGGCAATCTTTGTCTTCATCATGTGGCTCTTCATCTGAGCTCTCTTATTCCTCTTGCTCAGCAACTGGAGTTTTTCCCTTGTCATTTTTGGGACTGAGAGGTTTTGCAACTGTTAGTGTATCATCTGTTGCAGTTTCTGAGTAGATAACCTCTTCGTCTGTTTCTGTGTTCTCGGAGTCCTTGTCCATCAGTGTTGGTTCTGGTTTGGGATTAGGGATGGCATCCTTTGATGGAACTCTCTTTTTGAGTATGTGAGTCCTCTTTGGATACTTATGTGTACTCTCAGTGCTTGCAACACTTCCAGCACTGCCTGCTCTTCTTGTCTTCTTGACAGGTACACCGGAAGATTTTTCATCAATGAATCCCACTTTGCCTGATGCTACTGCTACTTGATATCGTTTGTAAGATTGTAGATTCTTGATATCCTCAGTAAGAAGGCAGTCTGGCAATACATTACCTTGTTTCTTTGTTGTTGAGTCTTTGAATTTGACAACATTGAGTGTAGGCTCAAACAACACGGAGTGATGGTTGGGGTCATCAAGTCTCAAAGGAATATCAAGATTATTCCCTAGTATCCTCTGGATCAACAGTTTTGTGTATCTAATGTAAGGGATTTTGGTGCCAGGTTTCCTGAAATATGACATCATGTCATCCCAAATCAGACTTCCGAAGTCGATGTGCATCATTTTAACCATGCCCCAAAATATTTGTAGTTCCATGAGCTTAGGATGCTCATAACCACTATCACGTCCAGAAACTGATTTGGCGATCATGATGTAGAGAGTTCTCCAAGGCTGAGGGATATTCTTTAGGTCTACTGAAGAATGTTTAGTTATAATCCCATCAGCTTCATCATAGTCAATGTTGACCATGAACTGGAGATTAACCTCTTCCAAAGGAGTAGCAACATAGTTGGCAGGCTGGATGGTAGGAAGAAGGAGAATAGCCCTTAAGTTTGCTGCAGTGATGGTGACTTGTTTGTTGTTGAGTGTCACTGTCACAGCATCTTGACCATCGACCTTTTGCATGGTGTGCCAGAATTGGCGAATGTAAATCTCTGGTACTGTTGCAGAATTAGTGAGCATGTTCTTGTATAGATGAGCCTTCAGAATATCCACAGCAATAAGACAAGAAGACTCAGAACACGTGAAGTTATCAAAGTCTACTTTGAGATTGTTCTTTCCAATCTTCATCTTGTAACCATCAAGGAAAATGTCTTCCATCGTGAGAACATTTGGTGCATCAACGTTTTCCATTGTGACGTCCATGTTGTGATCTGAAAGATATTGAGCCAAAAGAACCAACATATCAAAAGACATTATGTTAGTCAAAAGTTGATTTTATTGTCCAATTATTGAATATGTTATGTTGATGAATGTTACGAATCTAACGTCACATGTTTGTCCAATAGTCCACAATAGTCGTGATAAGTTTTGTGAGTTTATTAATTTTGAATTTCAAAGTCCAAATTTTCACTCATTTACACAACATATTAACCATTGTAGCTTATTAGTGACATTTTGGTTTTGTGACGTTATGATTTATTTATTTACAAGTTTTTTACACGTAACAATTCATTGGTAAGGTTAAAGTTTTTGGCTTATGCATAACAAGTAAGCTTATGCGTAAACAGTGATAACCATACGCGTAGGCATAAGCTTATGCGTAGGAACTCTTCTTACGTGTAGGAAAAGAGGTCTTGGCATAAGGCTTACGCGTAAGCGCATGTTGGAGCTTATGCGTAAGGTTTACTCGTAAGAGTGAACCTTATGCGTAAGACTCAAGTTTACACATATCCTTCACAGGATACGCGTAGTCCCTTTGTAGAACCTTACGCGTAAAGGTTACACGTAAGATTTCTCTTACGAATAACATTCTACGCGTAAGGTGATCCTTATGCGTAGAAATCCAGTTTAACCTTGATTCTGAATTTTGCACGCGTAAAACCTGAAATAAATACATCATAACATGTCCATTAACACATATTTCAATTCCTTTCAATTCTACATGAAATCACAAACATATACAGTTACGCGTAGGATTGCTTATGCGTAAAAGTTAAACCCTAGGGTTTCAATTTTACGAATAAGAAATCTAACCATGGAAATGACACCAAATTGTTTCTGGGATGTCTTAGGGTCAATGTAAATGTGTTGCAACAAGTATTAACATCCAGAACCTCATGAATCAAAAGTACCTCATTCGTATGAGACTTAAACCCTAAATCTTAGATTCTTACAATTATATGTTTCAGGGTAACAATCAATGGTGGTTTTGGTAAATTAAACATGTAACAATCATTATTCAACCAGCTAATTATACAAAAACACTCACACAAGAAAACCCTTAAATGCACGCATAAACCCTAATTATGAATAAATGATTAAAAACAGTTTCTGGGTTAATTTTGATGTTGGAAATGTTTATAACACTTGATTTTAAACGTTTTGACACAATATTTTTCATCATAAACACCCAATGATGATCTCGTGTTCATACGCATACGCGTAGAACACAAAATCACCCCAATATCAAAATCTAGCCGTTAGAAATGAATGAGATTAAAAATCATTGTTTCAAATTACTCAAGAAAGCTTAATCCACTTACAACTTTGAGATTTAACACACGGATTTGAAGATTTGATCTTAGGCGTAGGATATGGTGGTTGGAAGAGTTAATGCAAGAAATTTAAAGTTTTGAAAGATTAGGTGGAGTAGTTTTGACAAAATAAGATTAAACATTTAACAACTTTGGTCCCTCCACCTCAATCATTTTCATCCACCGCCCATAACTCCCAATTTGGTTACATAAAGCAAGATATTTGGAAAGAAACTTGACAACACTCCCCCTCGACTTTAGAAATAGAGAAATTTTTCAAATTTGGGTCCGAGGAGTGTCAAGGAACAAGAAACGTGTCCACCATTATCAAAGATACAACCGGTATAAGGTAACATGCAAGTACAAGATTTTATGAAACAGAAAATATTTACTTTCTCCCCCTCAACACTTGACCAAAAAAATACTGAAATTTGAAAGAGTAAAGTGTTGACGGAAGATTTGTACTTGCCATGTTGAAAGAAATTAAGATGGAAGAATATTTTTGAGTTTTATAAGTTTTGTAATTTTGTATTTTGTTTTTGAAAAATATGTACGAAAGATATTTTGGTGTTTGACTGGTTTTAAGAATGTGTTAAAAGTTCATCCAGTTCCTCTGGAGTCAAACACCGCATACCAATCCGGTGGACCAACTCAGTAAACCTAGCAGGAGCTAAGGCTTTGGTGAGAAGATCTGCCAATTGGTATTCAGTACCCACAAAATATAATTCAACGGTACCCTTTTCCACATGCTCCTTGATGAAATGATATCGAAGATCGATGTTCTTTGATTTCGAATGTTGAACAGAGTTGCACGAGATCGCAAAAGCACTTCGATTGTCGCAGTACATCGGGATTCTGTCAAATACGTAATCATAGTCTTTGAGTTGTGTTCTCATCCAAATGACTTGAGCACAACACGCTGACATGGCTACATATTCTGCTTTTGTTGAGGACAACGATGTACAATCCTGCTTCTTCGATTGTCATGACACCAGTTTATCACCAAGAAATTGTAAAGCTAATCTAAGCAACCTGCGTGATCAGCGTTTGAAAAAGCTATTAGTTCAAAACCAGAATCCTTCGAATACCAGATCCCCAAGTTAATGGTTCCATTGATGTATCGGAGGATTCTTTTAGCCTCAGAGAGGTGAGTTTCAGTTGGTCGCGACTGATAACGGGAGCAAAGATATACAGTCTACTGGCTGTTAGATACATGAGAGACCCAATGATACTTCGGTATTTGGTAGGGTCAACCAATTTCCCATACAAATCAGTGTCTAGTTTCTTGGTATGTGTCATTGGTGTGGCATAGGTATCAGAGTTTTGCATTCCATTTTTGTTTAAAATTTCAAGGGCATATTTGGACTGACTCAAGAAAATACCACGGGGTGATTGATGAACTTGCAGTCCTAGAAAGAACGTAAGTTCACCCATCATGGACATTTCAAAATGTTTTTTCATAAGTTTTGAAAAAGCTTTTGAGTACTTTAGATGTGTTGACCCAAAAATGATGTCATCCACATAAATTTGAACGATTAAAATGTGTGCCCCGTGATATTGTATGAATAGTGCAGGGTTGACCGATCCTTTGACAAAATTATTAGCGATAAGAAAGGATGACAACTTATCATACCATACCCGAGGGGCTTGTTTGAGACCGTAGAGAGCCTTGTTCAGTTTGTAGACGTGATTAGGGAACTCTGGATCAACAAATCCTTCTGGCTGACTAACATAGACCGTCTCTTTTAGTTTTCCATTTAGAAAAGCAGTTTTGACATCCATCTGAAAGAACGTGATGTTCATGTGAGCCGCGAATGCCAGAAAAATTCGAACAGCCTCAAGTCTAGCAACCGGTACGAATGATTCCTCGTAGTCAATCCCTTCTTCCTGTCTATAACCTTTAGCCACCAGACGTGACTAATTTCTGATAACCGTAACTTCAACATCTAGCTTGTTTTTCCAAATCCATTTGAGACCAATAACATAGACCCTAGTTGGTTTTTCAACCAATTCCCATACTTTAAGGCGTTTAAACTGGTTAAGTTCTTCTTGCATGGATTCAATCCAGTTGTCATATGTCATGGTTTCCTTAATATTTTTGGGTTCAGCTTGGCAGACGGTGAGTGCATAAATGCAATGTTCACCGTCAGTCTGAAGGCGTTGTCTAGTTATGACTGGTTGATTCGGGTTTCCAATAATGTTCACAAGAGGATGGTCTTTCGTCCAACGATGTGTGGAGGGTTGATGTTGATATACATTCTGCAGATTAGGAGGATTAAATGGCTTGTAGATGATTCTGCAACTTCAGGTGTGGCAGTTTCATTAGCAAACGGATTGAAAAACGCATTTGGATCATAATCTGCAGGTGGGGGTACTTCATTGTTCAGAAGATCATCAGCTAGTTTAGCGTCATTGGATGCGGTTTGTTCGACTGTTGTTGTAGAATCAATTGGTGGTGCTTCCTCAACAGCAGTTGTAGTTGCAGGTGTATCAAGTATTGGATTATTATCAAGTTGAGCAGCGGAAACATTTGATACATCTGGAGCACGTTGATCAATATCATCACTAAACAGAGGATCAAATAGTTGTTCCATTTGTTGACAAGTAAGGTGGAGGCTTGGTTCAGCTGATGATGGGGTTTGGGGGAAGTTTAGACGGTTATGTCCGGGTTCCAAGCTTTTTTGCTCAGAAGCCATTTCTGTAAGCTCATCGAAATTTGCATGAATCGTTTCCATAATCTCCCTTGTACGAAGATTCCAGATCCAGTAACCCTTAGATTTTTCACAATATCCAACAAAGACTCCAATGTCATCTTTGGATTTGAGCTTACCAAAGTCATCACGATCATTATTCGGGTAACAAAGGGATCCAAATACATGAAAGTGTTTGAGATTCGGTTTACGGTTGTGGATAAGCTCATAAGGTGTTTTGTTGTGGCGTTTGGTAATCATTGAACGATTCTGAGTGTAGCATGCAGTTGACACGGCTTCAGCCCACAAGTAATCTGGAAGTTTTGCATTTATCAACATCGTTATTGCAGCTTCCACTAACGTACGGTTTCGTCTTTCAACAACTCCGTTTTGTTCCGGTGTTCGTGCAATTGATGTTTGATGCTCAATTTCCACTTTCTCATAAAATACACGAAGAGTTTGATTCACAAATTCAGTTCCTTTGTCTGTTCTGATTTGTCTGACTGTGTTCCAGAGTTGAACTTGAATTTTTGTGAGAAAGGTGATGATCATCTGTGGAGCTTCATCTTTACTTCTAAGAAAATAAACCCAAGTCCATCTTGAGTAGTCATCTATAATTACCAAGATGTAGCGTTTGCCATTAATTGTCTGCACACGCATCGGGCCACACAAATCCATGTGAAGAAGATGAAGCACATGCTGTGAGCTGTGTTCCACCTTTGAAGGAAAGTGAGCACGAGTGCTTTTTCCTTGTTCACAAGCTGAGCATAGGTGATCTTTAGAATACCAAAATCTTGGGAGACCTTCAACAAGTTTGTATCGTGCAAGATTGGTTATGGTTTGAAAGTTTAAGTGTGAGAGGCGACGGTGCCATAGCCAAGATTTTGTAGATGTTGCCTTTGAGAGTAGACATATGGGAGATGAAGCAATCATGTCTTGCATTGAGATTGTATAAAGACTAGATGTGCGGGTACCAGAAATAAGATCGTTTCCTTGTAGATCACGAATGAAACAAGTTTTCTCCCGAAAAACAACTTCCAAATCTCCATCACAAAAATGACCAACTGAGAAGAGATTGTGACCGAGACCTTCCACATAATAAACCCTGCTAATTTCAATGTTCCTATTGATGTAATCTTCGTAGCCCATGATATCTGCGAAGTGATCATTCCCGAACCTGACAGTGCCAATGAACTTTGAAACAAAGTTTGATAATAGTTTGAGATTGCCTGTCATGTGTCGGGAACATCCGCTATCAACAATCCAGAGGATGATCTGTATCACCTGCATTACACACAGACGACACAGATGGAATAGAAGTAGATGTGGTACCCGAAGAGTTAGAGGGTTCCGAAGCAGTTATAGTTGAAACACGCATGTTTATGATTTTAGGTATCCATTTAAATCCAAGTGTATTATGTAACCATTTCTGCCATCTCCAACTAGTCTTAGCTTTGGTCTTAGTAAATGCACTAGGTGATAAGGTCTTCCTAGGAGGTGAAGGGGATTTTATGGGTACATTAATGATCGTAGCCGAAACACTAGAGGGTGGTTTACCTAGCACAGACTTAAAAGCATTAGTGGGCCTAGAGGTATTCCGTTTTCTATTATTCTGCTTACGCTTCAAGATAGCCTTAGCAATACATTTATCATGACAACCAGAAAACATGCTTTTACGACAACCAACACAAGAAGCTTCAAACATAACATTTAGAGAACTTAAAGATTCAGCATTCGTTACATCACTTTGTTCATTACATTTGTCAGACGCAATATCTAAAGTGGGTGCAACTTGAGTTTTATTCAAAGTCCTAAGGTGTTCTTCTACTTCAGAGATCTTTATTGTTCTTTTCTTACGTAGCAACTTCCTATTCTTCCTTGTATTGCTCCTAAGCTGTGAAGTGCAGGCGTTGGGAAAAAAGACAACCATTCATGTTTCAGTAGAAGGGAAGCACATTAGTTTCTTGTGGTTTGTCATTAGATGTTCTAGAGTCAGTTTGAATCTGTCTAGGTGCAGTTACTGCTGTGTTACTATTCCTATCTTGCTTAAGTTTCACCAACTCTGCTTTTAGATCATGGATAGTGTGTAACAAATTTAGATTTTCAGAACGAGTGAGTTCATCTCGTCGTAAAACATCTTTGGTATAAGCAAGATGATCATCAACATCTTTTGACGCTTGAGCACGAGTCTTTTTGAGTAAATCAAATATGACACCATATTCCTTTTTAACTTTTGAAATTTCTTGTTCATATTTTGAAATTTGACACTTCAAAGACACGTTTTCATCATCCAGTTGCTCAAGTTTTGGATTAAGAGTTTTTGTATGCAACTGATTGATTTTGTTTTGCAAATCGAGTTCTCGATTTTGACAATCTTTTTGACACCATTGAAGACGACGTTTTGCATTTGAAAGCTCGTTTAACAATCGTTCATTTTCAACTTTTAAAGACTTGATTTGTGACACTGTATCAGTATTCTCAACATTTTCAATGGAATCAACAGAATCAGCAGAGATATAACATCTTCCAAGAGTCGATCAACATCTTTTCTTAACATTTTCTTTTTACTCTTGGTATTTGAAATTGATGTTTCTGTTTGCTCGAAAACTCTTTTCATAAGTCCAAGCTCCTTGTGAAAGTCCCTTTCCCAATATATTGCACACATTTTCAAATTTCGGACATGAGGTAAAATTCTTTTCTGAAAAATATCTCTTTGTTCTCTCGCATGAGGCGATTGAAAATGTTCAACTTTTATTTCAGAATTGATTTCAATTTCACGTTCCAAAAGTTTGATGTCCGATATGAATGTTTCAAAATATTTAAGAATTTGACATTTTTCGGGTAATGTTTTGACTTCACTGAGTAAAGGTAAAGGACCATTAATTTGTGCAGTATTGGGTTGAGGACCAACATTAGAAGACTCAGAAATAGGCATGATAACCTAAGGTGTGTTAGAATTATCCTGTTGTGTGACGAAAGTAATGGCTTTTGAATAGTTAAATGGTTTGTTGTAAACAACATTTTCTAATTTTGACCGACTCTCATGTTCTGCATCTAATTCCTCCATACGATTATATTCAACAACACTCATAATGGAATCATCAATTCTATGTTCTGCACTGTAAACTTGAGGATTTAGTTTGAATGCTCTATTTGAAAACTTTGGTTTGTAATCAGCAAGATTCGGTCCATATCCATTTGGATTTGGTTTAAAAGTAAACTTTTGAATAGTTGTGATTGACTCACCATGTTTATAAACAACATTTCGAAACTCTTTGATTTTGTTTTGTAAGTCGACAATTTCTTCAAGATAGTCATCTATTCATTTCTTTGAATGTTTTTTGTATTCACATAACTGTTTTTGACAAGTTAACAACTCAGACTTGGCTTTTTGAGTTTCCAAAGTGAGAGCGTTAAGTTGTTGTTTATGATCATATTTCAGTTGTTCTATTTGAGACAACAAAGCATTCTTAGATGCAACTAGATCACATATATGTTTTTCCAAGGATTTTTCGTTTTGGTAAGATTTAGCAAAAGCGACTTCAAAACTTTTTTCACGTTTTTCTTGAGTTTGAAAAATGTTGAGTTGAAATTTTAAGCATTCATTATCCTTAGTCATCAGTGCATTTTTGTCCTTTAATTGCTTATTGATGTCACGGCATTTTTCCATTCGAGATTTTTGGTCATTAAGTAAGGTCATGAGCTCAATATCTGGATTAGACAAAGGTTCAGCTTGTTCAACGTGAGTCTCAACATGATCATTATTCAGATCCTCAAGTATAACCACGGAGTCAACTTGACTATCAGTATTAACCATAAGGTCATCTTGATCGTCAAATATAACTACGGGATCTATTTGATTATCATCAGAATGGGATGTAGACGGCTCATGTTGAACACTTTGATCCTCGTCGGATGCAGATGTTGGCGGAGATATCAGATCAGTAATGAATATAGTTTGATCCGGTACCTGAGACAAGCCGTCAGTGTCATACACTGGGCCTGTATCACTCATGTGGAGTTCGTGAATGTTAGCCATTAGCATCACTGCTGCATTAGCCTGCAAGTCCTCCATGTCATCATCAGAATTTGCATTTTCCATGAAGCTCTGTTCTTTGTTGGTAAGAGTTCCACCAGCTTCATCCTTGAGAGCCAAGAGTAAAGCCTCATTGTGATAAGCGCTGCCTTTTGTCCTTGGCTTTGGGCATGCATTAGCCAGATGACCCTTCTCATTACAGTTATAACAACGAAAACCATTAATCCCAGTCTGAGCATTTCCCTGATCAACCACTTGAGCTCGTTGTTGTGGAGCACCCATGTTATTCCTTCCAATAGCATTAAACCCTTGACCACTGCCCATCTGAAGAACATTACCACGATTCTGAACTTCAACACGTCCATTGTTAACAACAGCCTGATTCCTTGTGTTTGATGAGGTACGAATGCGATTGTTGGATTTGTTTGAATAGCGGCCGGAGGCTCTAGCAATCATGACAAACCCTTGTTGCAATGCATCGAAAGCTTCTGTATCCTCATTAGATTCACTGTAAAGTGCTTGATCATTGTTGTTGTTGTATGGAACCAATTGAGTTTCTTGAGATTGGTGCTGTGACGGATCATATGGTGTAATTGTTGCAGTTGGTTGTGGAGATTTGTGAAGGTAGTTGGCAAGTTCGGGTATTGAGGATAACATGTTTGAGCCCACAAGGCTAGAGTTTATTATCCGGGAGTGAAGGCGAAATAGGGGCTCCACGGTTGATCCTTTCTTTGTCAACTTCCTTTTGGTGGGGCTTCAAATAGTCGTACAACAAACCGTATGTATCATGATGAAGATTCTTCGCTTGACGAATGAAGATGACATACTTTTCCCAATCAGGACCAAGACTACTCAGGTACTTAGTGTTGACTGCAATTCTTGGCATAATGATGTTATGTTTTTCCAAGTCATTGATGATGTCTGAGAATCGATGATGATATGACTCTAATGTCTCCCATGGTTCAATCATGAAGTGTTCATATGCTAAGTAGATTTTGGATTCCATGTCTTCTTGATTGAGTTATGTGCCTTCCATTAAAAGATGAATATGCTCCCACATTGCTTTAGCAGTCTTCTGAGCATCAACACTACGAAGTATCAGATTGGGTAATCCCAAAAGGATATATTGCATTGCAAGTTCATCAGCTTCCATGTGTAGAAGTTGGTCAGCAGTGAGTTGAGCAAGACCGACAACGTTGGTGACATCATCTCTTGGTGGATTAGCATTTGGATCTCCGGGTACAGTGACAGTAGGCATCTCAAAAGGACCTTCAAGGATGACCTTCTTCAAGAACTTTCCATGTGGCTTCTTTAGATCACAAAACCTAAAGAACCTTATCACCCATTGATCGTAGTTTCCGGGAGTGAGCATTGGAGGTCTATCAAATGATCCAGCCTCATGAATGATTTTGTTGGCTACTTAAAGCTTCACACATCTTTGCAAACCAAGACAGTTCCTTCATAGCATATTTGGATGGGTGCTGATTTTGAAAGTTTGTGTAAGGTTGTACTTGAAGACTAGGTGGTGGTTGAATCATTTGTGGTGGAATTGCTCCTTGAGGAATCTGTTGTTGATAGAATTGTTATTGTTGATAGAGTTGTTGTTGTTGTTGAGGATACATATGAGGAAAGTAGTTAGAGTATGGTGGTTGAGACATCTTGAAACTTGTGTTGATGATGGATCTTTGTAGTCGAATGAAACTTAGTTGATGAAGCAACCTTATGCGTAGAAAACCAACTTACGCGTAAGAATAGCTTACGCGTAGGAATAGCTAAGGCGTAGAAATGAGAAACACTTAGCTTAGGCGTAAACTAAAGGCTTCGTAGTAGAATGCTTATGCATAAGATTAGCTTATGCGTAAGACAAAGCTTAGGCGTAAGAAAATGCTTAGGCGTAAAGGATTCTACGCGTAAGTGATTAGCTTAGGCCTAAAACTAGGGTTTTGCCCAAAAATCCTTTACACTTATTCCAGTGTAAAAGATATCCAAAGTCGAAGTGTTTTCAGGCTTATCCAAGCAAGAAAACACTGAGTAAACCAATAGCACTGAAGATCACACATTGAGAAGCTTATGCGTAGACTTTGAAAGCTTACGAGTAAAACTAGGGTTTTACTATGCGTAGGATGAACCAACTTTGCCAAAAACTGATTTTTTCTGCCCAAAAGTGTTTGTAAACTAGACTTTTATGATGAAAAAGCTTCAATATCACCAAACTAACACAAAAGTGTGAAACTTGATGATCCAAAACACTTATTCACCTTACGCGTAGAAATGACCACGCGAATAAAACCAAGCTAAAAAACAATGAAATACACGTAAAGTTTCAAACTTTTTGCCAAAAACTTAAACTTTATCACCAAATAGCCTTGAAAGTACAAGAATCTTGAGTTTTAAAGTGAAAAAAATAAGTTTTTAAAGCGTATGAAAGTTTAGATACCGAGACTTACGCGTATAAAAAAAAACTTCAAAACAAAAAACCGTTTCACCCAACTATTTGGCGAATGATACCACTGTTAGGTCACCATGTTTGTAACAGAAGCATCAATATGAAGAAATAAGAGAAGAAGTGATCGGTTGAACAAGTCACAAACACGCACACGAATATGAGAAAAGTTTAGGCGTAGGTTTATTAGTGAAACGAACAACCAACTCTCAAATGAGAGTTACAAGACTATTTATAGGGGAAGGGAGCTAGGGCAACACATCTAGTCCATTCCTTTCCTTATTGGGCTTTTGCATAGGCTCATAGGCTTTCTACATGAGCCTAGCCTTAATTACTAACATAAAAGCCATAATTAAGCTAACTATTACATATTGATTACTAACACTTGAGAAATAGTTTAGGAGTGATTCCAACAAGAATATGACGAGCAATAATGTTCGGGTGGGTGTCAAGAAAGGTGTAGGAAGGTGCATCATTCGGTGTGACGAACCCATATGGGAAAATGGTCTCGTCAAGTGTGACATTGCGAGAGGTGATGATTTTGTTTGTGGAGAGGTTGAGGCCAGGAAAGTTGCGGTGGTTAGAGGGGTAACCAAGGAATATACAAGGAGTAGAGCGGGGGCCATGTTTGTGATTGGTGTCTAGATGAGCATAACACAGGCAACCAAAAATGTGTAAAAACTTGTAGTTGGGTTTCGTGTTATATACACGAAAGTAGGGGTGTCGTTATTGATGGTTGTAGATGGTAAAATGTTCAAAAGGTAGGTGGCCATGTGAAGAGCTTCGACCCAAAATGAGGTAGAAGATGGGCTTGAAAAAGTAATGTACGGATAAGGTTGTTGATAGTATGGATCATACGTTCGGATTTTCCGTTTTGTTGAGAGGTACGGGAACACGAGAAATGTGTGCGGATACCCTGTTTGGTAAATAATTGATGAAAATGGTGTTATCAAACTCACCACCATGGTCACATTGAAAAGCCTTTATTTCCACATTAAATTAAGTTTTTACAAGAGAGTGAAATTCAAGAAACTTAGCAAAAGTATTAGACTTATTACGCAAATGATATACCCACAAGTAATGACGATAATGGTCCCGAAAAATAACATGTTATTTAATACCACTTTGACTCAGAAGTGGAGAGGTACACAAATCCGAATGCACAATATCAAAAGTATTAGACAGTACCAGAAATAGAAAATGAAAGCCTCACATGCTTGCCAAGTTGACAAGCATGACAAAGTTGAGGAGACTTCACTTTATTACACATAATAGCATTATTAGAAAGCAAAGAACATAGCACTTCATTTCTTGGATGTCCAAGACGTTGATGCCACGTGTGATGAATAGCAAGAAAAGCTTGCGGGTAGGAGGTAGAAGTGGTCATGGGATACAAGTCTCCGGTGCTATCACATCAGAGAAGAATTTGCCGAGTCAAGTAGTCATTTACGGAAAAACCAAACTCGTCAAATTCAATTGAAACTTTGTTGTCAAGGGTAAATTGACGAACGAAAATTAATTTTTTTTTACAACGTGAGGAGTAAACAAAATATTATGAAGGTGAAGGGGACGATGAGGATTAGGCAACAAGCGATGTCTCATGTTGGTGACGGGTATGGATATTCCGTCACCAACAAAGATAGACAGATAAACGCTTTATAATAAATAGTAAGAAGATTATTTGTTTTTGAATTTAAATGGAAAGACGCACATGTATCCATCTTTCACCCGGCAGTATCAAAGTCAGTCAAAGTAGTAAACGCTTGCAGGCCTCATGTTGTTATTATTGGGTTGTGGGGTCTGGGCGTCTGGCCTATGTTCTGTGACAAACAATAATTAGCCAACAATTGTTGTTGGGCTTGCACTAGGTGAATGAGTTGCGCTTTTGAATCATTCACATTAAGTAAATAAGGGTGTGGTGTCTGACGCGAGCTATTTGAAGATCATAGTGAATTATAGCTTGTCACATTAGTATTATGTTAGTATCATGCAAGAAATTGCACCCACTACCATATTTGCAAAATCCAGTGCGCCCAAAGTTGCGACAAGGTCGAGTTGATGTTGTTATAATCATG
Source organism: Chrysanthemum seticuspe (assembly GCA_019973895.1). Lineage (NCBI taxonomy): Eukaryota > Viridiplantae > Streptophyta > Magnoliopsida > Asterales > Asteraceae > Chrysanthemum > Chrysanthemum seticuspe. The sequence continues at coordinate 124,988,977 of BPTQ01000006.1, read as the reverse complement.
ATGGTGTTGATGATGATGATGTGTGTGCATTTGATACTAGCAGAATTGGCAAGGAAAAAATAAAAATAATAGATCTGGTGCGGCTGATCTGTGGCACAAAATGACGAATGTGGATGTTTTTAGGGTTTAGGAGGGGTGAGATCAATAAAGATCATATAAAATGGATCAATCTCAACCACTTAATTTTAATCAAATTAACTAAGTTCACTTTCACGCTTATATTTAAAAAGTAAATATCTTACAATCCGTTAATAGTTAGATAAAACTAATTATACCATTGCGACAAGAATAAAAGTATCTTTCTATAGAGATCCAATACTGTATACTTTCGACTAACTTATTTTTTATCGTTTTTTGCGGATTTCGATATATTACACTATAAATAAAAAATTTAAAAATATTCTTTTGTGTTAACACAACCCCTAAACTACAAACCCTAAACCCTAAAATACCCTAACCCCTAAACTCTAAAAACCCTAAAACCCTAAACGCCTAAAACCCTAACCGCTAACAAAAAAACTAAATCCTATCCGCTAAACCTTAAGAAACCTAAACCCTTAACCCCTAAAAAGCTTAACCCAAAAAAGTCAAACCCCTAAACCCTATAAACCTAAACCCTAACCGTAAACTTTAAACCCACGAAAATGTCCAAAAAAAAATCGTCGAAAGTATATGATGTGAGATATTAAGTTAAAGGTAATTTTATGCTTGTCGTGATGTTATGATTAGTTTCGTATAACGATCAATGGTTTGTGAGATATTTAGTTTTTAAAAATGAAGATGAAAGTTTATTTTATTGTTTTGATAAAAAAAATGAATAGTTGAGAATGGTTCTTTTGATCTTTAGTTTTTTTTCATCTTTATTGAACCAAACTCGGGTTTAGGATCGTTTTGGTTGATACCATGTAAAATAAGATAAGACTATTATTTCTTCAAAAAAAAAAATTAATGATAAGACTTGTATTATTGATTGTGTTTTTATGTAAACATGAGATTTCATTTCTATTTATGATAAAAATGACTTCAAAAATAAGGTAACATAACCCTAAATCTAATGGACCTTAAGCCTTTAGGCTTGGACCTTAACCTATCATCCACCAGAAGGTTTACTTCATTACTTGGTGCAACAAAAATGAACAAACTAGATCGTTATTTGGTTTCGAATCATATGCTTGGCTCGATACTTCAATTACTGTGGTAAACATAGTAGTCTCCGATCATAAGCGCTCCTGTTAACGGCTGGAAACACAGGGGATAATAGTCCCGAGCGGCCGAGCCATTTAGAGATATTGATTATTGGCTTATGTTGGATGAATACCATGATCTTGTGAAAGCCTCGTGGAATTCGAAACAGTATTCAATTCTTTTTTTTGGGCAAAACAGTATTCAATTCAATGATCATTTTTAAAGTTGCTGTTTGGTCTTGTTTATTTTTTAATAATCAGTTTATATAACTCCTTGTATAGGTACAACCTGTATTCAATTTGCTAAATTATATTTTGGTAACTGATAACGCTAACCGGCTGATCGAGTTTAAGAGAGTGGGAGTCGACACTGATACATGACAATATTCACAGAGTACGTCTTCGTCTTCTGAACCAGCTAAGCTAACATATTTATGCTATCACCGCCAAACAAATTTTTAGACTTTAGAAAATGAACAGTCCATAAACTCTGTTAAACATGATTTCTCCTAGCTAAAAACCTAGCAATGGTACACGTATGAATAACTGTAATTGAAATCCGAACTGCAAATAAGGCCTTAGTACAGATCACAGCCAACACAAACACTGCTGCTCGACACGTTATTACAATTACAGGTTCTATGTGTCTTGTGGGTGGGTTTGTAGAGTCTGGGATTTACTTGCTAGAAGGTATCCAAACTAAAAGTAGATGGACGAAACTGAGAGTTGTTAAGGGCTACATTGGATCCTTATGCCCCGCAGAGATTTTCACCCGACAATTTGACACACAACCAAGGTTGCAAAAATCATGAATCGGTTAGGCGGGTGATCGACCCCCTTTAGCTTGTAATCGGTCTAGGCGAGATTAATCGGATTGGCATTTCCAATAAGTTTTAGGTACTTCCAGCAAGTTTTGGGTATCAGCGGCAAGTTTGACAACCGTTGACCGTCATTGAACACCTTTGACCGTAGTTGACCGATTTACACAAACTGAAAAGGTTGGTGGCCTTGTAGTGCCTAGGCGGCAATTAATCGGCCTTATAGGCCATTTTTTGCAACGCTGCACACAACCTAAAGTAGAAATTCTATAGACGGCTTATAATTTGTCATGTAGTGCTAGGGTTTTGATTTTATTTTTAACATGATTTCCGACTTTTTGGCCGACTAATCCACGGGGTTTCAACCCACCGCCACACATACTCAAACCGGGTGAAGTCCTCCCTTTTCAAGAGGTTTGAGTGGCCACTTCAGGGTTGTAGTGCTAGTTTTGGTGGTTGACTAGCTGGTAAAGTTCATTTACAAACACAATTAACCAGGTTAATCGGGTCTGGTTTATTTGGGTTAGTTTGCATTAGAGTCTGATAACCGAATTGCTATAGGATGCTGATAATTGGGGTTGAATTTCGCTGCTAGACAGATTCCTGGCCCAATGGCAACTGCTTGGCTGTTGCTGAATTGCTACTACTGCATGTTTCTGCAATGTCAGGAATGAGAAGCAGAAGCAGAATTACAGATGGAGGTTGATAAGTGACTGTCAAAGACTCGAAACAGTAGCAGAAGCAGAATTGCAGATGGATTACAACTCTAAACACAAACTTAATATCATCAATTTAATTTAGCCTTTATATGGTTACCGAACTGAACTAAAACTTACCTGTATACCGATCAAAAAAACAGCAGATAATGTAGCACAAGTAAGCAACCCAAGAAACTATTAAGTCTATCAGTTTGTGCTGGTGTATTCCTACTTAGACATTGACATGGCTGCTCAAAGCGAAGGGGAAGCGTAACGGGGCAGCTACATGCTACTGGTTAAAAGGTTATACCGGTAATTAGATATGAGCATTGTTATTTAATTTATAAACTTAAAGCGAAGAGGAAGCGTAGGTTTTACCGGTAATTAGCCTAACGGGGCAACTAGTGCTACTCCTTAAACGATAGTTTGAAAAGTACAATCCTTTTTTGTGTGATTGTTGTTAACCTTGTTAAGCTACTTACCAGGATTTCACAGCACCTTAAACTACATAACACACAAAGACCATTAAGTCAGGAATTACATGTTACACATAAAGACATCCTAATCGGAAAACATGTTACTATATTTAATTCTATCAGTAACTACACAAAGAAACATGTCCTGAACCATAGAGCACTCCAGATTCCACAATATTGCAAGCTACATGGTTAGAATTTACAAACATAAACACATTGACCTTTATACACCTACTTAAAATCTAATACAAAAATAACCAACCATCAGTTTACCAGGTCACGAAGCTATGGTGAGTTTCAGACAATTTAAGAAAACAATTGTGATATCCACAGTTTCAAACAAATGATTATGAATTGCAGACAGATATTAACAACCACCATGGCATGACTCATGACTGATTAATCAACATAATAAGTCATCGATAGCAAATATCATTGATATTCTTATGCCAATTATTGGTCTGTTTTCATTGGATATCACGAAGATTATCATATTCATCATATACTGTAATTACAGACCTTACAAGTTCAGCACTAAAAACACACAATTTTACCAGTACTTTGACAATGAAGTGAATCCCAAAACTATAAGGCACTCGAGATTTCAAGATCATATAAGATTTAATCGGATATCCGTCTAACCTTCATATACCTAAAAAAAAATTAACATCCTAACTCGAAATCACTAATGATCTTATGCTCAAATTCATCAAGTGACATTACATGTTAATCAACTCAAATACATCAAGTTATTGTATGCATCTCTTAACATCAGTAAAGTACACTTAATAGAAAAAATTCCGGAAAGCGTAAAATGTATCTTATAGAGTTTGATTTAAGCCTAAGACCATCTAATTACTTTATACATTTCTAACAATAATCAGCTCACATAACTTCCTATATACGGAAAAACTATATGCAAACTTCTAAATAATGTATAACCGTGAATTGCTTCACATAACATTGTTCTACATATTCGCAAGCTATTAGTAATAACTTACTATTATTAGTAACAAATAAACAAGTTTCGTAACACACATTATACAGACTAGTAAAATCCTAAACAACATTTCTCCTAGCCAAAACCCTAGCAATAAAAGGCGTAACCGCAACCGTAACCGAAGCGCGAACAGGAAACAACGCCTTATTACAAATGACAGCCAACGCAAACGCCCCGCCACTCTTCGCCACCATCTCAGCCGTCCGATTCGTCTTCATTTCATCGTCAGATTTGATATCTTCTTTGTTAGGAGTGGTGAAGATATTGATTTTGTCTATAACTGATTGAACGTCTACATTGTTGTTGATGGCGATGTATAATCCAGTGATCGATGCGGCTGAGATGGAGCAGTGCGTGATTACGGCGACTTTGCCGTATTTTTGGAAAAATGCTCGGAATTTGCCGCCGGACATTGAAAAGTGATGATCGGAGATTGGATTCAGTTAGGGTTTGTGTTGGTGGGTTCTAGAGTATATAAATCTTAGAGTTAATTGCATTTTTGGTCATTGCGGTTTGGCCAAATTGCAGGTCTAGTCCCCAAAAATTTGAAAGTGCAACGATAGTCCCTATTTTGAAGTTTGGGCTACATTTTTTGTCCTTATTGATGTGAAATGACCAAATTACCTTTTTTTCTGAAAAAGACAAAGAGTATTTTAGTCATTTAACTTTATACAAGAACCAAAAATGCAATTCAAACTTCAAAATAAAGATTATCGCTGCACTTTTAAAATTTTAGAGACAAAACCTGCAATTTGGCCTAACCACAAAGACCAAAAATGCAATTAACTCTAAATATAAATATAAAGGAATAAGACTCAAATTTAAGCTTACATGTGGCCATGTTGGTTTACGAGCTTATTTGCTTTGGGCTTTAAGACTCAAATTTTTAGCTTATTTTGTGATTTTTGAACTTATAAGTTTATTATATCAGAATATTTATATAAGCTCATAAAAAGTATTGAAATAAGTCAGAAATTAAGGCTTATGTAATATAAGCCAAAATCAAATAAGTTCATAAACCTGCATATAAACTTAAACAAACACCCTATAAGAATTAGTGACGGAGGCAAAGGAAAACACCCTCTAAGATTTAGTGACGGAGGCAAAGGAAACAAAGATGATTAAAATATAATGTAATTTGGTTGATTTTATAGGCCTTTTTTTCTTTTCTTTTTTTTTAATTGGTTGACAATGTTTATTTACTATTTTTTTATTTTTCATTACTAGAAAAAGTCTATTATGTTTGTTTATTGGATCAAGATCCTCTTAAGTTGATAACATGATTGATCATGTTAACCAATCACAATTAAGATAGATATAAAAAGTTTTTTCTTTTAATAAAATTTATAAGCCCACTTATTTATTTTGCCTAAAAAAAAAAAAACATTATGTCTCATGTTTAAATCAACTTGAGATAATCTTAATCCTTATTTATTACAATCTTATCTTTGTTTAAAATAAGTGTAGTTGGAACTGGTGATGTAGTTGTAGATGAAAATGAAGCTTGAGATTATAAATAAATATTATTTTTATTAATTACATGAATTAACATTTGATTTTAACATTTGATTTTAAAGGATTATTAAAGAACATTTTTTTTTTCTTATAAGTTTTGTGTATCAAAGGAAGCTATATTATAAGTAGCTTAATTTTTTTTAAAAGGGCATTTGTATATATATCGCTTCAAAGATGTAAAATTGCATATATATATTTTTTGCATGCATAAAAGTTATTGTATTATGTGCATAAAAAACTTGTACTAAATACATATATATATATATGCAATTATTCACAGTTCCCCCCTTTTTAAATGTTACTCTTCTCATAATTTCTACCGATCTAAATAAGTTGTAGAGTTGATAAGTTTGTAACAAAAAAGTATGATCTAATAAAAACTACACAAAATTACATGTTTTGATTGTGTGGTTTACCCAAAATCACATTCGTCGTTCTTATTCGAATTTAATTACATAGATAATCCTTATTTTTAGAGGTGGTAAAACGGACGGGCACGGGCCACGGTTGGGCTAGGGCCTAAACGGTCGCATGTTATACGAATCGCTTTAGAAAAAACCCAAAACGACAAAATAAATTTCTCAAACGTAGCACCTCATTTATATTTAAAAAAAATTAAATATATTATATCCTGTAAATTTTTCTTTAAAAGCAATTGTAATTTTCTTCAATAGAGAGAAAATATGTGCCCGTTTAAATGGGCAATATATGCTAATTTCAAAAAGACATGTGGCTAAAAGTGCTCAAATCTCTTACAAATTTACTCAAATTAGCCTCTCTCTTTTTTTTGCCACAAATTCCACCTCTACTTATTTTTCAAACTAATTGCATCGATGGTCCTTATTTTTAAAATAAGGATCATTTGTGTAATAATCTATAGTTTTTATAATACGGATAGTCCCTATCTTTGTTAGAGTAAGGATCAAATAAGAAATAAAACTAAAACGAGAAGGGTGAGAAATAACCAAAGCCGCACATTTCAGATGCACCTATAATAAAAGATGCATCTCTCATGAAATTCTCTTTCTACATTTGAAATGTGTGGTTGAAAACATTTCTCATTCTTCTTATTTTTATTATTTCTTCTTAGTGGATCCATTCTCATCTTTGTTATACGGATGGCACTTTATTTTCTTGAATAGGGACTATCAATGAAAATAGTTTGATAAATAAAGATTGTTTATGTAATTAAAATCGAATAAAAACGACGAGTGTGATTTTAAGTAAACCACATAAACGAAACATGTAATTTTATCTAATAACTATCATGTAACATGTGATACATATCAACCTTCAAAGTACAAACTATGGTGTAATAAAAACTTAACTGTGATGATGCATAATTGCCGATAGGGGTGGAGCCATGATTTTTAGTTAAGAGATGACAGTCGTGTTTAACGCAAAAAGTCATAGTGATAAATATCGCTTTAAAAATTAATCTATAATGTCTTCATTTTTTATTTAAGTTATCTATTTATGAATTTTGTAGACACTATAGAATAACGAGGCCGAATGTAAAAAACTAGTAGAAAATTGGCTTGTAGTTTAAATAACTAATGAATAAAGTGAGTTAATTAGATGTGGCTCAGCACCCACTAGTCACCCTACTAGCTTCGCCCCTGATCGCCGAGTAGTAATAAAACATGGTTAGATTTCATATGCACAATCATGAGGGAATGGATGGAAAAACGTTTGGTTTTTTTAACTTCGGTTTTATTGAAAGAAAACTAGAAGTTCAAGAAACATTGTTGGCAACATTTTCAACAATTGTAGTGGAAACTGACTTATTGATTTTATATCAGTCACCATATTTCAAGAGACCTCTCTTTCGTATTGCTCGTATTATTGATCTCGTCCCTCACTTTGCCTCATGCAAATTGGTATTCATTAAGCGAAGAGGAAATGCGCACGCTCACACTCTAGCCAATTGGGCATTATTTGTTGGAATTATATATCAAGACATTCAAATAAATAATCACAAAACATCAAAGTAATAGTGCGGAAGCTTATAGGATTTATTAATGAACAATTAATTAACATAAAAGAATATGCGTACCTTTTATTGATTCTAGCCGAACAAGAATCAAATCCACAAACTAGCAACAGATGAACCCTAATTTGATTTAATTAGGATTATGTGAATTACCCCTTACCTTTTTGTAATTCAATCCAAGATAATAACAAAAGTATGTTATTACTATGTTCTTGTACACACGTACTAAACCGAATAAAGTAACGCTAGTTTTTATCAAACAAATAACTTGGTTTGTGGAAAAGTTTTGGATCGACACCTATGATGGTGGACGATCGGTTTGGAGAACAAAAACAAACACAAAACAATTTTTAGGGTTTAGCTAATGTGCACAAGAGATGGAAAAATAAAACCTCAAGCCTTGTTTATATACCCAAGCAAACTTGGTGAACAAGTTGGTTTTTCTTTCCTTGTTTTGTGTCCCTAGGCCGATCGGTTAAGGAGTCCCCAAAGGGATTCCGGAACCTTCCCAACTTTTGCAATTTGATCCTTTTCCATAAACATTTAACGACCGTTAGTCCATTACATTAATTACTTAACGTCCGTTAGTTATTTCGTTTAATAAATAAATAAATATAACATTTATATTTAATTATTAACTTTAAATTCTCATACGTAAAGTGTGCAATCCCATAGTCTCGAGTTCGATCCTAACTCACGTCTACTAATTTATATCCATAAAACTAACAGCTCCCACTCGGATATATCTTAATAGAGTGATCACATTCGGTTAGCGTCTAGCAACACTTCGATGCCTCTAGTACAACTCGAGCAAGGCTCCTGGAAAACCTTTTAATGATTTCTCATTATTATTATCCTTTTGTTTCTAATACCACGTTAAATAAAGATATGGAATTAAGTCATTCTTTATATAACTATTCTGTTTCTCGTTTGTAAGTGATTGACCAAGATTACCGAATCATCTAAACATATTTAGGGGAGATTTGGGTGCGGCCGCACAAACATCTTGTCAACCCTACGAGGGGCCCAGCAGTATTAAACTCCAAATAAATTTGAAGGAACAAATTCTATCTTGACTACAAGAATAACCCACAAACTTTGTAACATTTCTGAAAACAACCCTTATGACTACCAGTTACGTATAGCGTTAAGTTGTTCCATAGAAATGCACTACATTTATGACACTTATCTGGTATCTCAAGTCTGAGGATAACTATTCATAATTTACTTATAACAATATCCACAAAGTAAATTATGTAGTTGGGATAAGTCCTATATTCAATTCATTGAATATCATCTGAAATTGATATGCATTCTCATCAATATACTTTCAAGTATATTCTACCACATCTCTCAGATTTGTCTTAGTTTAATGATACTCTCATATCATTAATTGACAACGGACATTTAGAATAACTTAGTTATTCACGGATTAAACATGCAAATATAGGATAACAATATTATAAATGAAAATAAACATAATCCAAACTTTATTTCATCAAAATAATAAATGTTTTACAATATCCTTTATCCAAATACTAATCACATTTATGCATGAAACTATTAGCTAAACGAAGTCCAATTCCATTGGCAAGTCCTACAAGCTTGTCTTTAGCTAAAGCCTTAGTGAACGAATCAACTAAGTTATCATCTGTGTGAACTTTCAGTAGATTTATTTCACCTTCCTAGACTTGTTCCCGAACATAGTGATACTTTCGTAGAAAATGTCTGGTGCCCTTCATGACTCCAGGTTCATTGGCAAATATGATTGCAGCAGAATTGTCACAATACATATCAATAGGCGATTCAATTGAAGGCATAACACCAAGCCCTTAAATGAATTTCCTAATCCAAACAGCCTCCATTGCAGCTTTCGAAGCAGCTATGTATTCGGCTTCTGTCGCAGACATCGCAATCGTACTCTGCTTCTTGCTCTTCCAGTCAACTGCTCCTCCATTGATGACAAAGACATAACCCGTCTGAGACTTCGTATCATCTTTATCACACTGCCAGGACGCATCACAGTAACCTGTAACACCAAGCTCTGTGTCTGGATTTCCACCATACACTAAAAACATATCTTTAGTATTTCTAAGATACTTTAGAATATGCTTAACAGCAATCCAGTGAAGTTCACCCGGATTCTGTTGATATCGACTGGTCATGTTTTGAGCGAACGCCACATCTGGCCTTGTGCATCTTACATCATACATAATAGATCCTACAGCCGAAGCATAAGGAACTTTCTGCATGCGTGCCACCTCAGCAGGTGTTGAAGCACACATATCGCTACATAAGCCATGCTTTACTTCCATCGGCAAATATCCTTTCTTGGAATTTTGCATACTGAATCTTGATTCGTGTAAAGTAAACACAAATATCAACAATATCAAATTAACCGTAAAACTCGACAAATCAACCTTTTTGGAAAAGGGTTAACGTGCCGAACCTCACGGATGTGATAAAAGTGATACCGGGAAGTGATTTCCCCGGGTCGTGTCCCAACGAGGTGTGAAATTGACGGTGTCGATGAGTTTCGTGACTAGGACTCGAATTGGTTTAACAAATTTGGAATTTGATATCGTTAATCTACAAATTAAAGAACGGGAATGCAAATAAAGCAAGTAAAACAATGTAAACGCTAAACAAACTATCACTAAGCCTAAGAAACAATAAAACGAAGCTAAATTACATCCTAGGGTGCTAAAATAAAAAAACGCGAAAACCCGAGCTAATCCCGAGCCTCCGAAAGAGAAAAAGATGCAATTTAAGTCCTACGAGTGTGAAAACAATTTTCCTACATTCTAAATGACCAAAAATAATTTTAGAAAAAAGCCGGGAATTTTTTCGACTTTTATTTTATTTTCTACGAATTAAAAACTATTTTAAACTAATTAATTAATTATACTAAACTACTTTTGAAAAATCTGAATAAATCAAAAAAATGTACCTTCATGCTTGATTTAAGAAAAATAAGAAAACATATGGCTGTTTGGAAATATAAGCAAAAATTAAGCTAAAAAGGGCTTCTACCATAAACTGCTAGAGCTAGTTAAAGGATTAATTGTGTAAGAATAAAACAAGAGAAGTCCCAAGGGCAGTTGGTGTTGGCTGCGTGGTGTGGAGCGTGGGAAGTAGACCAGCAGGTACAGGGTTCGAATCCCTCTTCCTCCCCTTTTTCCATTTTTTTTTTTTTTTTGATTTTTTTTTTTTTTTTTTTTTTTTTTTTTTTTTTTTTTGGAAACTAAAAGAGCTTATTAAAGTAGGAAAATTACGTGAAAACTTTTTCTTGTACAATTCCTTAGTTAGCTGTTTGGACAGGAACAACCCCAAACAGCCCCTTAGACAATAATAAGCACAAATGAAGCATGGAGAACACCACATAAGGAGAATTACACTACAAATTAACTAAACTGAAATAGCAAGCATGCATTGTGAAGAGCTGAACTAAGCAAAGGACAAAGATACTAAACAACTAAATACGAGAATGAGCAGTTGGGAAAATACTTATACTAGGGGATCCTAAAGCTAAAAAAAATGGGAAAATAAGCAAGAAATAAGCTTAAGGGAGAGCACCTAAATAGCAGTCAATAAACTAATCCTAAACTAATTATCCTAATTGGTACCTAAGGGATCTAAATAAGCCTAAATTACACACTCAAAAGCACAAAAAAAAAGAAATAAGCTGCCGTAGTGGGGGTTGCTGTACCAGTGGACAGAAAAGCAACAATTTGGACATTTCAAGGCTAAAATAGGCTATGTAAAAGCTACTGCTAATGCTCAAGAATCTAAAGCAGCTAACTAACCTGTACTAAGGAACACATAAAAATGATTGTTGCGATCATTGAACAAGAAATAACCCATGGAAATAAGCTAAGCACTTGGACAGTTAAGACAGAACACAAAAAATTGACTTACGAATCTATACCACAACTTAAGAACACAACTCTAAGACCATTTTAGACAAATTCGACAACTCATAACATCCTTTTAACAAATCACTCCACAAAAGCTTGCAAATTTGTTAAAGACATGGAAAATTTAAAAACTACTTTAGAACAAAGAAGACAATTTGGAAAAGCTAAGAAGATTCTAAAAAACTATCTTTATGACTGAATTGAAACTGATTAAAGTTCACAATAATACCAAAACTAATAAAACACCATTATGCCAAACACTACTTTAGGTGACAGAATCGAGAATTTGGGTAAAAGAACTTAGAATTTGTGGTAAAACAAAGGTTCTCGTAACCATTTAAAGATGTGACAACCGCTTTGAAACAGGTAAAATCTCATGAACTTGGATCAATACTCAAACAATAAACTCAAATGAACAATGCAGGAAACTGAAATTTCATTAATCAAAACTGAAAATTACAAAACATTAAAAACGGAAATTTGAACTTTTGATTAAACATATTAAAACTAACAATGACAGAATATTAAAGGTTGGACTAGAACAAGAACTCTAGACAAGTCTTTACATAAATCCTAAAATGCCTATTTATACTAAACTAAAAAATTTTACTTCTGGCTTCTTGTCTCTTGTATTTGTGCTTTCTTTGTGAGATGAACCAAGCAAAAACATCATTGTGTGCTTCTTGAGTTTGATCCTGACCATTGAGCAGTTAGGTGTAACTCTGGAGATAACATGAGCCATTGATGGGGCTTTTGAGGTGTGGATTGCCAACGTGGCTAAGAAGCCATGTGAAGAGATGGGAGAAACCATAGGTAGGCATGTGAAGCTTGCCTGGGTAAATGGGAGAGACAGGGACATTGAGAAGAGGGAACAAAAAAGACTTTGGCGCCAAGAGGAAGATTGGGTTTTTTTGGGTTTGTGATTTTTGGTTTTGGATAAAAGGGAGAAGGGAATAAGATGGGTAAAAAACGTTTTTATGGGTGGAATGGTTTAAGGGTTGAAAGATTTATTTAACTAAAAAGGTTTAAATGTAAAATGTATTTTTTTTTTTTTTTGGTTTTTAAGTTTTTTTTTTTTTTTTTTTTTTTTGAAACTAAAAATTGTGGTTCAAGGTTTGGTTATGAGACGGTTTTCCCAAACTCACTCCAACAACGTGTCCGAGTCTTCCATTGATCAACGATCGTAGAAAATCACATCCCGACACCGGCTTCTCAGCAATTTTTTATTTTTTGCTCGTTTTCACTCAGTTTTCAATCCTTTTGTACCTGCAAGACAAAAAAAACACTCCGAGGATATTTTTAACATATTTTGATCATATTTGGGTGTTTTATGTCGTTTTTGTGGACATAGATGGGTAAAAATGATGAGTGAATAAGCACTCATCAAATTCCCCCACACTAGGCAATTGCTAGTCCCTAGCAATCTTTTGAGAAAACATAATGGATTTGAATCTCTTTACCAAAAGCCATTACTTCTGGAGTAGCCAAATGTTTCAGTTCAAGTAAGAACTATGGTACACTGATAACCATATGATTTTGAGCAAATCACCAGCTTTCAACGGTTTTGATTTGTCTTTACCAGAAGTCGTTTGCTTCTGGACTAGCCAACTCTTAGATAAAATATCTTTGGTGAGTCGATTACCAATTATGGTTTTCCAACTGCCTTTACCACAAGCCATAAACTTGCGGGCTAGCCAACTCTTCACTAATTAAATATATGGTGAGCTGAACACCATACAATTTTGGGCAAATTGCAAGCCGTCAACGGATTTGAGATATCTTTACCAAGAGCCGTTTGCTCCTGGATTAGCCAATCCTTTTGTTTATTAGACATGGCGGACTGATAACCGTAAGCTGAGTAAGTGCAAAACACTTACTCCAAAAAAAAAATTTGGCCAAAAATGGGGGAATTTTGTGGTATAATTACATGATAAAATTCGTGAGAATTCCCCCCACACTAGAAATGAATATTTCCCTCAATATTCAAAGTACCGGCTGTTATGCCGAAACTGAGAACGTAAAAGGGAAATACTACGGCCATTATTTTGATTTTTTTTTTTTTCTTTTTTTTTTTAGAAAACTTATATACAACAGCGGGGGGCAACTCCCCCACACTAGGGTGGTACACACGGGTGAAAACCCATGTAATGCTACTGTTTTTGTTAACCGAGTCGCTAGCTTGACTCGACCCCGAATTCATTGGTCCATGGGGGAGCAAGTGGAATAGAAAATCGCCATCGGACTTCCATTCAAATGGTTGGACAAACATTTGAAGCACGTGAAAGTTCCACTCCGATGAGATATAACCGGCTCAATAGAGAGAAATGTCGGGGTCAAAGATGGTATCTTCACTCCCGTAGGAGTTAAGACATGGAGAAGAAATGGGAGGAGAAGGCAAAGTGTCAATGACATGACAACGGGTGAGATGGGTGGGTAAAAGATTAGATTGAGGAACATTGAGCGAATCTTCAGAAATCTTATCCACCACTAAAGCAATGAAAACATCCATGTTGGGCTTAGAAGAGGTTCCATCATCCGGCGGTTTAGCAGGCGGACGAGTGGATGATGGACCTAAGCCATAATCGTCACTCTGAAAACCCGAAGGTATCGAGTCATCCGGAGAAAGAAAGTCGACCTCTTCTATAAGAGTGTCACTCGACGAATTATCAGAAGACCAATTGTAAAGAAGATTTTCCAATTCGGTAAGGTCGGCTTCAAAGTCGAAGTGAGCATCATCATCTCCCGGTGGAGAATGATCAACGAGAGCGAGTTCATCGGAGGACTCCTCGAGAAGGTCTAACGTCGAAGTGGGATTGCCACTATTCTTTTCTTCAGGTAAAGAAGGAGATGTAAAAACGTCACTATCCTCATTCTGAATATCAAAGATGGGGTTATCAGAAATTAGAGTGAATTCATAATCAAAGTCAAATAGAGGATTAGTGAACGCCATAGCAAAAGGTTTCTCGGACACAACGAGAATATCTTCATCATCCGTTTGAAAATCAGTGCCCATATCAAGATCATCGGGATCAACATCTCTCACTTCTTCCAAGCTGACGAGCTCAGAAGGCATCTCCTCAACATACTCGATGTCTCCACACGATAAAGAATCATCAAACGACGTATAGTCATTTTCAGACTCGGAGATAACCTCAACAGGTTCTTTCGGGGTGGGAGAAGAATCATCATCGAGAGGGTCATCACACATATCACCAGAAATAACCTCGGATTCACTTGGGGTTGGGACAAGGTTCTCAACACAAGACGATTCCGTTTCCGGAATAGTGCTAAGATGCTCGTCCCCCATTAAAAGGTCATCCGAAGGTTCTATGGTAGATAGGCAATATGAGGGAGGAGAGTGGACATGTGCGGTACTTTGTGAGCTTGAGATATGCACCTTGTCCTTTGTCATCTCCCAATCTTCCTCATCCTCGTCATCGAGACGGCAAGCCTCGTTGAATAGAAAACGCTGTTGAGCAGCTTCGTTAAATAGGAGAAGCTTTTGAGCTGCTCGCTCATCGGCTAGAAATCTTTCGTTGCGAGCAGCTTGTTCCTCAGAAAGTTCCTCAAGAATTATACGAGGAAATTGATCAATGACGGGAAGTTGTGGGGGTTGGATGTGGTCAAATCCGGAAGTGTTATAACAAGGATCAGGTCCATAGTAATTTTGATTCCACGATTGACATTGATAATCATCATGAGGACCCCCACACATAACACAATGAGGGTATTGGGGAGAGAAACTTTGAAACGATGAATCATTGAAATCTTGATAGTACGGTTGTGGCTCGAATGAATTTTGTGGAGGGTAGTTGAAATCGTTTTGAGGATAATTGAAGGAATTAGGATTAGAATCATAAGCGAATGAATTCTCGGCGCAAATCGAACAACATCCATCAATAAGATAGTTTCCACACCACTCGCACATACATTTGTAACAACGGAAACCTTTGTGTAACACGTCTCCACAACCGTAGCAATACTCTTGATCGAACGACGATATCTTGGGTACGGGAGTAGGAATAGAGGGCTCAAAAACATCACAAATGTTAGGTAAAACGGTATTTCCCGAAGTTGAAATTTGACGAAATTCATTCAAGCAATTTTGAAGCATGTTCATGATTTCGTCCGAGAAAGGTTTTGAAGATTCCGGAGGTGGGACAAGTGGTGTGCTCTCAGAGCTAGCAATTTCCACCACTTCCGTTTTGGTCTCCGGTTCTTGCTCTTTTCTCTTAACCTTAACCGTAAATCGCGAAAGATTTTGATCAACTCTAGACGGTTTAGGCTCAGAAACAATAGAACAAATCTCGGGTTGTGGCGGGTGGTCAGAAAAACTTGGAGAATCATCGAGAGAGTTTTTATCGGATAATTCGCACCAATAGCAATATTTGCTTGCACCAGCCCTACCACATCGCTTACATAAACATTCATGATTGAGACAATAAACTTGATCCTCTTCCATACGTCCTTTGCAATGAAAACAACGACGATAATCGATCGCCGCCATGAGAATTAAACATGTAGAGGGTTAAAGAAATAGAATTGAGTGATCGAGAGGATACGAAGGATAGAATTAAACGGCAAAAGAGGGTAAGAGAAATAGAATCAACGAATAAGAGGAATGAGAAGATTATTTTTGTATTTTTGGAATTTATGAAAAACGGTAACTTCACGAGGAAGGATCTTCAAGTCACTAATCGCAAAAACTTCACGATATTGTCGCAACACACCTCCCCGGCAGCGGCGCCAAAATTTGATTCGTGTAAAGTAAACACAAATATCAACAATATCAAATTAACCGTAAAACTCGACAAATCAACCTTTTTGGAAAAGGGTTAACGTGCCGAACCTCACGGATGTGATAAAAGTGATACCGGGAAGTGATTTCCCCGGGTCGTGTCCCAACGAGGTGTGAAATTGAAGGTGTCGATGAGTTTCGTGACTAGGACTCGAATTGGTTTAACAAATTTGGAATTTGATATCGTTAATCTACAAATTAAAGAACGGGAATGCAAATAAAGCAAGTAAAACAATGTAAACGCTAAACAAACTATCACTAAGCCTAAGAAACAATAAAACGAAGCTAAATTACATCCTAGGGTGCTAAAATAAAAAAACGCGAAAACCCGAGCTAATCCCGAGCCTCCGAAAGAGAAAAATATGCAATTTAAGTCCTACGAGTGTGAAAACAATTTTCCTACATTCTAAATGACCAAAAATAATTTTAGAAAAAAGCCGGGAATTTTTTCGACTTTTATTTTATTTTCTACGAATTAAAAACTATTTTAAACTAATTAATTAAATAAAAATACTAAACTACTTTTGAAAAATCTGAATAAATCAAAAAAATGTACCTTACTTCATGCTTGATTTAAGAAAAATAAGAAAACATATGGCTGTTTGGAAATATAAGCAAAAATTAAGCTAAAAAGGGCTTCTACCATAAACTGCTAGAGCTAGTTAAAGGATTAATTGTGTAAGAATAAAACAAGAGAAGTCCCAAGGGCAGTTGGTGTTGGCTGCGTGGTGTGGAGCGTGGGAAGTAGACCAGCAGGTACAGGGTTCGAATCCCTCTTCCTCCCCTTTTTCCACTTTTTTTTTTTTTTTTTTTTTTTTTTTTTTTTTTTTTTGGAAACTAAAAGAGCTTATCAAAGTAGGAAAATT
Source organism: Chrysanthemum seticuspe (assembly GCA_019973895.1). NCBI lineage: Eukaryota > Viridiplantae > Streptophyta > Magnoliopsida > Asterales > Asteraceae > Chrysanthemum > Chrysanthemum seticuspe. The sequence continues at coordinate 124,971,712 of BPTQ01000006.1, read as the reverse complement.
ACGTGAAAACTTTTTCTTGTACAATTCCTTACTTTCTCCACTTTTTTTTTTTTTTGATTTTTTTTTTTTTTTTTGGAAACTAAAAGAGCTTATCAAAGTAGGAAAATTACGTGAAAACTTTTTCTTGTACAATTCCTTAGTTAGCTGTTTGGACAGGAACAACCCCAAACAGCCCCTTAGACAATAATAAGCACAAATGAAGCATGGAGAACACCACATAAGGAGAATTACACTACAAATTAACTAAACTGAAATAGCAAGCATGCATTGTGAAGAGCTGAACTAAGCAAAGGACAAAGATACTAAACAACTAAATACGAGAATGAGCAGTTGGGAAAATACTTATACTAGGGGATCCTAAAGCTAAAAAAAATGGGAAAATAAGCAAGAAATAAGCTTAAGGGAGAGCACCTAAATAGCAGTCAATAAACTAATCCTAAACTAATTATCCTAATTGGTACCTAAGGGATCTAAATAAGCCTAAATTACACACTCAAAAGCACACAAAAAAAAAGAAATAAGCTGCCGTAGTGGGGGTTGCTGTACCAGTGGACAGAAAAGCAACAATTTGGACATTTCAAGGCTAAAATAGGCTATGTAAAAGCTACTGCTAATGCTCAAGAATCTAAAGCAGCTAACTAACCTGTACTAAGGAACACATAAAAATGATTGTTGCGATCATTGAACAAGAAATAACCCATGGAAATAAGCTAAGCACTTGGACAGTTAAGACAGAACACAAAAAATTGACTTACGAATCTATACCACAACTTAAGAACACAACTCTAAGACCATTTTAGACAAATTCGACAACTCATAACATCCTTTTAACAAATCACTCCACAAAAGCTTGCAAATTTGTTAAAGACATGGAAATTTTAAAAACTACTTTAGAACAAAGAAGACAATTTGGAAAAGCTAAGAAGATTCTAAAAAACTATCTTTATGACTGAATTGAAATTGATTAAAGTTCACAATAATACCAAAACTAATAAAACACCATTATGCCAAACACTACTTTAGGTGACAGAATCGAGAATTTGGGTAAAAGAACTTAGAATTTGTGGTAAAACAAAGGTTCTCGTAACCATTTAAAGATGTGACAACCGCTTTGAAACAGGTAAAATCTCATGAACTTGGATCAATACTCAAACAATAAACTCAAATGAACAATGCAGGAAACTGAAATTTCATTAATCAAAACTGAAAATTACAAAACATTAAAAATGGAAATTTGAACTTTTGATTAAACATATTAAAACTAACAATGACAGAATATTAAAGGTTGGACTAGAACAAGAACTCTAGACAAGTCTTTACATAAATCCTAAAATGCCTATTTATACTAAACTAAAAAATTTTACTTCTGGCTTCTTGTCTCTTGTATTTGTGCTTTCTTTGTGAGATGAACCAAGCAAAAACATCATTGTGTGCTTCTTGAGTTTGATCCTGACCATTGAGCAGTTAGGTGTAACTCTGGAGATAACATGAGCCATTGATGGGGCTTTTGAGGTGTGGATTGCCAACGTGGCTAAGAAGCCATGTGAAGAGATGGGAGAAACCATAGGTAGGCATGTGAAGCTTGCCTGGGTAAATGAGAGAGACAGGGACATTGAGAAGAGGGAACAAAAAAGACTTTGGCGCCAAGAGGAAGATTGGGTTTTTCTGGGTTTGTGATTTTTGGTTTTGGATAAAAGGGAGAAGGGAATAAGATGGGTAAAAAACGTTTTTATGGGTGGAATGGTTTAAGGGTTGAAAGATTTATTTAACTAAAAAGGTTTAAATGTAAAATGTATTTTTTTTTTTTTTGGTTTTTAAGTTTTTTTTTTTTTTTTTTTTTTTTTTTTTTTTTTTTTTTTTTTTTTTTTTGAAACTAAAAATTGTGGTTCAAGGTTTGGTTATGAGACGGTTTTCCCAAACTCACTCCAACAACGTGTCCGAGTCTTCCATTGATCAACGATCGTAGAAAATCACATCCCGACACCGGCTTCTCAGCAATTTTTTATTTTTTGCTCGTTTTCGCTCAGTTTTCAATCCTTTTGTACCTGCAAGACAAAAAACACACTCCGAGGATATTTTTAACATATTTTGATCATATTTGGGTGTTTTATGTCGTTTTTGTGGACATAGATGGGTAAAAATGATGAGTGAATAAGCACTCATCAAATCTCTTCAATATTTTATCAATGTAAGCGCTTTGACTTAAACCAATTAACCGCTTTGACCTATCTCGGTAGATCTTGATTCCCAGAATGTATGCAGCTTCTCCTAAATCCTTCATAGAAAAACACTTCCCAAGATATGCCTTAACATTTTGCATACTTGGAATGTCTTTTCCCATAATTAATATGTCATCGACATAAAGAATTAGGAAAATTACATCACTCCCACTAACTTTGTGATATACACATGGCTCATCAAGATTTTGAATAAATCCATACCTTTTGATTTCTTCATCAAATCTTTTATTCCATTGCCTTGATGCTTGCTTCAATCCATAAATGGACCTTTGAAGTTTGCATACACGGTTTGGAAATTGTGGATTCACGAACCCCTCAGGTTGCTTCATATAGATTTCTTCATCTAAGCGACCATTTAAGAAGGCGGTTTTGACATCCATTTGTCATATCTCATAATCATAGTATGCTGCTATAGCTATGAGAATTCTAATAGCTCTAATGTCCGCTACAGGAGAAAAGGTCTCCTCGTAATCAATGCCATAAGTTTGAGTAAAACCTTGCGCAACTAGACGAGCTTTATAGACGTGTACATTGCCATCCATGTCAGTCTTAATCTTATAGAGCCACTTACTCCCAACCACCGAAGCGTTTGGAGGTAAGTCAACCTCTACCCAGACTTCATTTTCTCTCATGGATTGCATTTCCCCATTCATTGCAACCTGCCATTTAGCCTTGTCAGGACTTGCCATGGCAGCTTTATAAATAGTAGGCTATCCAAGATCTCCTAACATAGTTTCCTCAACCTCTACGTTAAGACATAGACGTTCAGGTGCACGTATATTCCTTACGGATCTACGAACGGGAATCACTTCAACTTCTGGTGGAGGACCCAAACTATCAGGTTCTACCGGAAGTACGTTAGTATTTTCAGAAGGTAATGCATCTTCTTGATCATCTTCCAGATCATAAACTCTCCCACTGAATTCTTGAGATACGAGATCTCTTTCAAGAAAATCTCCATACCTAGCAACAATTACTTTATTTTCAGTTGGATAGTAAAAGTAGTAACCCATAGTTTTCTTAGGGTATCCTACGAAGATACACTTTACAGATCTTTGTTGGAGTTTATCTGATGAGTCACGTCTAACATACGCCTCGCAACCCCAGACCTTTAAATAAGACAAGTTAGGAGCTTTACCATGCCATATATCATATGGTGTCTTATCAACCTTCTTTGTGGGAACCATATTTAGAATGCGAACAGCTGATTCCAAAGCATAATCCCAAAAGGATAAAGGTAGAGTGGTAAGATTAAACATAGATCGTATCATGTCCAACAATGTACGATTTCTTCTCTCAGATACACCATTTTGTTGTAGATTATATGGAGAAGTGAGATTCTGGACAATTCCATTCTCAGCTAAGTAATCTTTAAACTCTTGGCTTAGATACTCGCCTCCTCTATCGGATCGAAGAGCTTTAATCTTCTTTCCCAATTGCAGTTCTACTTCAGCTTTGAAAACCTTAAATGTTTCAAACACCTCATGTTTATGCTTAAGTAAATAAACATAACCATAACGGCTGAAATCATCAGTAAAGGTTAAGAAGTAGCTAGCACCTCTCTTTGACACATGTCTAAGTGGTCCACACACATCAGTATGAATAAGACCAAGTAGATCAGAAGCCCTCTCCATATTGCTATGAAAAGGTTTCTTAGTCATCTTCCCAGATATGCATGACTCACATTTATCAAATGATTCATCATTGATATTTTGCAAAAGCCTTCTTGTTGCAGCTTATGCATGCGAGCCTTGCCTATATGAGCAAGTCTACAATGCCAAAGATAAGAAGAATTCAAGTCTAACTTTATCTTCTTGTTAATGCTAAACATTGAATTATTATTATTGTTAGATTCATTTCCAATCACATCAATTTCAAACACACCATTCACAGTAATTGCTTTAAAATAAAATACACCATTTAAAGAAACATCAATTCCATTACGTGAAATAGTATGAGTAAAACCATCATCCAACAAAACTGAAAAGGAAACAACACATCTAATTATAGAAGGTGCATAATGACAATTGTTCAATAACAGTACTAAGCCCGAAGGCAATACTAAACTAAACGTTCCTATGGCTTCAACAGCTGCATGTGCGCCATTTCCCACGTGCAGATATTGCTCCCCATAGGCAAGCTTCCTCTTCACTCTAAACCCCTGCAGTGTATTACAAATGTGAATACCACAGCCCGTATCATATACCCAGGAATTATTATGATTTAGAGTAAATAATTCAATGACAAATAAATTACCAGAAGTATCGGCGCCCATGGACCCTTCATACTTCATCTTATTTGCCCGCAATTCATCAAGATAGAGAGCACAGTTTCTCTTCCAATGCCCAACGCTCTTACAGTGGTGGCATGCTTGATCCTTTTTAGGATTATCCTTCCTAGGAGTAGGGTTCTTCTTGGGTTGAGGTTGATAGGCCATCACCTGTTTGCCTTTGTCAACCTTTCCCTTACCCTTCCCCTTCTTGTTGTTCGCACGCTGCGGTTTTGGCTTATTAATTCTTCCACCATGAATAGCAAGTACCTGGGTAGTAGGAACCTTTTGAGGCAACCCTTTCTCATAATCAATAAGCAATGCGTGTAGGTCAGTAACTGTCTTCCCCACGCAGTGCATATTGAAATTTCTGACAAAACCATTAAAATCCTTGTTAAGGGATCGATTAATCAGATTCACAGCCATGTCATCATCATAAGTTTTGCCAAGTGCTTTTAGCTGGTCCATGTAACCTTTCATTTCCAGCACATGAGCACTTACGGGTTTACCCTCTCCCTGCCTACAGCTATGTAACGCGTCGGTCAAGTCATAAATCTCGACGGCAGCTGGTTTCTCAAACATAGTTCGAAGTTCATTGAGCATATTATATGGGAAATAATGTTCGAACTGCTTTTGAAGAGCAGATTCCATTGTTCCCAACATAAGACAAGCCACATCATTATGACGCTTATACTCCAGTTTCCACTCGTCCTTTTGAGCTTGAGTAGCTTCAGGACCAGTTGGTTCATCAGGGCAAGGTTCATAAAGATATTTCAAACGGTCAGCAACTCTACAAACAATTCTCAAAGAGCGGTGCCAATCATTGAAATTCTTAGAGCCAGTCAACTTTTCTCGATCAAAAAAACTTTTGAACGCAGAATTTAGTGCAGTGTTAGTGTTATCGTTATTTTGAGCCATTTCTACAGAAAAAAGTTCAAATATTAGTATTTTCGATAATACAATTTTTCAAGAAAATAAAATATACCCAACGGTAATATAAACATACAACCATATAATTTTCTCGAAAACTAGGATCCAAATTATCATAGGTTCATTACATCAGTTGATCTGCTAGCAACGAACGCATATAATAAGGTAATCTGTCGAACATTAATTGGCAAACAATTTCCAACTCCTAGATCATTATGGGATTTATATTTTCCAACGCTATTGCAAATATAAACATGTTTCATCCCATCTTATTCCATTGAGTCCAGGTCTCACTTCCTACTCAACTTAAGTGTCTAACTTAAAGAACTGCAAATATGTCCATGTAAGGTCTGACTTTACATAGAGATTTACCTCTCCATCACAATCTAGCCAAGTACTGTCATGACGTAAATTGCAACTTCAAGTGTTCCTTTTAATTAGATGGCATATTCTTAATTTAAAAGGGTACCAGTTTTGATTTTATGTGGTCAAATCAAATATGTACAAAGATGTCATGCATTCATCTTGTAGCATAATTTAATAAAAAAAACTTTTTATTACCAATTCTTAAAGATCAAATTATCAAAGTCATGACTGAGGTATTGGGTTCACCAATCAAGGAATTTAGTGTTAATTATCATCCATTATACCGTACTTTTGCATAAGTGTAAACACTTAGTGTTTCGGATAATTACCACCGAAGTGGCGCATGGAATTAAAACTAATTCGCCCTTAAGATGAGCTTGTACATTTTATGGCTTACTAAGTAGCTTCATTCGAACTTACAGAGGGCAGAGGACCAGGTAAGCGCAAACGCATAACCTTAGACATCCATTCAGTGTGACTGTGCGCACTTCTTAAATAACCCATTTATAGTTCATTCGAATGGGTGAGCCGTTCAGTCATTGTACCAAAGTCACCAATCAATTAAACTATTGAAAACTTAACTCTTCTAAAACAAATCAAATTTCACCATTGTTTAGTCCGTATTATTTTTCTATTCAAAATTACACTTTGCTTAAAACTGTCTAACATAATAAACAAACAAGTAACAAATAAAAAATAAACTACTAAAAAACAATGCGTACATAATAAACAATTTATACGTGTAAACAAGTAGCCACATGCAACTTATTCGATAAAACCCTATTAATAATCAATATCTAGGTTAAATTAATGTATATATTAATTTAGGGTTTTCACTCCAACAATAGAAAGTGAACCACATACATCGATAAATCGATTGCGTAAACCCTTAATTAAATTATACCAAATTGCACATAATTGATTCATTAATATATATATATATATATATATATATATATATATATATATATATATATATATATATATATAAATATAATTGGAGTCTTTCCGAATTCAAGATTTATTTTAAATAAATATGTCTCAACAATTAAACAATATATCAAAGCAACTTATCCATGACTAACATGCATGTATAATCATGGATATCATAACATTTTATACAAATAAGTCACAAGATCGCATATAAAAATTCCATGATACATAACAAATTATTCATGAATTAATCACGTAATCAATATTAATTCTAGGTTTTAATAAGGTTAGCAAACAATTTTCAAAACCCTAAAAATTTTATACATGTGTCGACATAAAAAAAATAGGGGAACGCCCCATTAATTAAAAAAAATCGACCAAAACATAAATAAAACATAAACCCTAGATTAACATGTCAAACAACATACAAGTATTTGTTTTATTACACGTTTATGTAATTAATTACTCATTAAAACCAATGACTCGTGATGCCACTGTTGGAATTATATATCAAGACATTCAAATAAATAATCACAAAACATCAAAGTAATAGTGCGGAAGCGTATAGGATTTATTAATGAACAATTAATTAACATAAAAGAATATGCGTACCTTTTCTTGATTCTAGCCGAACAAGAATCAAATCCACAAGCTAGCAACAAATGAACCCTAATTTGATTTAATTAGGATTATGTGAATTACCCCTTACCTTTTTGTAATTCAATCCAAGATAATAACAAAAGTATGTTATTACTATGTTCTTGTACACACGTACTAAACCGAATTAAAGTAACGCTAGTTTTTATCAAACAAATAACTTGGTTTGTGGAAAAGTTTTGGATCGACACCTATGATGGTGGGCGATCGGTTTGGAGAACAAAAACACACACAAAACAATTTTTAGGGTTTAGCTAATGAGCACAAGAGATGGAAAAATAAAACCCCAAGCCTTGTTTATATACCCAAGCAAACTTGGTGAACAAGTTGGTTTTTCTTTCCTTGTTTTGTGTCCCTAGGCCGATCGGTTAAGGAGTCCCCAAAGGGATTCCGGAACCTTCCCAACTTTTGCAATTTGATCCTTTTCCATAAACATTTAACGACCGTTAGTCCATTACATTAATTACTTAACGTCCGTTAGTTATTTCGTTTAATAAATAAGTAAATATAACATTTATATTTAATTATTAACTTTAAATTCTCATACGTAAAGTGTGCAATCCCATAGTCTCGAGTTCGATCCTAACTCACGTCTACTAATTTATATCCATAAAACTAACATTATTATATATCCATGTACCTTATAGAGTTAACATACTCATTGTAAACTTGTAATGTAGCAAGTGATTTAGTGCTTGTCGATAGTCGGTTAGTTAATCATAATTACTATGGCTCAACTAATAAACAAGGGACAATTCCTTTATTGTTAAGATATATTTTCTATTAGTTGAAAGAATTTTTGCCTTGACATAATAATATTTTTAACCAAGAGGTCTTAGCACACGGTATTATGACATAAAAAATCAGAGTTTTCACGTCATGTCAGCACGAAAAAGAGAATAACAACGAATCACATTTCACACGCACACATGACATTGAAAACTAAATCCACACAAACATACTTAACACACACATATATATACATACCTAAACTCATAAAAAGCAGCGTCGTGCAAATCACGACACTGCTAATAAGCAGTAATAAAACTCCTTCATTTTTATATAGTGTGTTTAAAGCATTCATCTAAGTATAAGGACCATTATGGTAAAAAGTAACAAAAGTCACTCAAAAATCACCAGATCAAAAATTTATCAAACACAAATCAAGAATTGTTTAGTGACACAAAAGATGATCGTCTGCATAGCTGTCGTTGGCCATCAGGTTGATAATCTTTAAATCTTTTCAATATTTAAATATATAAAATGAATTGATTTTAACTTATTTATAAATGAACAGAATAATCCATTGTATATACAAAGTTTTACAGAAGGAGATGATGCATTGAAGCTTCATCATATTGTTCATTGTTCTCTTGATGTTGTTGATGAAAGAGGTACTTTTTTTTATATTTGATGTTAAATTTTGGATTTTTATCATGTTATCTAAATTGGGTTTTTTTTTATATTTAGGATTTGGTAATGCTAATGTTAAAAATGTATAACCTTTTGGGGATCGCGAAATGTTATCGAAAATGTTTGAAAGATGTGAAATTTTGGATTTTTATGATGTTATGTATATTGGGTCTTTCTTTTTTAAGGATTTGATAATGTGAAAGTTGTAGATTTGTAAGATTGTTTCTAGTTGTAGGCTGCCCCGTTTAGTATTACCCGTCGTTTTTTGGGTTTTTAGCGGTATTGGGGGTATGTTCGTTTAAGATGTTACTTGAAAGGGTTTTTTTAAAGATTTGATTTGATAATGTTAATGTTTAGGATACAGAGAACTGTTTTGAGCTGATATTTGATGTTGGGGTTTGTGAGATGTTATTTAGAAAAAGGTAACATATTTTGGTCTATTAGGATTCTGAGTTAAAATGAAACAATGGTATGCCATTTGAAGTGTTGGAAGATCTGATTTTGTGTTCAGTTTGGTTTTTGGTCCATTTTTAATCGAATATGTGTTATTGTAGAAGGTACTTTAGCAAGATTTGTTTAGCGGTGATGGGGATAGTGGAACCGCAAGTTACCTGGAATTGTGGTCAGAAAGATAATTTTATAGGCTTAAGTATGATTGTATGGTATAATTAGAGATGACAACGTTACTTATCGAGTTTCTGTTGTTGCTTTGTAAATGTTGTCTAGTTGCTCTTTGCATCACCATACAACCGAGTGTCGTTTCATGTTGATGCCAAAATGATCATGCGAAGTATTGCCCTATTGCTATCAACATCATTTTTCTCACAAGTATTATATTTACTTACGCATGATCTGCAAGGGGATGTGATGGCTTTTTTATGGAATCAATGTTAACTATAAAATTATAGATACAGAACATCGAAAGTAAACACAACTGACAACTGATGCCTCAGATGTGTTAAAATATATGAATAAGCTTGAAATGTGGAACTATAGGTGTTACAGAACAAGGCCACATCTTAAAAAAATATTAAGTTTCAAGCCATTAAGAAGGGGAAAAGCAGACAACAAGTATACTTTGCTAAAGTATTACGAAAAAAAAGTACTGTCTCATTATGCTTTTTAAAGTATGCATAAGATTGTTGATCAAATAGGTGCCAGTTGTCATTCGTAACTTATAAACAAGATGAGCAACGACTTGCTTCAGCACTGAGTCATTTGTTTAAGCTATTACCTTAATCTTCTTAGTGATAGGGATTGTGTGAACCTTTGTAAGAGTCTTTCGTCTATCTTGATTCCTAATTCTTATGCGTTCGGAATTTCATTTTTTTATTCTCATTACACCAGAGTATATTGGCTGTCCTCTCATTTTTATTTTTCGCTAATCACTATAATGTCTTCTTCTTGAGTTTTGACTGTTTGCCATTCTGATTGATTTGTCTACATTGTGCTGTTACAATATGTATCACAGTTGATTGGTTACAGTATTTTTCACACCCTCCAAGATGCTTCCTTTTGCTATAATCAAGACTCTCGTATTAGGATTCCTTGAGACCATTATCTTTTAGTAACTCGTTGCCTGCCCAAGAGACCAGTCGACTGCTATAGGGATGGTTCTGGAGTTCCTTTAGATGTTTCAAAACGTGTGAACCTTTATTTTGTCCGTACAGTTTCTGTCAATTATATACTCTTTATATGTTAAATTGAGGTATTTGACTTTCAAAATCACATGTGTGATTCTATCAGGTTAACATGTGACTAGTGTTATCAGATACATAATAAAACACAAAAGGTTGTAAACTAGAAAGTCGCTATGCAAATTTTGATACATGTTGTCTTTAAGATATGCACTTTGGATGTGGGACCATCTGGAACGCACTTACTTAACTACCTCTCTCTTTTCCTCCATAATTTATGTCATTCTGTGTTATTTGGAAATTCTTTAGATTACATTAGGATCTGTGGTCAAATGTTAATGAAATTCTCATGAATCTTTTGCAGTGAACAACCCAAAGAAGTCTGGACCAATGCTTAATGAGACATTTCTTGGCCTTTTATATCCAACCGAAAATTACAAAGTGTGAGAATATTTCATATTTATATTGCTCTTAGGAATTCAATCTAAGAATATCTTCTTTTTGGCCACTTTGCTCATGTCAAATGATCACACTATGAGCTACATGTAGATGTAGTTATTAACTCAGGTTGCATGTTATTGCAGGTATGGTTATCTAACTAACACAAAGGTAAAGTTTATACTAGTCACAACAGACCTTGACGTCCGTGATGCTGATGTAAGAAATGTGAGTACATATTCAACTCAGGAACTTTCTATCTGTTGTTTTTATGTGCATGCTGACGTATATTTCACATCAACTAGAATTGGTCTAAAATTCCCTTTTGCTCTTGGGTATGGGAGATTTATATTTAAATGTCACGTGAACACATAGGCACATGTCCCCAAAGTTCTATTGGCAATTTTGGCCAGCACTACAGGTCATCAGGGTTGTGGGTCGGTTCCTCTAATAATTGCCTAATTGCCTTTTGGATCTAATATTGAAAACGTAAATATTTTACAAAATTGTGATAAATGAACAATCCAAGTTTGTACATGCTAATAGGTAGTTATTTTGGAAATTGTGTTTAATTCATTGGGTATAAAGATCAAAAGAAATTATTTAAAACGCAGCTGGTCAATCCAATTTGACCCAATTGACCCTTTTTTAAAAGAGCTTGTTATTTCCCGGAACCGGTTTTAATCACACAACCAACCCATATTTTCACCTCGATTCGAAAAAGAATTGAGTTTACAATTGAAATATTTTAGAGTGTAGGCAGAACCAGTTGAAATTGCTATGATTGCAAAATCATTCCAGCATTTCATGATAGCTTGTGCAAACATTTGAAATGATCTAAATGATAAATTGTACCAGTTACTCGTTTTCTGGCCATTTATGCCAGATTCTACGAGCTGATATTTATGTGTTTTCGGATGCAAACAGTTTTTCAGGAGGTTCCATTCTGCATATCTAGACGCTGTCTCCAACCCATTTCATGTACCTGGTAAAAAGATAACCTCCAAGACGTTTGCTGAGAGAGTCAGTACTATTGTTAAGTCGGTTAGCTTCCATACAACTGGATGAACGGCTTCATCTTTACAAAATTTGAACGTGTTTTGTTTCAAGATCATTTTATATCCAAGCTGCATTGTTAGAATCGTATCAAGTCTGGCTTCAATTGTTCTTATGTTGGTTAATGTAGCTTGACTTTTGAGTATTGAATTTTCTTTAGAATTTAATATCTGTATTGGTTCTCTATATGAAATGTTATATGCTTTCCTGTTCTGTATTGAAGCTTAATTCCAGCTCCTAACTGAAATGTGCAGTATTTTGTTTCATTATACTAAAAACGATTTCTAGTACTGTGTGTTCCATGAAAATCAAATTAATTTCCTTCTCGAATACTTCACAAAATTGCATTACTGTATGTGATCTCCTGCTCTGAAGCACATGGAAGTTCTCAAGTGATTTGAATTTAAGCTATCGACTAGTCCATAAATCACATGGAAGTTCTCAAGTGATTTCAGACAATTCGATCCATATTCCAGCTTGTTTTTCAGCATTTCAAAATGAAACCATTTATACTACAGAATATATAATGTACCGGTTCAAGAAAACTCAATAAACATCAATTTGTTGCATAATACACTCTATCTACCCAAAAGAAATAAACAGCTGACGAGTTGATCCGATTTTAGTAGTGTTGGCATTGTAGTTGATATACTGTTTCTGGAAATTTGCAATTGTGTTCGGGCATCACGTTTCCTGTCCTTCCGAAGCCTTTTTAAGTATGGTTCAGTTATCTTTCTCATGAGCCTGTCACTGGGAGTGCCCCTCGAACCAACGTCTGTTTATAGGAGGAGACTTGAATGGCCACGTAGGAGCATCTTCGGATGGCTACGCAGGGGTCCATGGTGGTTTTGGCCTTGGAGTTAGGAATGATGAAGGTCGATCGATTTTAGAATTTGCCTTGGCTCACGACTTGGCAGTAGTGAACTCTTTCTTCAAGAAGAAAGAGGTGCACTTGATCACCTTCCAGAGTGGGGGTCACAACACCCAGATTGACTATCTGCTGGTGCGAAGAGGCGACCTAAGAGCATGTAGGGACTGCAGGGTTTTCCCTGGCGAGACATGCTCATCCCAACACAAATTGTTAGCTTTGGATTTGCTTTTTGTGAGGCAAAAACCTAGGAGAGCAGTGCCCGGGTTCACGAGGATTCTATGGAAGAATCTGTATGGTGGGGCGGCAGAGTCTTTCAGAACGAAAGTCTATGAGGGACTTTCAACTCGGGCGGCGGACTTGACTGCTAGAGATGCGGACCAGTTGTGGACCGTTCTGGCCGACGTCATTAAAGACGCGGCTAAAGAGTCCCTTGGTGTGGCTAGTGGGACAACCAAGACCCAACCACCCAACAGGGAATCTTGGTGGTTTACTGAGGAAGTGCAATCCAAAGTTGCAGTGAAGCAATCCAGTTTCAGAGAACTTCTTCGGTGTCGAGAGGACCACCAAGCTGACATTACAGCCGCGGAGGAGAGGTATAAGATAGCTAAAAGAGAAGCGAAAAAGGCAGTGGCGCAGGCGAAGGACAAGGCGTACGAAGATTTGTACAAGAAACTGGACTCCAAAGAGGGGGCAAACGATATATTCAGGATTGCTAAAGCCCGAGAGAGAAGAAAGAGGGATCTAGGAAACGTCAAATATATCAAAGACGTTGGCGGACGAACCATTGTGGTCGAAGAAGATATTAGGAAAAGATGGGGAGAGTATTTCTCCTCACTTTTCAACGGAGGAAGCACCGAAGGTAGTGGGGAAGAAGAGAACATTAACCATAGACCTGAATGCTACTATTCGAGGATTAGTCAACCAGAAGTGAAGGTTGCACTCCAGAAGATGGGAAGAAACAAAGCGGTAGGGCCGGACCAAATCCCCATAGAAGCGTGGAGATGCCTGGGCCAGGAGGGGGTTGAATGGCTGACTCGTCTCTTCAACAAAAGCTTCTCCAGTGCTAAGATGCCAGAGGAATGGAGACTCAGCGAAGTCATCCCCATCTACAAGAACAAGGGGGATGTGCAAATGTGTAGCAATTATAGGGGCATCAAGCTCCTTAGCCACACCATGAAGTTGTGGGAGAGAGTGATTGAGAGGAGGCTGAGAAGGGAGACGAGGGTGTCTGAGAACCAATTTGGCTTTATGCCAGGAAGGTCGTCGATAGAGGCTATTCACCTTCTTAGGAGCCTCATGGAGAAGTACAGAGAGAGACAGAAGGACCTGCATATGGCGTTCTTAGACCTTGAAAAGTCTTATGATAGTGTCCCAAGAGAGTTGATTTGGAGAACTCTTTTTGATAAGGGAACCCCAAGGAGGTACGTGAGAGTCATTAAGGATATGTACGAGGGGGCCAAGACCCGTGTACGGTCCACAGTGGGGATCTCCGAGTTTTTCCCGGTGAGAGTTGGGCTCCACCAGGGATCTGCTTTGAGCCCCTACCTCTTCGCATTGATCCTGGACGACTTATCTCGAGGGATTCAAGAAGGCATCCCGTGGAGCATGATTTTTGCTGACGACATTGTGTTGGTGGCAGAGTCAGCTGAAGGGTTAAACATCAGACTCGAGCGCTGGAGGGAGGCTCTGGAAGACAACGGCCTCCGGGTGAGCAGAGATAAGACTGAATACCTGAGATGTGTCTTTGGGAGAAGCGAGCCAGGCCATCACGAGGATATTCGTATCGGCGACCAGATCCTGCCACCCAAGGAGTCTTTTAGATATCTAGGTTCGATGATTCACAAATCGGGGAGGATCGATGAGGACGTAACCCACCGGATCAGTGCTGGTTGGGCAAAATGGAGGGCGGCGTCGGGAGTCCTCTGTGACAGGAACGTCCCATTAAAGCTTAAGGGGAAATTTTATAGAGTGGCGATTAGACCGACGATGTTGTACGGATCCGAGTGTTGGCCCATCTCCAAGGCCCATGCAAACAGGGTAGAGGTGGCCGAACTGAGAATGCTAAGATGGACTTGTGGTAAAACCTTGCTTGACATGATCCCGAACGGAGTTTTCAGAGAAAAACTTGGCGTCGGAAATATCATCTCGAAGATGAGAGAAGGAAGGTTGAAGTGGTTCGGTCATGTAAGGAGGAGGCCTCAGGCAGCACTGGTTAGAAGGGTCGAGGCGCTAGTAGTAGATGGTGTGAGAAGAAGGGGCAGACCCAATCTTAGGTGGGAGGATAGACTTAAGCTCGATATGTCGGAGCTTCTCTTGTCGGAGGACATGACCTCAGATAGGAAGGTGTGGCGTGATAGGATTAGGATCTGCGGTTAGTTTTGGCTAGGGACCTTAGGGGGCTAGGTGGTTTTGGTGTGTTAGGCTTTTAGGCGTTTTTCGGGCTTTGGCGCCCCTTTTTGCTCTACCGTAGATCTAGGCCCCGTGCGTTGTTTTTGCTTTAGCTTGGTGTTTCCTAGGTTTGCCTGCTTCTCTTGCCATGTTTTTGTTTTGGTGCCTTGTGTCTTTGCTCTGACTTCCCTTTAGGTTCGTGCGTTGGTTTTTTGCCTTGCTCTTTGTTGTTCCCTTTGGTCTGCTTGCCTCACTGGGGCTTCGTTCCTTTGTCTTTTGTTTGTGGATTGCTTTTATGTTCCTTTGCATGCGCTCTCTCTTTTGCCCTTTGCTTTGTTTTCTTGCTTTCGCTCATTTTTTTTTTTTTTTTTGGTCATCTGATTTCTTCTCTTCTCCTTCTCACCCGCACACCTGCACTTGCTGGAGGTCTCGTTGGAAGCAGTCTCTCTACTCCCGGATTTATCCTGGGGCAGGGGTAGGATCTGTCTACATTTTACCTCCCCCATACCCCGCCTCGGCGGGATTTGGGTTTTGTTGTTGTTGTTGTTGGTCTTACAGATTTTTGCATTTAGAACTAAAGAACTAAAATTAACGGGACGAATTAGGAGAATTTCAAAAGCATAAGACATGGTGAATCCATGCACGAATTGACCCAATTCCTCATATAACAGATATGAGAATATGGGAATAAAAGTGAACAGGGCCGTAAGCATCAACGTATTAGAATGAACGACTTTTGCATCTGACTAATGATAGTAAATTTACCAATGATTTATGGAAACTACAGTCGGAATGTAATTTTTTGGATTTGCAGAGAATTTTAGATACTTTATAACTGGTAATACACCCTTTTGCCTTGCCCCTTGCGTTTTTGGTTTTGTGGCCTCTTCTTTGCTTCTTTGCTTTGCCTTAGCTTTAGGCCTCGTGCGTGGTTTGCGTTGCTTTGTTGTTTCCCCTTAGGTTTGCCTGCTTTTTTTGCCCCTTGCGTTTTGGTTTAGGTGCTTCCTGTTTTTGCCTTAGCTTTTGGCCCGTGTGTGGTTTTGCTTTGCTATGTGCTTCCCCCTTTAGTTGGTATGCTTTTAGGTGTGCCTTGGCTCTTTGTTTTCTTTGCGTGTGCTTGTGCGCGGTTTTCTTCCCTTTATGCTTTGTTTGCTTGTTCGGTGTGCTTTCTTTGTCTGCGTTTTTGCATTTTGTTTTATGTCTTATGCTCTTTTTTCTTTACTACCTCACCCGCACACATGCACTTGCCGGAGGTCTCGTTGGAAGCAGTCTCTCTACCCACGGGTTTACCCTGGTGTAGGGGTATGATCTGTCTACATTTTGCCTCCCCCATACCCTGCCTCGGCGGGATTGGGTTTGTTGTTGTTGTTGTTGTTGTTGTTGTTGTTGTTGTTGTTGTTGTTGTTGTTGTATGACTGGTAATGCAGAAAAAAGGCAAAAAATAATCTAGGGAGCCTAGCACATATGTCCAAGCTAGCTCATTCTTGTGTTTTCCACAACAGTTTTGAAAAGTTGACGATTCTTTGATTGATGACTTATGTAGAAGAATTATAGCGTGATATTCCGTTCGGCTCATGAAATTCCAACGCTTAGACAAAGTAATACAAACATATTAAGCACCTTTAACTTGGTACCAATTCATGAAAAGAGTTGCACACAGCAAGTACATTTTTCAAACGTGATGCGTTTTGCACACAAATATATAAGGAAGCGATGGGTTTGGGTAGGACACAAGTGGATTTAAAAAGCAGAATTGAACGACATATATATCAAGTATTAGTTGTTTGGCATTTGATAATTTAGAACTAGCAAAACGTCCATGGTACTCATGCCTTTTCCAGTCACATACGTGAACACACGCTGTAAAATTTAGTCCCTATGTATTACTATACATGATTCACATCCCCCTCTAAACAACAAATCATTGTACGTGCTATTAATCTATTATATGAGTTGCGCTTTGTAAACTACATGAACAACTTAACAAAAATAAGATAAAAGGGACTCTTGTGAGCTTGCGAATCGAACAGCCTAACTGAACAAGTTAAGCTGATGAAAGGAGAAAAACCCAACAATCTCACGGGTAAACTTGGTGAAAATTGGTCGATCGAGTGAAGAAAAAAAAAATTTGGACCATTTCTCGATTTGTGCGTGTCATCCTTGCGCAGGGGCCATGCTAATCTTCTCTGTATCGTTCCAATTTTATCGGATGTCCCCGAAGGGACAAAGGTTGGTGAAAATTGGTCGATCGAGTGAAGAAAAAAAAAATTTGGACCATTTCTCGATTTGTGCGTGTCATCCTTGCGCAGGGGCCATGCTAATCTTCTCTGTATCGTTCCAATTTTATCGGATGTCCCCGAAGGGACAAAGGTTAGGGTGGCAAAAGGGGTATATAAACAGCTGATGGTTTCTTTACTGGGTCGATGTGGGCTATATAATTATGATGCATATTAGTTGTCTATTTTTTTCTTGAAATTTTATACATACGTTTTTTATAAACTCAATCTGTTAAACGATGTTTAAGTAAGACGACATTATGAGCGCTGTACTTGAAGTGTTACTTAACATCTAAGTAAAGTTGTTTGATTAAATCCATTTTGAATTTTGGGGATGTTACTTTGTTTTCTAAGTTTTACATCTAGAAGCAGAAGTATACAAACCATTTTCGACAAAACGTATGCCCTACTTATACAACAAGTTGGCTTGTAAATTCTCTAAATGTGACAGTAATGGCTCATTCGTGTAACAAGTAGGTTGTTGAATTGAGATCATATATACACGAGTAACTTCACCAGTTGAAAAAAGTCAGGTTATGTTCACCTAAAAACACCTTGATTACGTATTCTATATACGTGTTTTCTAATGACAGACACTCAAACTATTATTCACCATGTGTATTATATTAAACGCTTAAGAAACTACGGCAAACAACAAAAAACATTTATGACTTTCTGAGATTGCGAATCAAACAGCCTAACCTAACTGAACATAATAAGCTGATAAACAGAAAACAACTCAAGTATCTGACAACTAACCTTAACAAAAAAATGATCAATAAGGTGTGATTTTGTTCGAAAAATTTAGATGTAACTCTAACTGAACCCAAAAAGAAAGAGCCGCCGGCCCATTTCTTGTTTAGTGTTATCCCACATTGCTGATTTTCTAATCTTTCTTATATTACTGCGTAGTGTTATAAGTAACAAATTTAGTTACATGCACTCTTGATCTAATGATTATTCAGTCGCATTATTTGTTTTTTTGTTGTTGCTCCATTATTGGTTTCTCGTTGGTTGTCCTAGAATCATATTCAGAATGATGTGATCCATGTTGAATCTGTTACCTTTCGGTGTTTACAAGAGGATGTTAACATACAACATAGATAATCAGTTCCTACTGAACAAACAAAACGAGCACCATGATTATTTAAAAGATTGCCCATTCCAATTAAAGAAATAACAATCATTTTGTTGTCAACTTGTTGAACCTAAAGTATATAAACCAACTACGGAGCACAACACAAAAGTTTGTAAAAATAACCATTTTAAGGATACATGACATGAGTTTCACCTTGCAACAACATTTCAAGAAGCTAAAAACGTAATGTCACATCAAACCAAACGATCCAAATCAATAGTCATCATCGTCCTCTTCGGCTATATGTTTAGCAAGTTCTTGCTCCTGTTGTTGTCTCTCTCTCCTCTTCTCGGCACTTTCTTTCTCCTTGTGAGAGTTTGGTGGAAACCGAAGTGCACGAACCGCCTCATTATGCATATTCAGACAGAAAGCAATTCTAGAGTTGAAAGCCATTTGAGGTTCGTTTGTTGAATAAATGTCACCTGTTTCCTTTGATAACATCCATCCATTTGCATGATCTATTGTGGCATCAATGGCACCATCACGGATGGCTTTGGAAACGATACTTTCTGCATCAGCAACAGGGTTAGGGGAGTCCAATCTGAGCTTTGTTGCCACATCAGCGAGTGAAATACGTGAGTAGGAAATGCTGATGTTGCGGAGACCGGTTCTTATCACGTTGTGGCGAAGCCTCACGATTAAGTTGTTGGTTCGGTCGGTGCTGAAAGTGGACGAGAATTTTTCAGCAGTGGTCTTAAACAGCTCCAGATTTCCGATTCTAACAGCCTGAAAACGCAAGAGAAAATTTATATGTGCAAAGACTACCGACCTGTATGAAGCCTATAAAAGTTTTTGATTGTTTTGACACATTTTGTGTCAGATTGACAGGAAACTCGTGTTATCCACATTCTTTAGTGTGTAAAATTCGAGTGACGAGCATGATTACATCAACTATATTGTTACAATACTAACCTAAATTTGAATAAAACAATGGAACACTTTAGATGGCTGTGTGCATTACAAACAAACTCTAGGTGGACCTTCGACCAGTTTACATCTTAGCCTAACATTTTTAGTTTAACCCCATTTGACCTGCTAAAGACAAACAAAGACTACACCGACCCATTCATAAGTAAATGTCTGAAATTTTTTACCCCTATATCAACTTCTTTCATCCTGCAAGTTACAGGTCCGATCTAAATTTTTCTATCACCGTTTGAATGTGAACGAGACCCACACAAAATGCAGGAACATCCTAAATGAAAGGTCATTAATAAACAGCCTTATAGCCATCTAAAGTCAAGACGTGTTTGGATTCTGGAAAACTATAGCATACTAGCATCTAGCTTTAATCACCTATAACATTTTCCTCGTTACACACTTACACCATTTACATTTCTCCCGATATCAAGTTAATGGGACTCAAACTGATCTCTCAGTTTCTTTCCCAAACCTAGAAGTGGCGATTCAACCCACTAGTGTGAATATGGTTTGATGTTGGTGTTAGGATCAGGGGAGAATAATCAGTAGCAAAACAAACAAAAGTTTGTTGTATTAGTAGCAAAACTTGATACCAATTTGTTAGGATCAGGTAGGGATATTCATGGGGCAAAAGACCAGACCATAGCAGCAGAAGGCAAAGATCAGAACATGGGAGCAAAATAAGCAAAGTTTTTTGTATTTACAAATCAAAGGATACAAGATGAGTAGTGTGTGTACAAAATAGATTATTACAAATGGGGGGATAAGCCCTTATTTATACTAGGGCTTATTGGATTCTAGAAGATTCTAATACAAATATCTTAGATTTTCCTATAAGCTAATATCTAGCTTATTCTAGATTATTCCACCAAAGTATCTAGCTTATTTCTAGATTCTTCCAAAATACCCTTTAGACCAAAATTACTAAACTACCCTTAGGAGGTGAAGTCACAATATCTAACAATCTCCACCTTGAGTTCAACTCCTAAGTAACACCATATCTAATTCCAAGTTCCAAAGGCTAGAGATACTAGCCAATTTCAAATCAAACGATTGATTCCCAAAAGCTATCCGAAACAAAATCGATCCAGAACAAATGCCGATAACTTCAAAACGAACAATCAAATGTTAGCCGACAAATCCAAAACGGCCAACCGAACAAACAAATCGGCTCAAACGATCTTCACTAGTGACAATCAAACTCGGGCAACAAACTTCAAAAGCCCGACAAACGAAGATCCAAATTTCCAAGCTAACAAATTCCAAACGATCGAACAAAATTCAAACGACCTGATTATAACCAAGTCTTCAAACACCAAATCGATCTTCAAATGCAATTACCAAATTCAAATTCTAACGACCCACTTATTGATAAGTATTATGGTCCAACTTCAAACTTATTATCCGTATCAAACAAATTCAAGTTAATAAATAACTTGACGAACGGCCTCTGATAATTCAAACGCCCCAAGTATGATACGGATAATAATACCAACGACCCACTTATCCAATAAGAATTACAGTCTAAATTCAAATACCAAATACCCAAATAACCTAATCATGGGCTAGTCTTCAAACAAACGATCTCATCAAAAAAATCCAAATAGTGACCAATCACAAAAACTATCCATTCATTCAAATCATCAAATTGCTCCACCATAACTGATTATTCCAAAACTCAAAACAAAAATCAACGAGCAAACCCGAAATCCAAAATTCAGCCGCCAACTACCAAATGAAATCAAAGAACTAACAAATATTGGCACAATTCCAAAATCCCATTTTCTGATTCAAAGCCCTCTTAGCCAAAGCCCCAAATTCTAGCCCAATAACTAATGGCTCCACAAAGATGAGATTTTTAAAATACATCCCTACAGAAATTGATCCAACACAAGTTCTAACTATCCCTAATCCCAATCAACAAACACCTTCAACATATCAAACTAGCAGAAGCAACAAAAGATTGAAACAAACCTGATGTTTTCAAAATTGACCGACAACAACCACCAAACACCAAACAAATTCAAACTTGGTGTCTTCAACCAATCGAATCAGCAGCCACCAAACACAAACGAAAAACAATCAAATGGTTTCAAGAAATTAATTCTTGAAATCAACCAAAAAGCTGATGTCGATCAGAAACCCAAAACAATTGTAGCTTGCTTCAAATTGATCAAACCCGCTCTGATACCAATTTGTTAGGATCAGGGGAGAATAATCAGTAGCAAAACAAAAGGAGATCAGACAAAAGTTTGTTGTATTAGTAGCAAAACTTGATACCAATTTGTTAGGATCAGGTAGGGATATTCATGGGGCAAAAGACCAGACCATAGCAGCAGAAGGCAAAGATCAGAACATGGGAGCAAAATAAGCAAAGTTTTTTGTATTTACAAATCAAAGGATACAAGATGAGTAGTGTGTGTACAAAATAGATTATTACAAATGGGGGGATAAGCCCTTATTTATACTAGGGCTTATTGGATTCTAGAAGATTCTAATACAAATATCTTAGATTTTCCTATAAGCTAATATCTAGCTTATTCTAGATTATTCCACCAAAGTATCTAGCTTATTTCTAGATTCTTCCAAAATACCCTTTAGACCAAAATTACTAAACTACCCTTAGGAGGTGAAGTCACAATATCTAACAGTTGGCTTTACTTATTGCTAATGTGTTAAAAGGTGAAATTCTAAAACTTAAGTCGAAGGGAAAGCTCAAACAGGCTGAGTGAATTTAAAAAATGAACCCAATACATAATTAACTGCCTATAACCTGCTACATTCATTACTTAGAAAAGACTGAACCTATTTAGAATCATAAATATTATAAATATTTACAAATAATAATAGTAGCGGGGTGAAAACAATCCAAACGTTAAATTCTATTTCTTCTAGGGTAGTTGACCCATCACCCAACCTACCGGCTTAGCCATTTATACTGAAACCAAACAAGAACCACTAATAATGGTAAAGGTCTAAAGGAAGCACAAGTAGATAACTGATAATGGTAAAGGACGCACAAGTAGATAACTAAGTAGCATTTTATATCCAAGAAGAGAATCGAAGGTGATTTAACTCACATTTGTAAGATCAAAGTAGGGCCTTAATGCCTTCTCCATGCCTTTCTGCATAAAGACGGTTCGCTCAGGAATTTCTCCGAGAAGTAGACGAACAATAATAGCCCACTTGTTGCATTGAACCCTGAAACCAAGAGCAGCAATGGGGGCTTTTCGAGCAGCTTGGAGAAGGGACTCCTTTGCATCAGTGTATTCTAGCTGAATCGTCCTAATCTTCCCAAGGTAAAAAAGGTACCGGCAAAACTGAAATAGCAAAAAAAAGACAAAAGCAAATGAGGAAATGTTAAATCAGCAAAGCACTCCAGCTGAATTCCAGACAACATATCAATAATAATCATAAATGAGAAGGGAATCTCTACAAATAATATTGCATTAAGTTTTACTTAATGAACCCACAAAAATTTGTTCTTTTTTATTGCTTTAAGTGTTAATGAACCCACGCCCTTTTTATTACAAATAATAATGAACCCACGCCCATTTGACCCATCCAACCTATTTGACACGTTCCTCTTTGAGCAGAATTTTTTTATTTCAAGTGCGAGATAAACACAACCAATGGACCCATTTACAAGTAAACAGGTCAAAATGACTCAGTTACATAAGTGTATAGTTGTTGATTATGAAGAGCATTTATACTGATCTCTGTGAGTTGTAAGATGATACACATGCCTAAACCAATCAAACCTACCATAAACGGGTGGGTTTGTAAAAATTCTCATGTGGTTTACAAAACCTACTCCATCAAACAAACACAATTTATCATATCAAACCCATAACCTCATAGCAGACCCTCTAAACAACACACCCAAAAAAACCATGCTACAGGTTTACAACAACACCACAAGAATTTGAAATTTCAAACATGACTGTTATTCCATTACTTAACATTCATTCTCACAAATAACTCCAGTACTGATCCATTTTTTCAGAGCAATCAATAGTGGAGAAAAGGAGACTAATCAGAGAATTGGAAATATAGACAATGCAAGTAATGTATCACAAGCATCCTAACATACTCTCATATCTTAGACATTCAAAGAACCGCTCAATGTATATTGAGATAAAGAACTACCTGCTGATTAGAATGAGCTTCAAAACGTGGTGCCTTGGATCTCAGTTTCTCTGCTTGATCATACAAATTGTAATGGAGGTAATTCCGAAGTAGCAGGTTAAGAAGTGTTTCCTGCATATCACACCAGTCACATATAGTAAACACCTGTAGCAACTCGCTAGAGGTACCAATGTAGACTCATACACTTATGAACCGTCGATTCGAGTTATTTTATATTTCTAGCAAGGCCAAACAGGTAAAACTTTAGAAAAATAGCTTAAATGATAACATGTTACAAAACGTACAATTACAAGATCTCATAATCATTTTTTAAGAACATGATTATTATCAAGACAATACAACTCGGATACCATTTTTTAAACATGCATTAAAAAAGCATTATATAAATGTGAATAAATAAGTGTGTGGAATCAACATGAAGCGTGCAAAAAGTTTAGCCGTTTTGACCCAATGCCCAACCTACCGACCCCGCCCATTATGCCACCTCAACTAACCAGGCTACAAAACTTAGAAACAAACCTGCCCCAGCTCATCATGACGCAATGTAGCAACCCGGTGCAAAGCAAGAAGATCACTGCATGAAAATATGAGTTATTCAATCTGGCCAGGGTATAGACATACATATAACTGATTACATACTACTTGAGACTAATCTGTTCCTGTCTCCTATACTTCATGAAGAAATTAACATATACGTACTGTAGACAGAAAAAAAATAGTAAAAACTTTGTCACCTACCCTCGAATTTCCGAGAGACTGTCAGTAAGTTCATAGCTAAGAGAGTAATAGAAATAAAGTCTAGATGCCAGAACATCAACAGTTCTCTTGTTCAAGTTTTTCAAACGGGCAATGCTTGCTGAGGAACATGCCTTAGCCTGCATAATAAATGGCAATAATGAGGTGACTTGACCAAGATCATAAACTTCACCTAAGAGCTTGCAATCACAAATCGAACACACCAATAATGCTCACCTCACTGTATTTTTTCTGATCAATCAAGAATATCAGCACAAGCAAGTAGCAATAGATCTCGAGTTCTGGGGAATGCTTTGAAGCACCTTGAGTTGCAGATGGGGGAGCATCAACTTCCATGTCATGTTCATCATCCTTCACAAAACATAGAAGCTTGTAAGTCTCATAGTTGATCCAAAATTTATGAGTCCACATTCTATTAATCTATCCAGAACAACAGGTCATAACTTTAAAGTTTTGAACTTCCTAGCCTCATAGATGATATACTGATATGAATAAGAGACCAGTCATATGAAGCGAAACTATAATAAGCCCACGCTTGTCACTTTGACCATCAAAGGTATGTCATATTGTCAGTCTTATTTTTCAGGGCAAATGAAATGATGTTATCGTCTAATGCTAAAAACTACACACAAAAATACTTTTATATGTATATTCACTCAAATTCAACCTCCAGCAATATCTTTTAAATATTTATTCCATCACCTGTGTGCAAGCAGAGAGAATGAACACTACTTCTTTTATAGGAAAGAATGGCGATATGCTACTTGAACCATGTGCATTATATCTCTAGCATAAGAAAGGCAGCTAAAACTCATTAAGGCTTTATGCATGTTCCTAAGCTTTCGGCTGTGTGATGTTTAAGCAATGATCCGATATTATTTGGCATCACTAGTTTGCTTTCTCTGTGAGGCTATATGAAGAAAACAAGAGTAGGCTATTGCAGACCTAACACATCTTAAATTTGTGTTCAGAAAGTAGAGCAATGAGCATTTATTCTTGATACATCAGCTAAGAATTAAGCCAGGTCCATCATGCAGTATTATCAATGTTTAATGTTTGGTGAATTAAGTTACGAGATGTGACAGAAATTTTCACTAAATGCTTGATCGTTTTCTTTTTCTTGCATCCTGCTATGACCACCAACAAGGCCATGAGGGACCTAATACCTCACAATTTCTGGTTTAAACGCTTGTGTTTAGGGGGTGCTTGTCTAAGCTTATTTTTATTAAGCAGCTTATGGCTTATGAGGAGCAAGCTTACAGGCTCTTGCTAGGTATTTGGATTCGCTTATGACAAATAAAGGTGGAAGAAGGAGCTTGCAATCCTAAATAAGACCCGCAATAAGAGAGCTTATTGAGTCCCCCCAAAATAAGCCTAAGCCTATAAGCTCATCCAAACACTAAAATGAGCTTATTCTCTTCTAAAAAAAGGTAAAAATAAGCTAATAAGCCCAAAGAATGAACTAAAACAAACACCCCCATACCTTTAAGTAACATTTCTTTTTCTTTTTCTTCACATACAGATGTTATTCGCGGCTTCGCGCCCTTAACATGTTTGCTACTTACATAGATACTCAGATTGAACGAAATTCCAGTAACCATTACAATTTACAAAGCCGCGAAGCAACATACCTTGGGAAGATACGCCACTAATCGAGAATGTGCTTCTGATCCAGGTGTTAAAGCAAAACCAAGAAACGAAGAAACCACAGAAGCCTTTAACTTCCTCCTTAACGCAATCGTCAACCTAACAGCCCTCGAAATCCTCCGAACTTCACGAGCATAAGCTCCAGCCTCAATCAATCCAGCAATTTCCTTCAAATCTGAAAGTCAAATTTACGTCATTTCCACAAACAATTTAACATTTTTAATCCGAAACACCTAAAGATAACGCAAATACTTCCATCTAATCCTACTGTTTGAACTATTCACATTCTTACATCAACAACTGTTCATTAACCTTATGAGGGTATTCGGCATTGCTTATTTTATTCTATTTTTCTGGTTATCAGCTCATTGTTTAGCAGATTGGGACATGCTTATTTCAAAGTGCTTATTTGAGATGAACCTAAAATTACTATCGCAGCTAACCCAAAGGCGAAACCCCATTACAAATGTTGTAATTTTCTTTCTTATGGTCTTACCGCATCTTTTTACATAGTAAGCAAATCCAAACACTATCTCGCGAAGCACTAAATACGAGACCGAAAACATACATTTAATCCTCGGATTTTAGACAACATCAATTGCTAGTTACCATTAACATTATCTCAAAATCAAATTCATCAACAACATATGTAATTTCACAGCAAATAAATTCAAATTCTCAATCTCAAAAAAAAAATAAAAAATCATACGCTGTAAAACAGAAGATGTAACCGGAACTGGTATGATTTGTTCTTCTTGGTTCTCTTTCATCTCAACATCTTCTGCACCCATTTTTTTATTTTTTTATTATTCTGCAACAACCGATTCAATTTGATGTTTAAACAGTTTGTTTTTATATTTGATTGAGTGATTAAATTAAATTTGGGGATATTTTTAAGAGGGTTTCTTTCTTTTGCTTCAAGTTAAGTCAGTCGTCTTTTCTTTTGTTTTAGTTTCACATTCAGTCCTCCAGTTATCCGAACTCGCCAATTTAATCCTTTTTCTTGTCAAGTATATTACCAAAATAATTCTTGTTTAATATTTTCTTCCGTCTCAATATTATTGTCCAAATTTTATTATCAAACGATATATTTCAAATGCTTAGAATTTTTTGTTGAACAATCAGGCGACATTTCCAAATCCCTTTACAGTGTGTGATATATCAAACAAGTATCAGGTGATATTGCCTAATCCTAATGAGTGATATCGCTAAAAACATCATATTCTTTGTCAATCAACATATATAATTGTTTTTCACATTTTCACAAAATTGTCAATAAGTTGTTTGAAATTGAAATTAAAAACTTTTTATACTTAAATTAAGCTATTTATGACTTAATAAGCTCTAATTATCCTCAAATTAATCAAATTTGATCGAATAAGCACTTCAAACGTGGTTACCAACAAAATGTCTCAAATAATTTTAAACTAAACATCAATATCAAACATAATAATCACTCTAATTCTCTTAATAAGCTCTAATTATCCTCAATCAATCATCAAAATAAGCTAATTTGATGAATTGATCCATTATGAATGTATAAGGTGTTGTACATTAAAGTCTGAGATTGAATAAGTTGTGATTAAGCACTAATAAGTTGTTTTACATGATGAATAAGCATTTGTAAATCCTCAAAACGTCATTCTCTTGCTATCATACCAGATGTAGGTCTTGATTCAAGCAATTGTTAACGATGTTTTGGTGTGTATTTGTATGTGTAACAGTAATAACCAACTTGTAACAAAATATGTAGACCTAGAGAATTTGTGTAACTGCTTTTCTTTATTGAATAGGAATTATGAGTACATATAATAAAATGAAATTTAGAATGCTACTTATAATAGAGATAATATATTACATGTACGGTCCCTAATCTATGTAACAGCATTATTATATGCCCCAACAGGTATTTGTAAAACGATGTGGTCCGGTAACGTATCCACGAATTTGCATTGCATGAAAAAAATTATGACTAGTTATACTCGGTTAATGATAGATTCAGAACTAGAAAAATAGACCTAACGACTGTTTCAGAAATAGAGAAACGAAGTCTCGCGTGTTTGCAAAGCTAACAAGGATGACAAACAGTAGGAGACTTCGTTTTATTACAAAATAATACGATTACTATAAATAAGAGACCGCATAACTTCACTTCCCGAATACCCAAATCGCCGGTGCCACGTATTTTGACTGACAAGAATAGCTTTAGGAAGAGGAGATAGCTTTGTGACAGGATATAGATCACCCGAGCTGTCACATCTGAGGAGGATGTTATGTGTCAAATAATCTTCATAGGAAATCAAAAGGATCAAATTCAACAGTATAATCATTATCACGGACAAACTGACGTGCATAAATCAAATTCTTGACAATATCAAGGGTAACAAGAACATTGTTTAAATGGAGTGTTAGAAAAGGAAATGACAAAATACTATGGCCAGAATTAGTAACAGGAATAGACTTCCCGTCATCAGCATACACAGACGAATAAATGCTTTTACTAAAAACAATACTAAGATTATTAATAGAATTATTATGATAAGAAAAAGCACTTGTATCCATGTTCCAGTATCTAGAAGTGGAATCTTGTAGGGTCATGTTGTTAAACACGTGTGAAATCAAAGTTTCTTGACCATGAGAAAAAGGGGTTGAAGTACCGTGTTGAAGATCATTGTTAAAACCAAAGGAGAAAAAAAAGGGGGGGTGTTGAGTTGTCTGTTCGGCTATTGTTAAAATCAACTAAAAAAATCGAGTTTAGGGTTATTTAAGATCTTAGACTTGATACCATGGTGAAGGTTATTCTCACTAATTCATAATGAATTACATGTCAATGTATATATATATAGCCATAACAAATAAGCTTAACCCTAAATAAATCATAATATAAGACAAACATTGGACACAATCATAATCAAATACGAATCATAATGAATTACATGTCAAAGTATATATATAGCCATAACAAATAAGCTTAATCCTAAATAAATCATAATCTAAGACAAACACGAATCATATTGAATTACATGTCAAAGTATATATATAGCCATAACAAATAAGCTTAATCCTAAATAAATCATAATCTAAGACAAAAATTGGACACAATCATAATCAAATACGAATCATAATGAATTACATGTCAAAGTATACATATAGCCATAACAAATAAGCTTAACCCTAAATAAATCATAATCTAAGACAAACATTGGACCCAATCATAATCAAATATGAATCATGGGCCTAACCAATAAATTAATCCACTAACAATAGCAAGCAAAGAAGAATTTCAAGCAATTGTGAAACATATTGCTTAGAAGTTCAAACAAGAATACTAATCGTTTTACGTAACAGAGCTAACTAACAACTAGAGATGGAAGCCGAAACGACTTCTCTTGGTGGCAACATCGTCACTAAAACTCTGAATGCTAGCAGCTCAAGCTATGCTAGAGCCCCGCCCGTATAGTAGCGGATAACCTTATGGGAAATTTTAATATCATTGGCAGTGCCAAGATGAATAGGTTCATCCATCTGAACTCAACTGAGATTTTCAAGGGGCTCGTGGAATTGTATGATATACATTTCAGGGCAAACTGGGACAAGATCTCAATGATGATTAACCCCTCTGACTATGGTACAGTTGACCCCGTTATCTACCTGGCTAAAGTTTATAACACTCACTGGTTCATTGATCTATACGTCTCTATTAGAGAGGCTTGCCTTAAGCACGAATGTGTTGGAGGTATCGGACCATTTTGATAAGGTTCAATCCACTCAATCAACTTACTATGATGGATACCTTACCCTTCTACTCTAATCATTGAAACCAACTCACATCAAAGGTGCACTAGAGGATGCCCTCTACATACTTGTGATTGCAAAACACAACAGCTGGACCTCCAGAACAAAAGATTATTTTGGTATCACTGGCTGGACTTTGAATCTGCAGCTCTTCCGAGTTGTGATCAGCACCATGAGGTCTGGTTGGCACGTGGCCACCCCATCCAACGACCCCTTAGGTCGCCCATTTTGGCTATTTGACTAGCATGAGACATACGCATATGCCTGGTTTCCAAAAGAAGAAAATTACAACATGGATGATGTCACTATGGCATTCATTCTCAGGGTTCCCTGCACTCCACCACTGTCGTCAAGGGACACATAAGATTTCCAACAGTTTCCGCGGAACGTCATTCCAGATGAAATCGATGTGAAGAAATACACTCGCAATATTCCGAATAGATTTCATAGCAATGTGGACCATCGTACTATTGAAAACCACCAGCTCACAGTCAAGAAGACTACTCAAGTCACTTATGAGAAACCAGTTCAGGTACAGACTACCACTGCTAGCGCCTAGCGGCTCAGGATCTGAAGCTCAGGAGCAAGAACAGAGGATTGTTCAATACTTTGTTGCAAGCTCACCAGCTATGGAGACTGTTACTGAAGACATAGAGATAGAATATAGGATTAATCTGTATAGGATTGTTAACTATAAGTGCTATGCTCCTGTCGTTAGAGATGTTGATGTCAATGTGCTCACAGCTTCGCACGAGATATTCTATAGGGAGTAGGTCTAGGAAGTCTTTTATTGTACTGAATTTTAATTTTAATGCAATGAAATTTTCTTTAGAATAGGTTGCAGGATTATATTTCTTAAGAGTATAGGTGGTGTTTGCTTCCTTTGATGTTTTTGATTTCTTTGTTCTTAAGTTCTTTGTTCTTTGTGGTGAAAGTGATAGTATGTTGTTGTTGTCTGCATCAGGTCTGCTCCGTTGCTCCAGTGTCTCCACGTCTTTCTTCAACATGCTCACACGCTCTTTAACGTTGGATTTCAGTACTGATGTAGTTCTCTTAGTCTTTAAACTTTGTAGATTCTTTGACTTTGACGAAGAATCATTCTGACTTTGTGTTGCCTTTTGAGAGAAATTCAATTAGTGATGTTGTTGGTATGAGCATGTGAAGAATCTGCACGATCAGTCCGCTCCAGAGCTTCCATAAGAGGAAAACATAAAAATGGTTAGTGATAAGCGGATTCCAGCACTTACAAGTTTGAACTTCGAGCGTGTTAACAGCATAGTGTGAAAACACAACTCTAATTCTCACAAAGGCTGTTCCTGAACTGGAGTCCCACAAGTGAGATAACGCGATGTACCGAAGTACACCTACAGTTCAGATGAGTCGCTGAGGTACACCGAAGCATCACCTCACGACTGTAGACCGTTTGAGACATACTAAGCGTAATCCACGGGGAGTTACCGAAGTGACCTGCTGTCAGGGCTGTTTGATGTTGACCCTGGCAGGAGTTTCCATTCAATCACTGAGGATCACATATGTGAACTTCTCATAAATGTTCTCGACAGATTGCTAAGATCTGTGAAGGACACGATAATATATCACTTGTGTTCTTATTGTTGAACGACAAGCGATGAATTGTCAAGTGTACCTAAGAGATCTTTTGATGAATCTCGTGGCTCTAGACCCAATAGTGCACTTTGGTTTTCCTGAGCGGAGACTAGGGAGAGGGTCTCCTTCTTCAATACCAGCAATTTCTAAGAGAATGCCGATAGTTTACGTAGGGTTCCCTATGAGAATGAAACAAGCTTCTGTTGAGAGAAACTTGAGTGGCAAAGAAGGTTTAGTGCATGCGTCACTGGGTCCATGACGACTTTGTTCTTCAATACCGGCGTCATCAAGTGACAACCAGTAGCATATGAATTGAACCCGGTGTCTGCCCTAATTTGAATAATCTGGAGGGCTATTTCTTTTCACCCTTTACTTTGCTTTTCTTTTTAATTCTTCAACTCCTTCTTTCTCCGATTCTCATTTTCTCCTTTTTATAATCATACCTAAGGACTTCTAATTCTAACTATTAGTAGTGTCCTTGGGTAGATCCCTCCGGCTCTGGCGGATCATAGGACGGTTATTCCTAACCTTAGTCACCTTATAACTCCATTGCCATAAAACCGATTTCTTGAAAATTTCTCAAAGTGTTTATGAATAAGAAACATTTTGAAACACTTCGAGATTTTTATTTTGCAGAAATACTCCCCTTCCACACATGCTTAAGTGTTTTGACAGAAATTTGCATGGTGAAAGAAGAGCGCGCACTTTTTGAATTGATCGACTCAAGATAGACAATCCCCTACGAGACACGGTTACGTTGCATAGTTAAAGAGTTACATTGTCAGCTTTTAGGTGACAACTAGCTCTAATAACTACCTTGAAGATGTGGACAACCCCGAAAGGTTGTCAAACCCATCAAAGTTCATGTCTATCAAGAGCTTCTCGAATAGGTACAATTTACTTGGATAAGTCTTGGAAGACAAATCTTTTCGATGTATGACTGTTCAGATTTCGTCAATTCATGGGTTGAAGTCTTATCACACGAAGATTCAGTAGCAATTCACAACATATTTTTTATCACATAATTTTTTCCCCCTCAAAAATGGCATATAAATGTTATTTTTGACGAAATTTTGATATTGAATATGACCATTTCGAGTTTTGTGGGAAGATTATCACGAAGAACAATTTGTGAACAAAGTTTTTAAGCAAATACTCCCCCTCAACAAGTGATATTAACTTTTGAGGTTTTGAAAATCATAAGGGGAAGTACTTGTCCTTTTGAGCAAAACCTTTTAAAAGTAAAAGGTTTGATAAGTTGTACTCAAAAGTAAGAAGCTTTCGCTCCTTTTATAAGGATTGTGGCACTGAAGCATACCACAGGGTCCTTTCATTACAAGAACGGGTTGTACACTGTTATGTGTGCACAAGCCATTGTCATAAAAAATCACACATCCAAATGCTAAGATAATAAACCAAATCAAGGGTTACCAGGAGAATCCGGTAGTCCAGCAATAACTCCAGGAATGCGTTCTGGACGTTGGTAGCCTGTGAGAGATATGCTGGGACGACCTCCTACGAAACTCTCCAAAGTTCTGAACTGGTCCCTTCTGAACAACCTTTCATCGATCCGCGTGATGATCCTTTTCACATCCCGTTTCTCCTGAGAATTCCATCGCTTTGGTGACCCAATGCCTTGTTGTATCGCCTTTAACCGATAAGCCAACCCATCCCTGACTTTCTTCAGTGTGTGATCTCCAAACTTATGAAGATCTTTACACGCCATCAAGCAGTTGCGATGTAGTTCACTACGGTAGACTACTCCAAACGGTTTGCTGATGAGAGTGTATTGAGGAAGATGCTTGATGTCGGGGAGGTCAAGCTGAGGTTTGGTGAGGTTGACACGTGTCTGATACGACTCAACGGCAAGTTGTAAATCTTCTACACGTTCCTGGATCATGATGCTTCTGATGAAGATTAGCACGGACTTGATGAATTCACGTTGGATTTCTGTCGAGAATTGTCTCATTCTTCCCTGTACCTTAGCAAGGTACAGATCTTCAATGTCATTGAGAGACAAATTCTGAAAGTCCGCTTCACAGAAACATAGTCCTCTTCGTCTTGTCTTTTGACCACGATTTTCTTGAGGAAAGTGTAGTCCCATTTAGACGAGAGAGCTACATGCTTAACAGCAACGATCCCTTTATCACTGAACACTTCATGTGTAGACTTTTGAACCTGGCAGCTTTTGTAGTAGATTCTTCGGCGTTCAGGCCAATGGTGAATCCCATACATTGCATCAATGTCATACTTCTCCACGCTGTTGGCAAACATGTGAGAGGCCTTTTCTTCGATGGCTATGCAGTTTGAGTAAATGGCTTCCGGGAACGGAAGCGTTAGTGATGTAGCGTATTTCTTTGAAACATCGCTGCCATGTAGAAGAAATTCCAGGTCTTTGTTGAAGAAGTAGCGATATAGAATCTTTGGTTGATCTGGTTGGCCAATCGTTGGTAGAGGTCTGGTCCAGTCTGTGTAGTATGGAGCCTTGTCTTTTCTGGTGAAGTCAATGTTCGCTTCAGGGTTGAGCCAATCGATGTTGTTCGACATGGCTCGTGCTATGTTTTCAAGATGATATTCAACTTCAATAGCACTTTTCGAGCTGTCTTTGAGCAGTTGAAAAGCTTCATTCTTGATGCGTTTTAACTCTGACTTGGTCATCTTCTTCACCCGAAACTTTTCTTGAAGTAACTTAGCATGCTCCAATGTTCGACCTTCTACCATATCTTGACCTTCAGGTAGGGAGGGAGTAGCATCAACAAGTGTAGAAAACCAGTCATATTCGGTGTCATCTTCGTCTAGCCATGAGACGACATCAGCCTTAGCTGTCTTCTTCTTCTTCGGCCTAGATGAGGATGCTGGTTTCTTTGCAGTGTCGGGAGAGGTGGGTTGTTGTTGGGGCTCAGGGACTTCCTCATCGTCACCACCAGTGTATTCAAAATGATCACCGGTTTTCTCTGTGGAGGGTGGTAACTCAGAGTCCTGAGGTTTATCAGCAGAAGAATGTGGAGGGGATCGTGTGTCAGTTGGAGTCCTTTGGGGTGGTGGTGGCATAGAGGAGGGTTCACCAGACTTCTTTGGACATTTAGGCTCCTTATCTTTGTCCTTATCCTTATCATCATCGTCTCTTGGACGCTTAGGCCTTTCAGCTTGCTCCTTGCATGAAGTCTTGAGTTGATATTCCAGTAATGCCTCAAATAGTTTACTTTCATCAGAGGTGAAAGTTGCAGATCGTTGAGACATTTGTAGCACCAGCTTGGAAATCAACTCTGCATCAGAGAGAACTGCAGGCTCAATTGGATTGATCGTCATTGTTACCGGGGTGGATTGCATTGTTTGCTTGACCAATTTCATGAGATTTGGATAGAGCTGTCTGGTGAACATCTCCTTTGTCACGCCAGGAACAGTGTCGAGAAGAAACTTGTGAGTATATCCCTTAATCATCTCGTTCAGTTCCCCTTAGACATTACGTTGCATAAACTTCTGGATATACTCCCTTTCACTTGACATCTTGTCTATCTCGTCATGTAAAATATTGATACTGTCAGCGAGTTGATTCAGCTTTTTGTTGGTTACGTCTTTCTTCCTGACTTGCTTGACAGCATTGACAATCTTTGTCTTAGCCCGGGATATCCAAGAGTCGGTTGGTTTCCTCACTGACTTGGATGTGGATCTGGTTGTGCCTTTGGATGGTGGAAGTGAAGAGTGAGAAGACGAGTCTGATGATGATGAGACATGAGGTGGCTCAGGATCCTCAGGTGGCTCAGAAGTTTCCTCCTTGGAGCGTGCAGGATTGTCTAGAAGAAAATCATCATAATCAATATCTTCAGCATTTCCAGACTTAGCCGTTTCATCAGCCTTAGTATCTTCACCAGGAGTTTTCTCAGTCTTTTCCATGTCTGGTTCCTCAAATTCGTAGTTGATGGAATCCTCTATCTGCCTTTGTTGTTTTTCGTGGGTGGTGGTACCAGTTCCCTTATCGGGTTGATTAACCGCATCGGAAACTGGTGTGGCTTGAGTTCCACCACTTGACCCTCCAGGGCCACGAGTTTGATCCAGTACGAATTCATCGGCAAGATATTTGAGTCTGAGGTTCTTCAACTTCTTTTGATAGTCTCTTTCCTCATCAAATGGTTCTTCTTCAGAACTTTCCTTATCATGCTCAAGCACAAGAGTTTTCCCTTTACCTTTATCAGCTTTTGGACTGGGAGGTTTAGCTACTGTTTGAGTGTCATCGATTGCAGTTTCAGAGTAGGTGACCTCTTCGTCTGATTCAGTTTCCTCAGAGCTTTCATCCATTAGCTTTTGTTGCGGTTCATGCTTAGGAATAGGGATGGCTTCCTTAGAGGGAACTTTCCTTTTGAGAGTATGTGACCTCTTAGGAAACTTTCTCTGACTCTCAGTGCTTGTAACACTCCCTGCACTGCCTCTCCTGGTTTTCCTAGTAGGTGTACCAGAGGACTTTTCATCAAGAAAACCTACTTTGCCTTCATCAACCGCTATCAGATACCTTTTGTATGAATGAAGTTGTTTGACTGTATCATTTAGAAGGTGATCTGGCAACACTGCACCTTGTTTCTTTGTTGTTGATTCCTTAAATCTGATTGTGAGTGTAGGCTCATACAACATGGAGTGATTGTTGGGGTCATTGAGTCTCAAGGGAATATCAGGATTATACCCTAGAGCTCTTTGGATCAACAGTTTGGTATATCTGATATATGGGATCTTGGTGCCAAGCTTTTTGAGGAAAGACATCATGTCTTCCCATATCAGAGCTTCAACTTCAATGTGTTTCATGTTGCCCAAAGCCCAAAAGATCTGGAGTTCCATGAGCTTGGGATGCTCATAACCACTATCACGTCCAGAAACGGATTTAACAATCATAATGTAGAGGGTTCTCCATGGCTGGGGAATATTCGTAAGATCCACGGAAGAATGCTTTGTGATTACTCCTTCAGCTTCGTCATAACCAATGTCGACCATGAATTGAAGAACGACCTCTTCAGTTGGTGTGGCATTGTATTCGGTTGGCTCGATGACAGGAACAAGAAGAATAGCCCTTAAATCTGCTGGTGTGATGGTGACTTGTTTGTGGTTTAGCGTCACTGTCACATCATTTTGACCTTTGATCTTTCGCATTGTATGCCAGAATTGGTGAATGTAGATCTCCGGCACTGTAGCAGAGTTGGTGAGCACGTTCTGATAGGGGTGAGTCTGTGAGTCTTCAGAATATCCACTGCAATCTCACATGAAGACTCTGAACAGGTGAAACTATCAAAATCAACTCTAAGGTTGTTCTTTCCGATCTTCATTGGATAACCATGAGGGAAGATATCTTCAACAGTGAGTACATTTGGTGCTTCCACATTTTGCATTTGAGCGTCCATGTCGTGATCTGAAAAATATTTAGCCAAAAGAACCAACATATCGAAAGACATTACGTTAGTCAACAGTTGATTTTATTGTCTATTATTTGAATGTGATATGTCGATGATTGTTACGAGTCCAATGTCACTTGTTAGTCCAGTCCAAAGACGTCGTGATAAGTTTCGTGAGTTGGTTAACTTTGAGTTTTAAAGTCCAAGTTTTCACTTATTTTTCACAACTTATTAAACATTTAAGCTTATTAGTGACATTTTGGTTTCGTGGCGTTATGATTTATTTATTTACAAGTTTGCACGCGTAACAATTCATAATTTTGGTTAAAAACTAGGCTTAGGCGTAGATTTTGCAAGCTTATGCGTAAACAGGATTGGTATACGCGTAAGCATAAGATTATGCGTAGGTTCTTGACTTACGCGTAAGAAATATTACGCGTAGTAAAAGAGGGCCTTAGGTGATCCTTATGCGTAGATGTTCAAGTAACCTTGATTCAGAATAATTCATGCGTAGAAACCTAAAATAAAGTCACCATGACACCTATATTATCATCTATATCCATTCCTTTTCAGTTCTAATCATGGAAACACTTTCAAGCAGTTATGCGTAGAAACAGGTTACGCGTAAACTTAAAACCCTAAAGTTCAATTTCTACGAGCTAGTGAGTTGTTTTATGCAAGTTTTAACATCTAAACCTAAGTGGATCAAAAGTACCCAAATGCTATGAACATAAACCCTAACTTTCAATTTGAACGCAATTAGTGTTTCTGGGTAAGTTCTAGCCCTAGATTTGGTTAATTCATCATGTAAACAACATTACTTTACTATCTTTTTAACCAGAAACATTCACATTTGAAAACCTCCAAACTTACGCATAAACCCTAAATATCAATCTCGTTCAATTCGTGTATCTGGGTGAGTTTTGATGATAAAAATGGTATCATAGAGATTATACAAACTTTTTGACACTACCATTTCAACCACAAACACTCACACTTGATTAGGTGTTCATACGCTTATGCGTAGAACACAAAACCATTCCTAGGTTAAGATTTAACCGTTAGTTTTTAAAGCGACTCAAAACCTTTGTTTAAAATCTTGTTAAAAACACAGAAACACTTACAAAATGAAGATCAAGTACATGGATTTGTAGATGGATTTTTAGGCGTAAGATTGGGTGGTTGAGTAATAAATGAGAAGAGTTAACGTTGGTTGAGGTGTTTTGTTTAAAAAGAATATGAGCTTTTGACAGTTTTAGTCCCTCCACCTTAACCATTTACAACCAATGCCCATAACTTCCCTTTTGGTTACCAAACGAAAGATTTTTATGGAAAGAAACTTGACGACACTCCTCCTCGGCTTAAGAAATAATGAAATTTTATAAATTTTAGTTCGAGGAGTGTCAGTAAACCAGAAATGTGACCACCATTGATAAAGAAACAACCGGGATGAGGTAACATGCAAGTACAAGGTTTTATGAAACCGAAAAAATATTTACTTTCTCTCCCTCAACATGTGACAACTCATATTTTCAGGTCATTTTTCAAAACATTATTCATGCTTCACCATTTATCGTTTATCGTAAACTAGGTTTACGAGTATCAAATTCGCGTAACCTTAATGGTTTAGCTGTGAATTCATGAACAATCATTAAGGACATTCCATATAGACTAGATTTAGTCTACATATCATTAGCATCATTATCATCATATTAGTTCATGCATGGTTTTGCATTTTTCATTAAACGTATAACTTTTATTAAATAAACGTTATCGCATAATTAATTATTTTGAACAATTGATCCGATACTTCCAAAAATTATCCCGATATATTTTTATACTTATATTAAGATTATAAAAATAATATTATGAGTTTACCCAATGTTTTAAATTTATTTTGTATATAAATTGTTATATTTATATAATTACGACGGTTTTCTTAAATATTACACGATAATTATTATTTCACTTAAATTTTTGCAAGAAATGTATTTTTATAATTTTTATAACTTCAATATGTTTTATTTTGACCCGTTAAAATTTATTTTTAGTTGACGCTATTTTACAAGCTTAAATGTACTTAATTACTTAACTATATTTACAAAAACACATTTACTTTACATTATACATAATAAAAAAAAAAAAAAAAAAAAAAAAAAAAAATTAAGTGATGACTAATACCCCCTTGTCGGCACAAGGGGGTGAGTCATTGAGTTTTTGCAAAATATCTTACTAGTTAATGTATTATACTCTTAAACTTTAACACATACAACTTATTATTCACAAGTGTTTAGATCAAAATATTCTCTCTTTCTTTCTCTCTTGCAAACCGGCAACCATAAGGAACCAAGAAGGAGGATCATCAAAAATTTCTAATCAAGTTATTTACACTCTAGCATCACTCTTGATTAAGGTTGTGAAATAAAAAAACCTTGGGTGATTTAGGATAAAACCATTGATCATAAACCTCATCAAGTTAACTAGTAAGCATTTCATATACATCATCATCTTTCATATTTATTTCATATTCATTTCATCATATTTGAGCAAAACATGCAAGTCTTATGGATGTTTATACCACTTTTTCATTGTTTTTAAGAGTTATATATATATATATATATATATATATATATATATATATATATATATATATATATATATATATATATATATATATATATATATATATATGTCATCCTATAATTACTCCTTGTAATATATCACTTTTGGTGATGTCTAGGAACCCATGACATCCTAAGAAGGTGTATGGTAGGATTAGAATAGCTTCGGAGTTGTTTTGAATTGGTTGGAATAGGTTTGGCGCGTGAAAAACTCATTTCGACAAGTTTTCTAAAGGGTCTGTCCTTATTTTCGAAATCTGGAATTCTCGACAGTAGGTAAAAATTTTTGGCCTAGATATTTAGAAAATACACTTTAAAACGAAAACGTGGCCGCTTGAACGGATTAAAACGGAGCTATAACGGAGAAGTTATGAATTTTTCAAGTTAGGCGACGAAAACTATAAAATTCTGAAAATTCAGCATGTTACGTCTACTTTGTACGAGTCAAAAATGAGGCTTAGGCGTTATAAATTGTGTCGACTTATCAAAAATATATTAGTATACTTTGATACGAAGCTAAGGACATACAAAATGTAGAAAACGGACTTGTAACGATTAAATTATACACGTTTACACAAAGTTGCCGTAACTTTATTATATAAGAAAAACTATTATATTTCTATTAGACAAGTATTACGGCAACAAGTGACCATGTTAAAGTTTGTTTTTAACATTGATGTAGAACTTTTTATAAAGTGATGTCTTCTAGTAAAAGTAATTTCACCTAGCCTATTTTCCAAAATGTCCAACCGTTCATCAAACGGAGTTGTAACGAGTAAAATACGGTCACTTAAACTTTGCCGAAAACCACCCTTAAACGATATTTTGGACTAAAGTACCATACTTAACCTATATTTTTCTTTGTGATCGAGACCTCTAGAATGGAAACTTAAACACTAAAACTTTGAGATAATGATACGAGCTTCCCAAAATCGTTGAGTTTGTTTCCTAACGCTCGATGTGCACCATTTTACGACTAGCTTTTCGAGGCCGTTTTAGTCACTTTCATGGAAATTTCAACGACATTATTTTACGACGAAAAGTTATAATCTCTTAATAAATCACTAAATGATTATCGTCGGATATCATTTCAACGTAAATATATGTAAGTAATTTAAAAATGGTCAAGACGTTATACGATTATTTTTCGACGATAAGTATTATTTTCAAAAATTCACAAGTGGTATAGATATCATACGAATTGCATGCATAACATTACATCATGACTTATTATATATCATATCATTCATAATAGGTCGCAGTTAGAGATTGCGCATCATTTCAATGTACTCACTTTTGTCATCGCATCATTGTACCAAGTGAGTTCATAGCCCCACTTTCTATTACTTATTTGTTTTACAAACTCTTGGGGGGAGATACATGCTACATTTTTAATCGAACACAAATGCTTTGAACTGTATGCTATATCTAAATGTTTTATTGTCACTAAGTAATCAATTGCCATGTTTGAAGTC
Source organism: Chrysanthemum seticuspe (assembly GCA_019973895.1). Classification (NCBI taxonomy): domain Eukaryota; kingdom Viridiplantae; phylum Streptophyta; class Magnoliopsida; order Asterales; family Asteraceae; genus Chrysanthemum; species Chrysanthemum seticuspe. The sequence goes on along the minus strand of BPTQ01000006.1, from coordinate 124,930,756 downwards.
CCTACATCATGCACCATTAGTCACTTGCGAGTGAGCGCGAATATTGTGAATAGGCCTATTGGAATTAACACTCCCGTTCTTATTGACCCAGTTAGGGGAAATCGAACGCACTATATTTGAATCATTAAGGTAAATTGGCAAGTTTACCATATTAGGGCTGCGATGAAACGATTTTTACCAATTTCTATTGGTACGAGGTTTACGCTTTGGTTGTCATGAACTTAGTGAAATAAATGCTGTTTTGTTTTCAACGATGAGTGTGAAACAACGTAACTCACACTACGAATATGGTGTTCAAACGAATTAATTAAACCTATGGATTTCACTCAACCTTTGTGTTGACAGTTTTAAGCATGTTTTATCTCAGGTATCTAAGGCATACACTTCATGGCATGCATGTGGACTTATTACAGAGTCGTGGTGACGACGCGTCTCTCATGGGATTTATACACTATAAAAACATCGTTTGAATTATAACAAACTTATTTCCGCACAAGTTGATTTTCATTTGGGACCTATACTTTGTAAACTCTGATTATTTTATTAAATCAAACGATGTATTTTCCAAACGACACTTTAGGTCGTTCAATATAACTGTGATTGTGATGCTATGACAGTCAACTCCCAGGAATTCCATTCCGCTGCAAAACAGGTAATTTGGGGGTGTGACAGATTGGCATCAGAGCTTCAGTTATAGAGAACTAGGTTGCATCATTGACCCTAGACTATAACTACATCATCATAGCATCTCATCATTTCATCATAAGTGCATATTCACTTTACATGCGGTGTATGCCTACATTTTTCGAGTTATTTACCTTCATTTCAAATCGATTGTCACATGGATGCCTTCAAATACTCATCCCATTATCCTTTCCTCATACTCTAATGTGGAGAATGCCTTGTCATTCCCTATCACAATTTTAATATCAGCTGATTCATCACCAATAACGTCGAATGCCGAGGTAAAACCTTTAAGTACGGCAAAGTCACTCTCACTCCTTTGTTTCACCACTAACATGTTGAGTTACACGTTATTCACACATTAAGTCACTAAACCATCATACATTTGAAGCGCTTACGACATCTCATAACCCATTTCTTAGGAAACCGTCGATTATTTTGAAAAATAACCTCAAATTTATTATCTCATATCGCATCTCTTTAGAGCGCTTATTTTTAACATAGGACTTTGCTACATCTCACCTTTCCTCTTATTTTGAAGAAGTTATGGCGCCGAAGAAAGCTCCACAAGTTTTGATTCAAGAGGCTATGCAAAAGTTTGTGAGGGATAGTATAGCCAATGCATTAAGGACTGAAAGGGCAACAGTGGCGGCTGCTGCTGAGGCTGCGGCTACTGCCGAAGCCACTAGACTTGCCAATGCTGCCGAGGCTGCAGCCACTGCTGAAGCCGCTTGACTCGCCACTGCCGCTGAGGCTGTAGCTAATGCTGAAGCTGCCCGGCTTGCTAATGCCGCCGCGGCTGCGGCAACTGCTGAAGCTACTAGAATTGCGAGGGAAGCTGAAGCCGCTAGACTTGATGCTGCTGCAGGAATTGCAGGAGGGTCCGAGGTTAGAAGTTGTTCGTATAAGGATTTTAAAAGCGGAGATCCCACTAAGTTCAAGGGCACTGAAGGGGCCACTGCCATGGTTCGATGGTTCGAGAAAATGGAGTCTGTGTTTTTGTTATGTAATTGCCCGGAGGATAGCAAGGTTAAGTTTGCTACGAGTACACTACTTGATGGGGCAATGTCTTGGTGGAACTCGTATGCCCAGCCTATGGGAATGGAAAATGCTTTCAAGCTCACTTGGGAGCAATTCAAAGGTTTGTTAACGAAGAAGTATTGTCCGCGTACGGAAGTGAAAAAGTTAGAGACCGAATTCTATGAACTGGTAACTATTGGGTATGACATTGATACTTACATTCGAAGGTTTCAAGAATTGGCCGCGTTATGTCCGTCTATGGTTTCGGACAACGAGAAGCTACTGGAGGCTTTCATTGGGGGACTTCCCGAGATTATTCAAGGTGATGTGATTTCCTTTGATCCGCAAACGATTGAAGAATCTATTCGAGTATCTCAAAAGCTCATGGCACAAGTATTGAAGGGAGAAAACATTACCAACACCAACCGTAACAACAATACCAACAACCGCACCAACTACAACAATAACCAAAACAACAACAACAACGACGATAACCAAATCAACAACAACAAAAGAAAATGGGAATATGACCAAGGAGGTTATAATAACAACAACCAAAACCGTAACACTAACCATCATCAACAACAGAATAGAAGGCAAGAAGCTGCAATGGTTTATGTTGCTGCACCAATAGAAGGCAGAGGTTATGCTGGAACACACCCACTATGTAATCGATGTAAGTTTCATCACTCGGGTCCTTGTCCTGCCAAGTGCCACAAGTGACAAAAATCAGGACACCTAGCCAGGGATTGTAGAGGTAAAGCCGTAGTCACATGCTTCGGATGTGGGGAACAAGGACACTATCGGAACCAATCTCCCCAAAACCAAGGTCAACAAGTTGAAGGTGCTCTTGGGAAAGCATACATGTTAGAAGGAGGTGAAGCTCAACAAGATTTCAACAACGCGGAAGACTGAAGAAGTTCGGAAACTAACAGTCTTATTTTCCTTATGTACTATGTCATACTAAGTTTATGTCTTCCATCGTATCCGGATCTTTATAACTTAAGATGTATTATTGTTTGATAAACCACTCGTTGTAAAATATTCTCCTCTATCGTACTTTATTTTCTTTTCGATTTGTTATCACTTACGAGAATTTTAATTCCTTTTACTTTAACTATCATTTTAACGACATGGTTTAAATCTATGTAAGCATTGAGAGTTATAACAACTAAACCGAACGTCACATTATCGTTCCTTAATTATACATAGCCTAGCTAACTATGTCTAATTCTGGAGGGATCATGTTATGTTGGGAGCAGTTATTTATAAATCTTAGTGTAAGCAAAATTTTCACACATTCCAAAAAGACAAAGTGATGCTCATCGAAGATATTCATCCAATATTTTCTTTACTACGATGTTTTGTACGCTCTCAATCATCGATAACCATAACGACACCTCTTCATGTCTTCTTTCCTCGATATTCATCACAAACTCAAAAATTCGATAGACTAACACGAACTGAATTCAGGGACTGAATTCCTTTTTGGATGGGCGAATGTGACAACTCATATTTTTAGGTCATTTTTCAAAACATTATTCATGCTTCACCATTTATCGTTTATCGTAAACTAGGTTTACGAGTATCAAATTCGCGTAACCTTAATGGTTTAGCTGTGAATTCATGAACAATCATTAAGGACATTCCATATAGACTAGATTTAGTCTACATATCATTAGCATCATTATCATCATATTAGTTCATGCATGGTTTTGCATTTTTCATTAAACGTATAACTTTTATTAAATAAACGTTATCGCATAATTAATTATTTTGAACAATTGATCCGATACTTCCAAAAATTATCCTGATATATTTTTATACTTATTTTAAGATTATAAAAATAATATTATGAGTTTACCCAGTGTTTTAAATTTATTTTGTATATAAATTGTTATATTTATATAATTACGACGGTTTTCTTAAATATTACACGATAATTATTATTTCACTTAAATTTTTGCAAGAAATGTATTTTTATAATTTTTATAACTTCAATATGTTTTATTTTGACCCGTTAAAATTTATTTTTAGTTGACGCTATTTTACAAGCTTAAATGTACTTAATTACTTAACTATATTTACAAAAACACATTTACTTTACATTATACATAAAAAAAAATAAAAAAAAATAAAATAAAAAAAAATAAAAATAAATTAAGTGATGACTAATACCCCCTTGTCGACACAAGGGGGTGAGTCATTGAGTTTTTGCAAAATATCTTACTAGTTAATGTATTATACTCTTAAACTTTAACACATACAACTTATTATTCACAAGTGTTTAGATCAAAATATTCTCTCTTTCTTTCTCTCTTGCAAACCGGCAACCATAAGGAACCAAGAAGGAGGATCATCAAAAATTTCTAATCAAGTTATTTACACTCTAGCATCACTCTTGATTAAGGTTGTGAAATAAAAAAACCTTGGGTGATTTAGGATAAAACCATTGATCATAAACCTCATCAAGTTAACTAGTAAGCATTTCATATACATCATCATCTTTCATATTTATTTCATATTCATTTCATCATATTTGAGCAAAACATGCAAGTTTTATGGATGTTTATACCATTTTTTCATTGTTTTTAAGAGTTATATATATATATATATATATATATATATATATATATATATATATATATATATATATATATATATGTCATCCTATAATTACTCCTTGTAATATATCACTTTTGGTGATGTCTAGGAACCCATGACATCCTAAGAAGGTGTATGGTAGGATTAAAATAGCTTCGGAGTTGTTTTGAATTGGTTGAATAGGTTTGGCGCGTGAAAAACTCATTTCGACAAGTTTTCTAAAGGGTCTGTCCTTATTTTCGAAATCTGGAATTCTCGACAGTAGGTAAAAATTTTTGGCCTAGATATTTAGAAAATACACTTTAAAACGAAAACGTGGCCGCTTGAACGGATTAAAACGGAGCTATAACGGAGAAGTTATGAATTTTTCAAGTTAGGCGACGAAAACTATAAAATTCTGAAAATTCAGCATGTTACGTCTACTTTGTACGAGTCAAAAATGAGGCTTAGGCGTTATAAATTGTGTCGACTTATCAAAAATATATTAGTATACTTTGATACGAAGCTAAGGACATACAAAATGTAGAAAACGGACTTGTAACGATTAAATTATACACGTTTACACAAAGTTGCCGTAACTTTATTATATAAGAAAAACTATTATATTTCTATTAGACAAGTATTACGGCAACAAGTGACCATGTTGAAGTTTGTTTTTAACATTGATGTAGAACTTTTTATAAAGTGATGTCTTCTAGTAAAAGTAAGTTCACCTAGCCTATTTTCCAAAATGTCCAACCGTTCATCAAACGGAGTTGTAACGAGTAAAATACGGTCACTTAAACTTTGCCGAAAACCACCCTTAAACGATATTTTGGACTAAAGTACCATACTTAACCTATATTTTTCTTTGTGATCGAGACCTCTAGAATGGAAACTTAAACACTAAAACTTTGAGATAATGATACGAGCTTCCCAAAACCGTTGAGTTCGTTTTCTAACGCTCGATGTGCACCATTTTACGACTAGCTTTTCGAGGCCGTTTTAGTCACTTTCATGAAAATTTCAACGACATTATTTTACGACGAAAAGTTATAATCTCTTAATAAATCACTAAATGATTATCGTCGGATATCATTTCAACGTAAATATATGTAAGTAATTTAAAAATGGTCAAGACGTTATACGATTATTTTTCGACGATAAGTATTATTTTCAAAAATTCACAAGTGGTATAGATATCATACGAATTGCATGCATAACATTACATCATGACTTATTATATATCATATTATTCATAATAGGTCGCAGTTAGAGATTGCGCATCATTTCAATGTACTCACTTTTGTCATCGCATCATTGTACCAAGTGAGTTCATAGCCCCACTTTCTATTACTTATTTGTTTTACAAACTCTTGGGGGGAGATACATGCTACATTTTTAATCGAACACAAATGCTTTGAACTGTATGCTATATCCAAATGTTTTATTGTCACTAAGTAATCAATTGCCATGTTTGAAGTCCCTACATCATGCACCATTAGTCACTTGCGAGTGAGCGCGAATATTGTGAATAGGCCTATTGGAATTAACACTCCCGTTCTTATTGACCCAGTTAGGGGAAATCGAACGCACTATATTTGAATCATTAAGGTAAATTGGCAAGTTTACCATATTAGGGCTGCGATGAAACGATTTTTACCAATTTCTATTGGTACGAGGTTTACGCTTTGGTTGTCATGAACTTAGTGAAATAAATGCTGTTTTGTTTTCAACGATGAGTGTGAAACAACGTAACTCACACTACGAATATGGTGTTCAAACGAATTAATTAAACCTATGGATTTCACTCAACCTTTGTGTTGACAGTTTTAAGCATGTTTTATCTCAGGTATCTAAGGCATACACTTCATGGCATGCATGTGGACTTATTACAGAGTCGTGGTGACGACGCGTCTCTCATGGGATTTATACACTTTAAAAACATCGTTTGAATTATAACAAACTTATTTCCGCACAAGTTGATTTTCATTTGGGACCTATACTTTGTAAACTCTGATTATTTTATTAAATCAAACGATGTATTTTCCAAACGACACTTTAGGTCGTTCAATATAACTGTGATTGTGATGCTATGACAGTCAACTCCCAGGAATTCCATTCCGCTGCAAAACAAGTAATTTGGGGGTGTGACACAACACTTGATCGAAAAAATACTGAATTTTGAAAGATTAGAGTGTTGACGGAAGATTTGTACTTGCCATGTTAAAAGAAATATAGATAGAAGAATATTTTTGTTGTTTTATCAGATTTTATATTTTTGTATTTTGTTTTTTAAAAATATTTACAAAATAGGTGTTGGTGTTTGACTGGTTTTAAGAATGTTTTAAAAGTTCATCCAATTCCTCTGGAGTAAAACACCGCATACCAATCCGGTGGACCAACTCATTAAACCTAGCAGGAGCTAAGGCTTTGGTGAGGAGATTTGCCAATTGGTATTCAGTACCCACAAAGTATAATTCAACAGTACCCTTTTCCACGTGCTCCTTGATGAAATGATATCGAAGATCGATGTGCTTTGATTTCGAATGTTGAACAGAGTTGCACGAGATCGCAATAGCACTCCGATTGTCGCAGTACATCGGGATTCTGTCAAATACGTAACCATAGTCTTTGAGTTGTGTTCTCATCCAAATGACTTGAGCACAACACGCCGACATGGCTACATATTCTGCTTCGGTTGATGACAGCGATGTACAATCCTGCTTCTTCGATTGCCATGACACCAGTTTATCACCAAGAAATTGTAATGCTCCTGAAGTACTTTTCCGTGAGTCTAAGCATCCTGCGTGATCAGCGTCTGAAAAAGTTATTAGTTCAAAACCAGAATCCTTCGGATACCAGATCCCCAAGTTAATGGTTCCCTTGATGTATCGGAGGATTCTTTTAGCCTCTGAGAGGTGAGTTTCAGTTGGTCTTGACTGATAACGGGAGCAAAGATATACATCAAACACAATATCAGGCCTGCTAGCTGTTAGATACATGACAGACCCAATGATACTACGGTATTTGGTAGGGTCCACCAATTTCCCATGTAAATCAGCGTCTAGTTTCTTGGTGTGAGCCATTGGTGTGGCATAGGTGTCGCAGTTTTGCATTCCAAATTTGTTAAGAAGTTCAAGGGCATATTTGGACTGACTTAAGAAAATACCACGAGGTGATTGATGAACTTGCATTCCGAGAAAGAATGTGAGTTCACCCATCATTGACATTTCAAAATGTTTTGTCATTAGTTTTGCAAAAGCATTTGAGTATTTTAAATGTGTTGACCCAAAAATGATGTTATCCACATAGATTTGAACGATTAAGATGTGAGCCCCGTGATATTGTATGAAAAGTGTAGGATCGACCGAACCTTTTGTGAAATTATTGGCAATGAGGAAGGATGATAACTTATCGTACCACGCCCTTGGAGCTTGTTTGAGTCCGTACAGAGCTTTGTTCAGTTTGTAGACGTGGTTCGGGAACTCTGGATCAACGAATCCTTCTAACTGGCAGACATAGACTGTTTCTTTCAGTTGACCATTCAGAAAAGCAGTTTTGACGTCCATCTGAAAGACGGTTATATTCATATGAGCCGCGAACGCCAGAAATATCCGAACAGCCTCAAGACGAGCAACCGGATCGAATGATTCTTCAAAGTCAATACCCTCTTCCTGTCTATAACCCTTAGCCACCAGACGTGACTTATTTCTGATTACGTTCCCTTCAGCATCCAATTTGTTTTTCCAAATCCATTTGAGACCAATGACGTAGACCCCTGTTGGTCTTTCAACCAGTTCCCATACTTCAAGACGTTTAAACTGATTGAGTTCTTCCTGCATGGATTCAATCCAGTTGTCTTTGGTCATTGCGTCTTTAATGTTTTTAGGTTCAGATTGGCAGACAATAAGTGCATAAATGCAATGTTCACCATCTGTGTAAAGACGTTTTCTAGTTACGACTGGTTGATTCGGGTTACCAATAATATTCTCAAGAGGATGGTCTTTTGTCCAACGATGTGTAGAGGGTTGATGTTGGTATACATTGTGCAGATTTGGAGGATTCAAATGGCTTGTAGATGATTTCGCAACATCAGGTGCAGCAGTTTCATTAGCAAACGGGTTAAAGAACGCATTTGGATCAAAATCTGCAGGTGGGGGTACTTCATCGTTCAGAACATCATCAACTAGTTCAGCGTCGTTGGAAGCAGTTTGTTCAACTGTTGTTGTAGAGTCAACTGGTGGTGCTTCTTCAACAGTAGTTGTTGTAGCAGGTGTATCAGGTATTGGAATATGATCAGGTTGAGCAGCGGAAACATTGGATACACCTGGAGCACGTTCATCAATATCATCACTAAACAGAGGAGCAAATAGCTTTTCCATTTGTTGACGAGTAAGCTGGGGGCTTGGTTCAGCTGATGATGGGGTTAGAGGGAAGTTTAAACGGTTGTGATCGGGTTCCAAGCTGTTATGCTCAGAAGCCATTTCAGTAAGCTCATCGAAATTTGCATGAATCGTTTCCATAACCTGCTTTGTCCGACGATTCCAGATCCGGAAACCCTTAGAATTTTCACAATAACCTATAAAGACTCCAATGTCAGCTTTGGCTTTGAGCTTACTAAAGTCATCACGATCATTATTCGGATAACAAAGGGATCCAAATACATGAAAGTGTTTGAGGTTCGGTTTATGGTTGTGGATAAGCTCATAAGGTGTTTTGTTGTGGCGTTTGGTAATCATTGAGCGATTTTGAGTGTAGCATGCAGTTGACACGGCTTCAACCCATAAGTAATCCGGAAGTTTAGCATTGATTAACAGATTTTGAAGCAAGATTTTGACAAGATAGCATCACCAAAAATCAACCAATGATAAAAAACCGACCTTGCTCTTGATACCAATGTTAGGACCGTATATTTGGTTGATATGGTGAATCGGGAGGTCTTGGAAGATGGAAGAAAGCCATCTTCAAGTTAGAGAGAGAAGCTAGAGAGAGAAGGGAAAACTAGTGTGTGTTTTATTTATAAAGATGAAAGGATTACACTAAGTCTCACCCCTCCATGGAAGTATGGAGGGGTATTTTTACCCAAACACTTACATCTATCACTAAATGACATAACAAGCCTTTGTGTTTAAGGTAATAAAGATAGAAAATGTAATCCCGTCAATGTCGTTTCATTTACGAGTTAGGAGCGATTCCAACACACCCATATGATTAAGAGACGTCGGCTCCGTCTCCTCATAGGGCATGTAAACCCAGCAATTGTAAGCAAGAAGATGATTTTTGCGAATTTGGATTATTACACAAAAGGTTTACATGGTGTTTGGTATGAAGAGTAAGATGATCATCAATAAATGTTAACACGAGTGACCAGTTTAGTTAAAAGACATTCCTTCTTAAAATAGTTTATAACTAACTGAAAGATTACATGTTCTGATAATTCAAACAGCCCACCGTAAACATGTTACCATTATATCCCCTATGATTAAACAATCAGTCTTCCAGTAAGACGAATGATACTTGACCTCGTTAAACAAAGACAAGAAAGACAAACCACAACACATGCAGCAGTTATGCAAGTGAAAACATAGCTAAAGCTGGATTAAGAAAATTGTAATACATGTAATAATGATTATACATTCAAGAGTTTCCTTAGAATGATAAAAACATAAATGCCTGAAGTTGCTCAGTATCAAACTTTGTTCTTTTACACACTTTAGAAAGCCATCTAAATGTACAACCACAAACAATTATAAAAAATTCGATTTAATAACCACATTGTCCACACGCTGTCTGGAATTTTTGATCTCATGGTCCTGAGGCAGATGTGCTGACGTTTACAAACATCCTCTAGACGCTGTCTGGGAATTTGGTCTCGTAATCTTGGGGCAGCTGTATCAAGGTTTTATCAACATTAGATTAATTACAAAGCTGGGATGCAGTGAAGTCTAGACTGAATTTAGGTAGAGGCAACCCATTTATTAGTGAATTTGTGATCAGGGTTTGCAAATTTACTCTATCGAGTAGAACATTGAAATAAAAAAGCATCCTACAGGTGTCCGCAGAATACTTTTAATGCATGAAATCTCCTAGACCATTTTATTTAAAGAGTTTTATTACTACTCCAACTATATATGCAATAAATAATTATTGAAATCACGATACTCTGACCAAACTACCAAAGTTGATTGGTTATGTTCAGAAACATCCATAATTTGGTTCGACCGATAAACTAGAAAACCAGCAGCAGAAAAAATGATTCATTGTTAAGGTTGGGATGCTATTTTTCATTTTTTTCAAATTTCCAAGCTACAGTTACCTAGTTGTAACAAGATTTATTATGTATATATATTTAATGTCAGTTTAGAGCTTTAGTGGTAACATTAATCCAGATATTACCATAAAGGTGGCTGTTATCATCTTCCCAGCAAACCATCTCCCATGAAGAGCACGTTGGGCAGCTACTGCAGACTGCGCGTTCTCAAAACGCAAGTAGACAAATCCAGCACTGTTCCTGTTAATAAAAAACACATAGCCAAGATTTGGTTTAGCAGATAAATCAATTAGTGAATTGGAAAACTATGGGTCAAATCGCGTTTTGGCCATTTACTTTGAGTACATGATGAGTGGAAAAATGAAGTTCTAATTGCATGTTACACTTATTCAAGGTGTGGATTTAACATACAAAAATAATTTCCTAACAAACTTTTATGCTTAGATATGTCAAATGTGACAACCAAACTCTGGTTCTCTCGTGGTTCATTCTTGCCATGAGATCGAATATGACAACAGCGCTCTAGTTCTTATGGTTCATTTTTAACACTTCTTTGGTTAATATTTTCCGGTTCAGTTTCTGAAATATATGGGTCACATACAGTGTGGTGTAATGATACCGGTTAAGAGAAATGGTTTCACCAAACTTAACCAAATTATTATTTATCATTTTCAATTAGACTGATAAAAAAAGAAACTTACTTCTCAACGTAAATATGCCTCAACGTCCCATATTTTGAGGATTCAGATTGAACGTCTTCCATGATATCCTGATCAAAATCTGGCTCATCCTGCATAGAAAAAAGAAGTGAGTTCACAAACTTATAATCAATTGGCAACAATTGACTTATGAATTTATAGTACTAACCTCCAATTCTGGATCAAACATGTTGTTCAACAATAGACACTCACTGGGAACACCAATGCTCTCTGCGGATGGTACAGTAACAGGTGGAACAGCAAGAGCTGCACCTGTCAATGCAGGAAGAGGAACTCCGCCCCCTGTGGTTGGGATGCCCATTGATCCAATAACACTGCAAACATGAAAATTATCACACTATGAACATATAGATGTAACCGATATTAACAAAATAAAATTATTGGTTGTAATTCGTATTAGACCTTGGTGCGGTTCCGGTACGATCCAACTTCTGCATGAGAAGTGCTCGAGAACGTGCATTCAAAGACTGAAAATCAATAGATAAAAGGTGATGTGATAATGAAATTTACAACCTTACATGAAATAAAAAAGCGTCTATAGCTCTTTGTAAAAGTTGAAAGAGGGACGGTGAGGGGGTTAAAACAGGTCATGTTTATTGAGGGCCGAAACAGTCAGACCCACAATTATTATTCATCCATTTTTTTAAATAATACTAACAATAAATGTGTTATTACAATAACTATTGGAAATAGCACAAAAAATCTGTTTGTCAAAGTAAAATAAAACAAAGAAACAGTTGCTAACCAAGCCGCCTCCATCATCATCATCAAAATCACCAGGATTAACACCCATTTCTTGCATTCCAGTTTGATCGGTAATGGCAGACACCTGCATTAATAGTTATATTATCACATAATATAAGTGGATCAAAACACAAAACTATCAGTATATAAAAATATGGTGCACTGTCACCCTCCAATCTAGGCTAGAAAGATGTTCCAATATCTTAGAGCAAATAAACTAACTAAAGAGCACATTCTTCAAACTCCGTATCATACAAGAGAAGGGATATATAGAACTACTATACTGACCTTAACCATTAAACAAGTAAACTATTCGCATAATGATGACAGCATATAAAACCAACAAGATTCTTAGCATGGAAATCAATTCTCATAAGACAATCCATATACCTGCTCGACAGTTCCTAAAACTATATAGAAGGGTTCAAATGACGAAATACTACTATTTTGCCAAAACAAAAACTGCTAGACATGTAACTTGATGAATCATAGAAATGTTTACCTTCATCATTCGACCTGCAATCTCCAACTGTCCGTTCAAACTCTGTGCAGCCCTGGCATCTTCAAGTCGTGCAAACTGAATACAAGCAGAAAACGTCTAAGTTTAACCAGAATAAAACCAAAACTGAATAGCTGGAAGATCGTATTGACACCATCTTAAGTAGCAATGTAGCATACTGAGGGTAGATGATATAGGGAAAGCTCACCTGAATAAAACCAAAACCTTTACAATTCCCAGTCTCATCAGTAGGTAACTGCACCAGCTCTACAGTGCCAAATGACTCGAATACCTGAACATAAAATGAAGCTATATAGTATATGCACATCGCGGATTCACTTTCAGAAAATCATATCAGAGAATGTTACTTCTGTGTTATTAACATCGAAAGACTAACAGTCTACATATTAAATTCATTAAAATATTCATTTAAATTTATATGTCCAAGAGAGAAGGTATTACATATGATTTACATTTTATCAACAAAAAATAACAAATTAATAATTATTAATTACAAAAATATAAATATCATAATGAGTGATGTCCAAACCTGACGAAGTTGATCTTCCTTCATATTGTAATGCAGATTGCCAACATACAATTTTCTAGCCCCCCCTGCATACGCGCCTGTTCCACCTGCGACTCCACCAACAGTTGTTGTCGACTGCACAAGATTTTTTTCAGCTTCTGAAGGTTTAACCATCACAGGTTGACCAAGAAGAGGCTGACCAGAGAGTGCTATTGCCATAGGGACAGACATTGCATCATAAAATTCAATGTACCTGAAAATACTAAGATTGTAAGATACAAAACCATTTAATGAATACAACTTCCAGATATGTTGATTGTTCCTAGTGTATGTTTAGGGAATAAAGAATTAGTTAGTTAGTTAGTTAGACCAAATATATGTTTAGAGCTAATTAGCTAAAACAATATGTTAAAAGTCTGTAAAACTAAAATACAGGGAAAAAAATCGAGTTATTCTCGATTCGAGGATATCTAGCTTCATTAAGGGAAGCACGTTGCAGGGTGCATAGTGGAATGTCATGCAGCTCGTTAGCTGAATCCACAAGTATGGGGATCCTCTACCAAACAACAACGATGTCCTAAATCTGAGGAGAAATGGATAGTGATGCAAAGTAGAAGAGCATACCCAACTCCTTTTGAACGTCTTGAGTTACGGTCCATAATAAGACGCACATCTCGAACCTGAAATGACAATCGATCCTATCAGCAACATTCATAAAGAACAAACTGAAAGCAAAACTATTAATGTGAATCCTTGTTTATATAAATGCAAAAAAAGGAACGAAACAACATCTTTTTCTATATTTTACAATCAAATTTTCCTTTCTTTTTATTGATTTATATTTGGTAAAAGAAGAGTGCCACAAAAAAGATTTTATAGTTCTCAAACACATAATAGTCTTAGGATGTGAAGAGCCAAGCCACCACATGTCGAACTGTTGCTAAGTGAAAACTTTTGAACTGATATGCATGACTACTTTTTTATAAAAAAACACACAAAATGAATGAAAGATTGCAGTGATTTCAAAAAGAGGAGAAGTAAAGTTTCAAATGCAATACAATGAAAAAAAGAGGTTCTAGGATCAACCTTGCCAGCCCTTGAGAAGAACTCATAAACATCTCTTTCGTCGGCCTTCAAAGATATCTGGAAATTTTGTAGAAAGTAAATTAACCACATAGAAGCCGATGGTAGGGTATGAAAGTTATATTATATGATTGAAAATGTTGGCGTCACATTTAAAATACAGATGACACTAGCATGTTCCTTTACCTGATATGCAAAAACTGTGCGCTGATCTCGTTCTGGATCTACTTCTGGCTCTACAGCTCCATCCTTTTTATCTTTATATCGCCTGCAGAAATCAACATTTGCCAGGTTTCCCATTTTAGTTTGTGATAATAACTAATGACTTTAGCATTTGTGAACGAATAAAATGGAACAAAGGGAGCAGTCATAAATGCAAGAACTGCTTCCATTATTGTAACCGAAGCTCAAAAAAATAATAAGTTCTTCAAAACAGATTGTGAAATTGCACTGCTGAAAGTTATGAACATCTGTGTATGCAAATTCAAAAGAACCGACCTGGAGAGCAAGGTTACAATTAATAGCATACAAAACTATGTGATAATTCAGGCAACACTGAGTAAATAGGTTTTGTACCTTTTCTAATGAACCTAAGCTTACTTGAACATCAACTGATATAAATGGAAGAGTTGCATGATAATACTAGTAAGTATGTGATTTTGACCTGTTAACAGCTTTCGTTTCATGATTAGATAATGCAGAAACCAGCAAGAGACGTGCATGACAAGAAATGCATAAAAAAGCCATAATTGGTAACCTAATCATTATACAGAAACAATAATAGTAAAACCAGTATGAAGCATGTCTTAAATTGACGCACAATTATATGTTGAATAACAAAAACCTTTTTAACTTCAACAACTATGTTCTGGAATCTATGGTGTCTTTGTTTCAGCTTTATGATGTGTCATTTACTTCGATAAAAAGTTCATTTATGTTTTTTTTTTAAATATCGAAAAAAGAGAAGTCAACGTAGCAACTCTTGAGTATGTGCCACTTGAACAGTGTAAGAATTTCCTTTGAACAACTCTCAGTGGTTATAGACCTGAAATATGATAATATTATCCTATAAAACATGGCAATATAATATCCTGCAAAATATAAATGGCTCTTGATATCCCCAAGCAAAGCCTCTGTAAAGCAAAGCCCACTACTCCCACAACAGCATTTCTGCAACAGAACAGATAGAAATAAGATGACGCCAGTCGAAAGGTGGAGGATAATGAGAATCATAAGATGACATCATCACCCTGCCAAAAGGGCCACCAACTTGAAACCCCAATCTTGAAATTTCGAGTTTTAAAGGCCTAGTAGGAAGTGTTTAGACCCATGACCTGAGTCCCTGTGCCTGACTTAGAAGCCAGAATGACCATCTGAGGATTGCTTTAGCACATCTGCGAGTTCCCAGAATCTAGTGTTCAATATTCTATACTCAAAACAAAATTTTATATATTCACATTTCTAAGAAACTAAGATATCACGAGTGTCTATGTTACCAAGAAAAAGTATCTATGTTGGCAATATCAAACACACCACTAATCAACCAATGCAGAGGGTGAACACATACAAGACAAAACATATTTTCTTCCCTAGCAACAAAAAGGGCTTGCTTTTAGGAGGATGAATATCTCTAATATCGAACTCTAATGATGTGTAAGAATTTGGTTAGCATTCCTGTTATTCCACGTAATGATTACACTTGCGAACTTGCTATTAACTCCAGTTCGGAAACTTATAACTTTAAAGAACTTGAAGATTACAAACCAGGCAGAGCCCCTTATGGGGATCAATACAAAGGCCAAGTTCATCAACCAGTCCATGAGGTAGAAGAGATTTAGGCTTATTTTAGCATTCGACCAAGTAAAATTACCTTTCACAATGATTGATGCAAGAGACGAAACAGCCAAAAGCATAATGAAGTCAGAAAAGAAAAATAAAAATAATGAATAGATGTACAGCTAAAATTTTTAACGGAAAAACAAGACGATTGCATCAGAATATGCAGAGGCAATGCCCGTAAGACATGAAAAATCTACATTCCATTGGGGTAAACTAGAAAATCAAGTATGCACTTTAATATTAATAAACAGCTTCTGACGTTATTTTCATGACGTTCTACAACTTGTGCCAGCGGCAAACAATCAACATCATCATGCAGATTAAAAACCAATTGTACACAAGTGAATATCAATTCTCAAGTGCTAGGGGTTTGTTCCCATAGATGTTAATGAATGAAAAAGGAAAAAGAATCTTGAATGGCACTTTTGTTGCCACAACACCATAGATTTCAAAGAAAATTTGCACTCAATTGTGATTCAGCACTCGTCAACTTCTACTCAGAGTCTCAGACTAGAAAGTATTCCACGCTACGCAGCAAGTACAAACTTATATTCCAATTCAATTTTCACAAGTATATTATAGTTACTGAACGTGGGTGAAGATGACTCAAAGATGACAGTTCCGAGAAACGAGTGGACTGGTAGGGTTAGAAGAGTTAGATGCGGTCATCTGAAAGTCTTGAAATATAAAATCCTGAACATAAGATTCATGAAAACCTCATAAAACGTAGTGGCTAATTTAAGTGCTTTATATATAAGTAAGATAACTTGCAGGGCCAAACAACTGTAGGCTGAAGCATGAGCCTTCATAGATAATCTAGCTTACATGCAACAAGTTGGGACATAGATAAGCATGAGCCTTCCCTGTCTCTACCTTTGCATCCGCCTCTTAGAAAAATGTAGCAACATCATCACTGTTGGCTTTCTCAACTCCTAAACGATCAACTGAACTCACATGCTAAAGCAAACTACCCTCCTATTCCGCATTGAAAACTCAGGATGAGTTCTAAAGAATTTTTTTTATCCAGATTGTGGTTCTAAAGAGCTAGACAGAGACAAAGACTTAACTCGCATCGCATAGATGCATTACGAGACAAACTAGTATGAGCCTGATAACTGTTGGTGGGGTGCTGTAACTCTGTAAGTTGATATAAAAAAGGGTGGCACTTCCTACCAAAAAGCTTCTATATGTCTAGCCAATGAGCAGAAAGCGAGCACAAGATACTTTAAACACAAACAAACCCCAGAAATAGGATTCCACGTGTATCCATCCTGGAAACCAAGACCGAGGAAAGATATGTTACACCCAAGTTCTTGCATAAAACTTGCACAACTGTAACTGCTACTAGGAGTACAATATACTAGGATCACAAAGCCACACAGCAGAGTAAACGACTTTGGTAAGCTGCATAGCGTCCTAACAACTACTCAGCTCATGCAACATTTAAACAATTAATGAAACACTAATGCCAGTCAATGAGTAATGCTAAAAAGCACTTATGCAAACTTAACATATCTAACACATGGAATGAGAAAATAAACCTAATATGATGAAAGTAAAAAGTACCTGCTTTCGCGTTCAGGTTCTCTGATTTCCCTTTCTTTTTCTCGATCTTTAGCCTCCCTATCACGGCTCTTCTCCCTGTCTCTATCTTTGGCCTCTCTATCGCGGCTCCTTTCCCTGTCTCTATCCTTAACCTCTCTATCGCGGCTCTTTTCCCTGATTCTTTCTTTAACCTCTTTATCACGACTCCTCTCCCCATCTCTGTCTTTAACCTCTCTCTCACGGCTCTTCTCCCCATCTCTGTCTTTAACCTCTCTCTCACGGCTCTTCTCCCCATCTCTGTCTTTAGTCTCCCTATCACGGCTCTTCTCCCTGTCCCGATCATTTCCGGTTCTTTCTGACCTGCTACCACTGCGATGAGGTCGTTCGAGATCTTTATCTTGCTCTTTGTCCTCCCTCTCTTTCTCACTTTCACGCCCATGTTCCCTCCTTCCCCTCACACGATCCCTCTCCCTGTCCACACCTCTGTCTCTATCTCGTTCTCTTTCCCTATCCCTATCTCTACCTTTACCATTTCTCTCCTCCCTGCCCTTATCCTTATCCCTGTCTCTCGTCTCGCGGCTACTCCTATGTCTGTCTCTATCGCTCCTATCACCGTCCTTTGGAGATGAACGGTGGCGTGAAGAGCCCCTTTCTGTGTCACGATCACGCGACTCTTCCCCCGACTTTGCACGTTTTGAACTACGCTCATCATGGCTTTTCTCGCTTCGATGTCTAGAGCTCTGCCTCCGTTCCTTGTCTTCTTTTTTATCAGTTTCCTCAACGCCGTTAGCTCTTTCATCTGGCTTTGGTGCTTCTGAATTTTCCACCGTTTTTTCCAAGTAATCATATTCATCAAAATCCATTGGATGGATGGCTAATTATCCCAACACTGAAAGGGAAAAAAAACAAAATACACTTAAGATCTTCCGATAATAATCAGGGAAATAACATATTGGGAATTTTCACTTTAAGATGGTTACAAACTTTGGTTGTTATTACTTCACAAGTTGCATATAAATTTACACACATGAAATCAGGTCATAAACACAATAAATGGGAAGCAATATCTCATCTGTCGGCATTATTCCGAAAAAACTAAAACAACCCAAACACACAACAACTAACAAGAGCCCAAAAACACTCCAATAGCCTTCTTTTAAAAACGCCAACTCTTTTCACCACAATTAAAAACCAAACCGCAAAAAAATCAAATAGCAAGTCTCCAAAATATTGATTTAGAGAAAAAAAAATAGCCTCAAACTCATGAAAATTACGTATATGCCATTTTCCATCCTTAGTAATAAATACCATACCAAAAAAGGAATCACGCAAGCATATGCAAATTCACAAACAGCTGTCCATTTGCGCTCGTTTACAGCCCTACGCACGCAATTTACTCCCTCTTTTTTGTGCCAAACCTAATGCGCATATAACACTGGCCTTATTGTCCACCTGAACCATACCTTCTAACGTGACTTACCAAATAAGCACTTTTTGTATTAAGTTTTTGTACATTCATTTATGTTTGTTCATTTAACGTCTTGATTAACTAACATGAATAGTCTCGTTTTCTTTACAAAAACACAAGTTTATTTAAACTGAAACAAACGAACACAAACAAGGCTCCGTTTGCGCTCGTTTACATCCCTACGTATGCAAATTACTTTATTTTTTGAGCCAACCTTAACGTGTAATTAAAATAAGCACTTTATCTAAACATTTATGTAAGCCCTATATCAGATTAAATGACACTAAAAAGTGAACTGAAATAAATTATGTTAAAGCCTTAATTAACGAACACGAACAACCTCGTAATATTAACAATTTTTCACAAACACAAACTTTTTAACAATTAAATAAGCAGTTTTTTTATTAAGAAATAACATAAGCTTAATATAGCTTAAAAGCTAAAAAGTAATCAGTTATATAAACATTTATATAATAAATAAAATTAATTGGATATGTAAACCCTAAATCAGATTAAATTAACATTCAAAAGTGAATATAAATAAATGAAATTAGGGTTTTGGTTATACCGGAGTGACGTCGTATTGGAGTGACGTCAAATTTGCAACACACAGTTGAACTAAAGTGTGTTTTTTTAACAAAGTGAAAGACAGAACTGAAAAAATGGTAGCGATTTTTGAGATGTGTTTCAGTGTTTGTTTGTTCGAGCAGCAAGTGGGATGTGTGATATGGGCTGGGCTGAGTGTTATGGAGTTGGTTGAGCCTGTTGCTATTACCATTTTTGTTATGGGTCATGTTAATTTGAAAGAATATACATGCGTTGCTGCCACGACGAGTGCCCGTGTAACTAAATTTTCTTACGGGGTAATAATTTTAGTATATATATTTATCATGACATTAAGTTTATTGATGATGTGATTAAAAAATGGTGATGTTTATGCAAAGGAAATGTGTCTTTGTAAGGCTTAACCCCACCGTTAGAGTGTTGGGTGTGGCAAGAGTTCTTCTCTCGTCATATCAGCATTTTGTCAATTTTTTTTTTTTTTTTCAAAACTTTTTTTTTCAACTTTTCTTCAACCATTGCAACACGATCTCTTTATTTCATTAATTTTTTCTATTTTTCATCATCTAAAGATATCCCAAAACACAAATACCCACATAGAATAACCAACTAATATCAATCTCTCTCCCCCATCAAAACACATTTTTCTCTCTTGCTTTTCGTTCGGGACTTAAACGCCCTCAAAAATCTTCTTTTTTTGCTCCTCTCTTTTTCCGTGACAAGTGGTGTCACTTTCCCTGCGGGACCAGCTTTTCCGCCATGTTTTCCCGCTCCCACACCTTTCACATAGCAAAAACCTAAAATAATATGTATATTTCGCTTGAATTGAATGAATAAGCTGTAAGGGTAATGTAGTAAATTAACTTTTTTAATTGAATACTATGAGTTTTCAGTAATCATGATTTTTGACTTTTTGGCTAATCTGCATGGTTTGAATCCATCGCCACTGTGCCACACAGATTAAAAATGTAAAGCTCTTCTTTTTTAGGAGAATGACGTGATCACTTTGGGGTCATAAATATGAGTTTAAATATACACTTTTTATACGTAGTTGGGCGGATAGCATCAAATATGTAATTAAGCTTTTTGGTAAGCAATAAAAAGTAATGTATATAATTTGATTATGAAAATTATATGTATTGCAAACTAACTAAATTATGGAAATGACAATTGTTATTTAAAAAAAAATAGTTTGTCAAATATGTCTTATAGCTTATAGACCCGTGGATTCACGCGATTTTTAAAGAAAATTATTCATTAAAAAGTTGAGTGTGCGGATAAAGTAATAAACAACAACGAACATAAACATGTTCCATTATTTTTTTAATAGAATAATAAGTAATAAGTCCGATACGATAAAAAAAAATTGGTTTATAACTATTAAGAAAATAAATGTGCATTTATCGTCTTCTCGAACTGTTAGATAATTTTGTAGAGTACAGTTATGTGGTCAACATCAATCACTTGAGTAGTCCATGTTCACTCCATGAACACCAAAATATGATAATAATCAATCAACCATGAAAGTTAAGAAACATATGCTCAAGTGATAAAATACTTAAAAAAGAGTACTGGAATGCAAAAAACAATGTATATGAATCATAAGTCAAGGACGAACAACCTTCTATCAAATTAAGTGTGTTATATAGAGAAGAACTAATTTGATTAAACTTCAATATTTTATCAAGAAGAACTATTTGATTAAGGGTGCGTTTGGTATACTGCCATTAACCAGAATAAGTATGAGTTTGATAGTAGTGGTGGGCCCTTCATCAATGAAAGATCCATTCCTGGCCTATTTAAGGTATATGGATTATGGAATATATATATCAGTCATTCCGATATTTAATAGATTTACATCTTAACCAAACAATTGATTGAAATCAAAATGCATTCCCTCATTCCCATTTCCGGGTACCAAACGCACCCTAAACTTTAAGAGGTACACCCAAGCATGTCTTTTTATTCACAATATATAACAAAAAAATGAAGGAAAGATTAGAACTATATGTAGTTCAGAATGACACCCGACCCATTTTAACTGCATCAGAACTTATGCATTGTGATTTCCGACGATTACCCGTTATCCAACCTGCACAAACTTGCACCACCGTCATTAGTAATTTGAATAGCTTCATTTTAGATTGTAGAGGTCTACACATAATAACTTAAACAAAATATTAAAGAAAGTATACACCTACACATGCTTTTACTACATGTGCGAAACTACATATTTGCATACCCTCAAAGCTATCTACAAATTTTTCTTCCCGATTATCAAAAGCATTTACGCCACCAAAATGGGCTATGCAATGTCCATTATCCAATAAACAATTAAGAACTGACGGTGTTCATATAGTAGCAAGAAGTTTCAAGTAAACAAATTTAGCATGTTAATTGCATTTTTGTCCTAAAAAATAATTTTTATACTCGCAATAAACAAAAAGTAACGTACTAAAAAGTCACATATACATAATTTGAAAGATAAAGTGAGGGGTATACCTGAATACATCATAGGTGCAACTAAAGCTTGTTTTTCCTCCTTGTTAGTTGTAGTAGCAACCTTGAAAGAACCTATGCAATGTGTTAAGAATACAGTTGGTAACATAAAAAATAAAATTTAAGTTGACTCATAGCATATTAACTTAGGATTTTAATATTCTTTATGACCAAGTCAACCATTTATTTAACCGGCCATTACCAAAAATTGTATTATAGAATCAAACCATATTGTTGCTTTGTGATCATCTAGCAAGTGATTAACACTAAGTATATCATTGGTTTTATTAACCGTGCTCGGACCTGGTTCAAATTATCCATGTCATCTTTATTAGATCAACTCTCAAACATCATCACCAGGTGTCTAGCTTAATCAAACCCATATAAACTATCACCCGTTTTCCTCTAGCCTTTCAACTTCTCTCATGTTTCATCTACAAAGAATTGACACAATCAGACAAAGAACAAATCGACACTCCTACAGCCTACTGCCCAAGTTTTCACCGCTTGTGGCACAAGCTCAATTACAGTCAACACGGACTACACAAATACGGCCCTAAAATGAACCGTAGTAGTGCATTTATCAATTATTTCAAAACTTTATCTCATTTTAACTTTTCAAGATTACTCTTGATAGTAAAGAACTATTTTATTTGCACGAGTTAAGAGCTATTTAATACGTTTATGTGATTAACATATATTTCAAAATTCCCGTTCATATTGCAGGTACTCAATGGATATATCCATGTAAGTTTCTTGTGCTTTGTTTTTGTTTAATAAAACTCTTTGAAAACTTCAACGCATTTGACTTGCAACAAAAGCCATGATATATACACACTTTAGATAACCATATAAACCACAACTTAGTCTAATCAAAATGGAGTTAATGGTTGTACCATCTCGTGTGGCAAATTGAGATCAAACAATTTGTAACTTTGCCAGAAGCCAGTAGACAGTGACGGTCATGTCAATCACAAGACTAACATTTGGATTATTACTCAAATACTCCTCGAAGTAGGATCGGTTTTCCTTTTCTAGAGTCAAATCTCTAACATGAAAGATGCAAACGTTTATATTTTTGTACCAATCAGGTTGGTTGACATAAAAGGACTTGACCACGTTTTGTTCATAAATATCGATTGTGCCTTCGTAATTAGTGTGCCAACTAGTTTTACCAAAAATAAATTAATCAATGATAGCTTAATTACTGGATGTAATCTATTCGGAGGTTCTTGCGATCAAAATACACTTTTGGTGACTTTATACCCATTTGACCCATTTCCTTTTATGCTAACTATATAAAGTTATTCTCATTTGACCCGTTAAAGAAAATTTAAACCCATAATTTTACTTTTCTAAGCTCATGTGGAGATTCTATTTTCAAGATAAAAAGGGTAGAGTTGAAAGCAATCATCATTTCAACATTAAAGACTAACCTGGCTTTAAACTGCACAAACCCACATCCTTTAGCTACATGGATCTTATATTACACTGTGTCACAAACTGCAAGAAAAGATGCCTTAATTCCCTTTGTAATAACAAGTTCAAGATTGCCAATATTAACCTGCAAGGAGAAGGAATAATGCTAATAAAGATAAAGTTTAGTCATTGTATTGTTAATGTCGATCAAGTTGAAAGATGACATAGAGGAATACTTGTTATGAAACGCAATGTGATTGTAGATAGTAGACATATCAGTCAAAATGTATTCCAAAACACCCTATTAAACAAAATAGCAATGATTTAGATTCTTTCCAGAACATGAAAGTTTGAAGAACAATTAAGGGGTGTTTGGAAATAAGTACCCTGATTAAAATATTTTCGCTAAAAAATAATATGGCATATTCTTTGTGTGTATGACGCACAAGGACATACAAATACATAAGTACACAAGAGTTTTACCCACTAGTGTACTACTTATTGTGTATTACCCAATAGTGCATTAGACACTTGGTTATTACCCATCAATGGTATAACCCTTTTATCTTTTGATGAACTTTGTCTATAAAAACAAAGTTTATCCTAATTTTCTCCTAACCCTATATCTACATAAAAACACACACACTACTTTGCGTGTTCTTAGATCCTAAACTAGTTTCTATTGTAGATATATGTTCATGGTTACATACAAGGTTATTGGACTGGTGTCAAGATGGTATAAAATGATGTGTAGTGTGTTTCTACTTAGAGAAGATCAACTTTATTGATCTATTAGGTTTCTTGCATAGATCAGGTATCGGTGATAGTCTCCGTGCAATCTACTGAATCACACTATAATATAAATGTAAATGATCATACCAGGTATATCAATTAATTATATAATACAACTGCTTATAGTTTTATTATCCATAAGACTACCTATAAGTCGAGATCGATGTTCCTAACATGACCAGTTTATATTGTACAAGATAGATAAGTATTCATCTGAGTAAACTTCAAGAATACTTGTTTCAAACGCACAAAAGTGAAGGGTTCGAATAATATGATTGTGAAAATGTAGATGCAGGAGGGTGAATACGTTACTGTTAAAAAACTTTGAATCTTTAGTATCAAATCGCTTATGAAGTTATTATGAAAGTATCAATTATCGTTTGTGACTAATATAAAACATAGTAAACCAAGTTGTCACACAAGCATACATCACAAACAATAGCATAGTGTAATTATAAAAGTAAATAGATAAAGAAAGAAAAGTGCAAACCAAACACGAGGATTTATAGTGGTTCGGTCACGGACCTCCTCTCCGTCCTACTCCACTCCCCGATTACCCAACTCGAGAGTTACTTCACTAAATCAACAAGCTCCCTTCTCGGCAGAGAAAACAATCGTCGTTTACACTTTTTCCGGTACAAAGCTAAATAACGGGTTCTAGTTCGAGGTAGAACCAACCTAACGTCGCATATACAATATTTCCGACACTAAGCTAGATGTCGAGTTCTTTTTGGGTACAACCACTCCCATTATGTTTTAAGGCCCAACATAACAAACCTTGTGTTTTATGGCATAAACACATAAACCATCTAATCTAGTTTGGTGAAAGTGTTGTGATGATGCAATAATGTTTACAATGATGATCCATGACACAAATGTCTAATGAATATGAATGACTACTTCTAAATGAACTTCTATTGATAGGAAGCCTTCAAATGATGAAGATCACAAGTTCCCCAAGCTTGATGTGATAGATCTTCATGTGTGTATGCTAGTGGTGAATGAGGATGGCTAGATCTCCAAGCTTTTCTTGGTTGATCAAAATGTAAAGTATGCTTACAACAAAGATGAATGTTAGAAGCATTATGATCATGTGATGATGAGGGTGAAGTATGTTACTACATGGTTATCTATAGATCTAAATGATGTAAGAATTATAGAGAGAATGTGTGTTGGAAGGGTTGAGAAAATGGGTGGACAATGGATTGGTATTTATAGCCAAAGAGGTAATAAAATAAAATCTTTATCAAATCTTTCCAAATCTTTTATTAGATTTGGTATCTTAGAGTATCTTCAAAAATCTTGTAAATCTAGTTCATATCTTCCAAAATATTTTCTATGATTCTATTAGATTTGATATCTTAGATATTCTAAATGCAATTTCATTTTGATTAAAATGTTTATCAAAGTAAACTTGTAAAATGTATTATGTAACTAGTTAGTAAAATGTCTAGTTACCTTTTGTAAAATAAAATACCTAGTGGAGTGCTTGTCAAAATAAAATATATTTTGTCAAGTGTAAATATCTAGTGGAGTGCTTGTCAAAATAAAATATATTTTGTCAAGTGTAAGTAAACTTTAGTACTTGTATGAATACTATAGTTAGTTTATGATAAGGTTTTAAAAGGTACCTTTTTGAGGGGTCGTTTAAGCCCTTATTTGATCACTTTTGTATCCGTTATTGCTTAATATCGTTCCTTTTCACTTTTTAGGTCTTTTGAAGGCAAAATGCTGGAATGGCACTTATTTAGACGAAAAGGCGCGAATATACGAAGAAAATGACCAAAGTCAGAATCGAGACACTCAAAGCTGCTGAAAACATAAGGTGACGGCGTCAGGTGTTAATTGCGACGCCGTCGGAGGATTTTTGTGACGGGACAGAAGCCAAAACTCCTATTTTCAAGTGACGACGTCAAGTTATAAAAGAGTAGGCCGTCGCAACTCAGACGGCCTAGATGTAATCCAGACGGCGTCAGAAGCTGAAGAGGACGCCGTCGCAAGTCTAACGTGGCCAAGACGAAACCCTAATGACGGCGACATGACGGCGTCACAAAACATAAGGTGACGCCGTAGCATATGTAATATTATATATAGAATCCGAATTTTTCAGTATTGAGTGTGTAGTCTTTTGGAGTAAAAACCTAAACCGAACCAAGGCTGTCTTGTACAGTATTTTAGGGTTCCAAACCCTATCTTACACCAAGATAAGTGTTTTACTACATTAATACAATTATGTCTTTGATTATTTGTGTGTATGCTTGCATGTTCTCCATGTCCGGCTAATTTACTTGTGTGTTTACTTAGGGAATATGAAACTTAATTATTGAATATTGATTGGTTGTCTCTTATCTTAGTTGATTAATGATCTAGTAATGCAATAGGTCATTCGTTGTGTACTTAATGCTTGATTAAATCTTTGTGAACCTTAGAATATGACTCCTTGAGTAGTTGTAAGCTAAACCATCCAAAGAGTGCCTTAGAGTAAGAGTTTATTATCCCTAGTGGGTTTTGTAGACGAGACCATTTGGTAAGTTCAAAGAGTTAGGGAGAAACGCATACCCTACAACCTTAGACACACAACACAACTAGGAATGAGGACGTGACAATTCAACCACCAATAGGAGATAATTAAAGAGTAGTAAAACCTAAGTAAACACATCTTTAAACTATCATACGAGCACACAATAATTAGACATAGACTACATACACCTTAGATTAGATAATTAGATAAGTAGAGTAATCGGTAGCAATACCAAACCCCCCAAATTCAAACCCCGAGATTCGTACTTTTCCATTTCATAAAAATATAAAAAAATACAAAAACAATCTTCCTCAACCCCAACCTTAGCGTAGTAACTTCTCACTAGCATTCCTATTCCACTAGAGAACGATATCAATACCCGTGGCTTACCCTAATACTACACTACAACGATTAGGTTCACTGCCTAGGGTGTTGAAAAACTTGCTTGAAGAAAAGGAAGTTCCTTTGACCCCGAACGACGCGTGTAGCGTTATCAGTTTACTTGTACAAATAAAAGTATATATTTGTTAGACATTTTACAAAAGATGTATTTGTATAAAATACTTGTGAATGCAAAATGTAAAATGAGGTTTGAAATAGAATGGTTAACCTATTCAAATACTTAGTGACTCTAAATGTATTTTAAACATTCTAAATGATTTGTTAAGGGGTTTGTGTAACAACCCGTAATTTTTCATAAGGTAAAATGACTATTTTACCATTTGACTTTTTAAAGTTGACTTTTGACTTTGACTTTTGACTATTTGACTTTTACCGTAACATAAAAGCAAATACGATAACCGGTAGTAACTGGTAATTTTCCTTGTGACCAACACAAGTCTACGATAAGTCTATATGTTCAAAATACTTTATTTTCACCAATAAATCATAATTTATATGAACTATTACTATTTTATCATTTTTAAGTAAATATGTTACTTTTTACGTAAAACGCGTACTCAAACCTACGTTATTAGGCTTTAACAACATAAATGCACTCTATGAGACTTATCACACATTTAATATACCTAGTTAGAGTATATTGATAAGTTTTAACATTTTTATAAGTATTACATTTTTACCTTACCTAGTTTTAAGTTACGTGACTTAAGGGCTTAACATTAGTATTTACCGAGACCAAACTACACCTCATAAACCAATAACTAGCACAAATAAAACACACACTACCACCTCAAAAGTGAGGCGGCGTGTACATGCATACCACAAGGCCATGTGGCCTTCTCTTATCACCCCAAGCCTTACACACACTCATCTTTGTCCCCCACTTGCGGATAACTACACTAGCACATCACTTTTACATGCAAATCTTGCAAAAATCCTCTCATTTCCTCCTCCATGGCTTTCCATCCTTCATCATAAATCATCATCACCCACTTTGATCCATACAATAATCTATACTACAAAAGTGAAGGGTTTAAGTAACTAGTTATGATCCTTGGGTTGTTTTAGTGATTTCATGGTTAGATTAAGAGTTATACAAGAGGTTAAGGGCTGAGATAAATTGGTATTTACAAGGTTCACATAAGGATTTACAAGACTTGGGTTGAAAATTCAAGACAAGGATTAAAGACTAGAGGGGTTAAGGGTTGAATTGTTCTTGTTGTACTAGTAACTTGTCATCCTAATCCTTGTAAGATTTGAGTTTATTTTCTTGTCATTCAATATGATTGTAATAATCTCTATAATTATTTGATGTAATTTGATATAAGTAGTATATGTAATATGGCTTAATTGATGTTGTACATGAGGTTGTGACCATAAAAACAAGCTAAAACAAGTCCTAGGTAAATTCTATGAACATGAATTCTGAAACAGTCCCAAAGTTTGATTAAACTGATCATCTCAGTAAACCTTGAGGTTAATTCAGTAAGACAGGCTTTTATGACTATGTCTTATGGTCGTTTCGCCGGGTGGCGCATCTCATAACTCACCCCGATGAGTAAATGAGAGCCAAAATGGCAAACATGTCAAAATCTGCACACCAGATTTCATTTGGGAAAAGACCATGGTTCTGGTCATTTCTAGAAGTCGACTCAGTTTTATGAAATGTAGCCAATACCTAAAATTGAAGTTTGGCAAAATCCGCGTGTCAAAACAAGTTTTAGAACTCAACTTATGGTCGTTTTGGCAGGACTGAATGTGCAGCCAAACTTTCTGCAATGAAATATAAGTAAATACTTGTAATTAGACTATTGATATAAATAAACTTTGGACTTTAGACTTAATTAGCTTAAGAATCTGTTAGAGAATATAAAAATATGAACTTGAGCTTTTGAATCACTTAAAAAGGACTTATGGTTAAAAACTTATGCCTAGTTAAGTTCTACTAGATTAAAATATGATGTTGGAACAAAAGCTTGCTGATACGATTTTAAAACGAGGTTTTGACCATTTTCTAGTCCGAGTCAGCAAAAGTGTAAAACACGAAAGTTGCTCAGAATGACTTTTTCTACAAAAACTCGGGAGCACATAAGCAGAAAGTGAACGACAAAACCTAAAAAGGGCAAAAACTAAGCTGACATGTTGTTGACTAGAAAACAACCTTAGCGAGAACTTTAAGTGATATATTGATCATTTGAGGCTAATATAAAGACAAGATTGTTGTCTTGAGGTTGTCTAACTTAGACACATCCTTAATGTGATCTTGATTATTATTGTTTAACCATAACTTAGCCTCACGGCTAGTATAAGTCTAATGACCGAAACTTGTTTTTAAAACTTGTTCACTAGACTTTGACAAACTAAAGTTTTACCTTAGGTAAAAAAAACGAAACTTGTTTTTAAAACTTGTTCACTAGACTTTGACAAACTTTAGACTTGTTTTTAAAATTTGTTTTTAAACGAAACTTGTTTTAAAAACGGACGAAAACGTAAAAAAAGGATAAACACGTAAAAACAGACGAAAACATAAAAAAACATACGAAAACATTAAAAAACGGACGAAAACATGAAAAACGAACATAAACGTAATAAAGCGGACTAAAACTTAAGAAAACAGGCGAAATTGTAAGAAAACGGACGAAAACGTAAAAAAATAGACGAAAACATAAGAAAACGGACGAAAAAGTAAAAAAACAGACGAAAACGTAAAAAAAGGGCGAAAACGTAAAAAAAGAGGCGAAAACGTAAAAAAACGGACGAAAACATAAGAAAACGGACGAAAACGTAAAAAACGGACGAAAACGTAAAAAAAAAGGCGAAAACGTAAAAAAAACGGGCGAAAGCGTAAAAAACGGGCGAAAACGTAAAAAAACGGACGAAAACGTAAAAAGACGGACGAAACGTAAAAGAGATGTAAGATATTGAGAAAGAGATGTAGGGGTTGTGAGAAGAGGTAAGAAGTGGAAAAGAAGAGATAAATTATGTCTGCATGGTAGAAGAGGAAATAAGAGATTTTAGCCTCTTATGTCTAAAAAAAAAACAAACGGTCTTCAAGGAATACGTCTGCGCGCCTGCAGACAAAAGAGGCAAAGAAGAGCTTCTTTGAAAAAACAAACAAGGCCTAAGTAAATGACCATATGACATGTTAAACTATTTCACGACCTCTTGATTTTGATAGCCAAACAACATTTAAGGAATACTTTAACCTAAGGATTCATGTACAATATCATAAGCCAACAAACTACATATACTTGTACACTTATATCGTACAATATACTAAAACACGAATACTATGCTTTCTTAGGTAATCGTTAAAGATCGTGATCTTGTCATACTCTACATTGATAAATATTATATCGTTACACTCCGCTACTGATCGCTACTGTGAGTTCATAGCCCCACTTTTTATTACTTAATTGTTTTACAAACCCTTGGGGGAGATACATGCTTTATTTTAAACCGGACACATTGCTTTCAAAATGTATACTTATCTGATTGTTTTATTAGTATTAAGTTACCGCATTTGCCAAACTTAAGTCCCTTAATCATGAATCATTAATCACTAGTGAGAGTGGGCGCGAATATTGTGAATAGATCTATTGGGATTGACAAATCCCGTTTGTGTTGACCGGGTAGGCAAACAAACGCACTATATTTGAGTAACATTGGTAAAAACGACAATTTTTACCTGATAGTGCACTCACCGACATTAATTTTGGAACACGTTAACGCCTTGATTGCATGATGCTTAGTATAATAATAACTGTTTTGTTTTCTAAACTATGAATGTGAGACTAATTACCTCACGTTACGAATATTGTGTTCAACCATCAAACAAACTCTATGAATTTCACTCAACTTTTGTGTTGACAGTTTTAAGCATGTATTTCAGGTCCATATTGTATGAGGCTGGCACGGATACTCAATAAGGCTATAAATTTTATTATCATTCGAAAACCAATTTAATGTATTTTGTAAACTTGGAACCATTTGGGACCTCATTTTTGTAAACTCTGATATTTATATAAATCGAATGATAAATCTTTTAAAATGACTCCATTAGAGTTCGTTTTCTATTATTAAACTGTTGTGCCATGAAGTAACACCCAGTTTGAATTTCGCTGCGTATCACGAAATTGGGGGTGTTACAGTTTGATCATAATGCCACATAACAAACATGTACAAACCTGTGTTGTAACATACGATGACTTGAGACATCGAGAGGTGTTGAATGTATGTTGAGACAAAATGTGATTACGAGTAACTTGTACATTTTACTTATATATTACAAGTTACATGTTTGTCATCAATCAAAACAAACGAGACTGTATAGATTAAATATCGTAATATTTGAACTTACAATGATGATTGTCTTTTTGTATGTGTGCATTCTAGTATAAGTACCATAATATGAGTATTGCCACGATAATTTAATAGGGTGTTTAAAGCCATCACAACACCTATTTTAGACATTCATCTCAAAAACTTCTCAAACTGTAAAGTATTCTTATTCTTTAATGCGTATTGCAACAATGCTCTCAGCCAAGCATGTCTACTCAGTAGCGTCATCCTCCATGGTGTAATCTTGCCATGATTAGGATTGAACATCTTCTCAATCACACTAGCATCAGTGTACACAATCAACACTATGCCTTTATGATCTGTAAACGATTTAACATTTCTTTGGTAACGTTTGGTGCCCTTTTGAACTCCAAGTTCGTTGGCTATGATAATTGCACTAGAATTATCGCAATAAATATCCATATGGTCTTCATTACAAGGGACGACCCCAATCTCCGTAATGAATTTCCTAATCCAAACAACTTTCATTAGAATGTTTGTTTCAAACAGTTACCTAAAGACTCTCTCTTAGATATTGTTGTTGTTCACTCATCTTGCATTCATACAAAGGTAACAACTAGTCACATACACAACAATATCTCATCAAGTTAAACTTAAGGTTTCCATTCATGTATTCAATCTCATCAAATGAGGTATATCCTTTGAGACTTTCTCAATGATATATTATATCGTGTTGGATTTATTAACCGCGTGTGTTTAATTCAATACACATATATTCTAAGGTTTGAATGTTTATTTCTTAAGTCTCTCAGAGTGAAACTTTATTCCAAGCTAAGGGATAAAAAAATCTAGCTTAGATGGAAAATAGTTTCTAATATGCTATATAACATATGAGATTTTAACAGAACAAACACAATGCTCCCACTTGCTCTAAGGTGTACTCAGGGGTAACCTTATTTTAATCAAAATCAAATTAATGATCTTACAATTAAACTTAAGATCTCTGCTTCTAGATACATGATCTAATCCACACTTGGATTCTTGTATCTTGTATACATAATAAAGATTATATGGATTCATAACCCTTTTGATTACACATCATCCTCACAAAGGTAAATAATAAGAAAAGAGTTTTGATATCCTATTGTCATATTTCATGTACATGAAAACAAGTATGACAATTAATTATCTTTATATATTTAATGCTTGTAGAAAAAAAGATTTAAATAGAGTCAATTTCTTGAATATGAGTGAAAACTCCTTTCATTATGCGTGCATTAAATGTGCGTATAAGTTTGTCCTTTTGAGTCTTCTCATTAAGAATGTAACACCCCGCCTCCTCAGACCACAATATTGTCCGCTTTGCCCGCAGGCTCACGGCATTGTTTTTGTGGCCTCATTTGAAGACTTCCCGGCAGGTCACCCAAGCCAGTACTACTCTCATATGAGCACGCTTAACCGCCAGTTCCTAAGAACTCCACCTGCAGTAGACCACAAAACGCGTTGTGTCATTGTAAGGCGAATGTTATCTTATGAGCCCAACATCTCTCCAGGCCACAGCCGATGTGGGATTTGCCTAGGGTGTTACAATCACCCCCCCTTAGGGACTCATCGTCCTCGATGAGGTTTGCCCCACCATCCCGAACGACTCAGGAGTGGCTCTGATACCACTTGTAACACCCCGCCTCCTCAGACCACAATATTGTCCGCTTTGCCCGCAGGCTCACGGCTTTGTTTTTGTGGCCTCATTTGAAGACTTCCCGGCAGGTCACCCAAGCCAGTACTACTCTCATATGAGCACGCTTAACCGCCAGTTCCTAAGAACTCCACCTGCAGTAGACCACAAAACGCGTTGTGTCATTGTAAGGCGAATGTTATCTTATGAGCCCAACATCTCTCCAGGCCACAGCCGATGTGGGATTTGCCTAGGGTGTTACAAAGAAACTCATTTTGAACCTCATAGCCTAACCAATTGGTAAAATATCAATCAAGCTCCATAAGAGATTATCTTTCAAGGACTGCATCTTAACATTCATAGTTTAGAGTTATTCATCAGATTCAAGATCCGATAATTCATCTCTGTAGTCAGTAGGTCTCTAACTTATATCCCTCAGTAGTGATGTTAAATATCATTCAGGTGCATGAGGTATCCTTGTGAATTTATGAATGAGAGTTACATCATTATTTGGTTCAACATTTACATGTTTAGCCCCAGTATGACGTTAGCAAGGGTATTTAGAAGGCTGATTATTTTGTTCTTGAATGTCTTCAAGATCTAAAGATACTCCCACATGTTTTTGTAAGTAGAGACTAATCTCCAGATACTCGACATCTTGAGCAACAATAAATTGTTCTTAATTGGGACATCCAAAATACATCGTTAGTTCTTGCTTTTGTTTGATAATTACATACTCTAAGGTATTTAACAAATTCATAAGGATTCATCTCAGTCTATAATACAATGGTGTCTCGAATACCTTCTTGGTTGGAACCATATCGAATGTACACATGACGCATCCATTTTTTTAACCTTGATAGCTTTGGAGGTAAAACAGTTTAAGTCATCAAAGATCAAACAATATCAATAGAGTTTGATTTCCATGATGGACATACCATAATATTGTGGTATTCAATGAGGATTGATATTGTGAGACAATTCCACAATACTTTAGATGAACTTATATTCTTTAGCATACACATATATGCCAACCAAGTCAAACAAATGGTATCAATGGTATTTTGACTTTATTACCTACTTTATATTAAAGTAATTACGAGCACCGAATCTTGGTGTCAATAGTAATTTCATGTTGATTTCATATTGACTAAAAAATTCAGTGAATACGTCGAAGTAGCTTTTCATATTATCGTCACATTTTTTCTAAATAAGGCAACATACATTTTATGTATAGAAGTCCTAATTGAATATTAGTTTTTTACTTTGAGGTAAAAAAAAAAAAAAAACGGGTGGTGTTTGTTTTTTAAGAGGCTCTGAATCTGAAACGCACATCTGAATCTGAATCTGAGGCGTAAATGTCTGAATCTGACCGCATCTGAACGGGAAAAAAAAACTCATGTTTGAACCGCACATTTGCTTGCTCGTTTTTTTTTTTTTTTTTTTTTTTTTTTTTTTTTTTTTTTTTTTTTTTTTTGTCAGCAAGAGGCAACAAAAGGCATTCAAACACCCCTCTCAAGTCTAGACCATTAAGATCTTACTGCCTCTGAATGCGTCTGAACGAGAGAAAAAAAACAAACAGTCTGAACGACCAAAATGTCTGACCGCGTCTGAACGGTTCAGATTAAGAGGCTGTTAAGAGCCTATTTATGAAAAACAAACACCACCTTAGTCATATTGTTATATGTTGTACCTTGCACACAATTATGATTTCTCCCACTTGTGCAATATAAGCCTATATTTTTACCTAAGGTCTAAAGTCTACTGATTAGTGCAGTAAAATCCGTTTTTACCCCTGGTTAGAAACTGTTTTTGCAAGTTAAGTCCTTATGAAGTTTTCCAGTGTTATAATCCATGTACAAGGCATAATCGTAAATAAATGTATATAATATATAAAATATATAAAAAGTATGAAATCACAAAGATGAAATGAAAATATAAAGTGCTTCCTTACAATGATTTAGTGGTAAAAAGATCACAAGAACAAAACAATCTAACTCCAAAAACCCTAGTCTTATAAACACCAATGATCTTTACCCTACTCCAAACTAAATGATGAGTGTCTAAATACTCATCATTTTTGTACCATTTAAACTGCAAAAACATCTGAAAACACTCAGAAATGCATCAAAATGATAAAAATATCACAAATAAGTGTTTTATGTGTTTTTAATGTAAAAATATCAAAATCTGGTGAAAAACGTATCAAGTTTGCATAATTGGCAGTTTTAGTCCCCCAAGTTTCAAAAGTTGTCAAAAATAGTCCCTGGTAAATCTAAATAAATAGAAATATCATTTTAAGTCCCTAGGGATTCTTAAGTTGTCAAAACTGGTCCTTGAGATTTAAATTTTCAAAATTACAACTTAGGTCATGACAAGTTAGGTCCCTAAACTTTCAAAGATTGTCAAGTTTGGCCCTTGGGTTATTAAATCAGAATGTGCATGATTAACCCCTGGAAAATCAGAAAATGGCAGGATTAGTCCTTCAAGATTGGAGAATTGCAAAAAGGTCCTTGTATTACTAAACCTACCAAATGGACCCTTTACCCATTTTTGACCCCTGCCTTAACCATTTGGCCCTGTCATTACTCATTTTGAACCTTTGGTCAAATATCCAGTCAAACCATTTACCCGCCCCCACACCTTATCTTCAACCTCCAAGTTGCCTGCAACTTTCCAGTCACCTCAAACCTTTTCCTCCCCCCTCATCATCATATTCACCCACTTTCCCCACCACAATAAATGCCACCCCCCCTAGCAGCTAGTTTCAGAACCAACAGGTCAAAAACTTATTTCCCGCCAAAATGATCCAAAGGCCAAGATCAATCCTAGGCATCCAATGGCTCTAATTTTTGCTGGGATTCACTCAGAGGAGAGAGAGAAGACAAATGGGTTTATAAAAGAGAGAAGAAGAAGCTTGTCCAAGCAGTAGTTAGTTTTTTTAAATTCCTTGTATGTCGTATTTTAATTTTATGTCTTTAATTAAGCTTTAAACTGTAATTTTTGGTTTCAATGTATCAAATTAAGTGGTTTAAGTATATTCAAACTGTTCTCAAGTGTCAATTTAAGTTTCATTTAAATTTCAAGTTTCATGGTTTACTGTTTCAAATTTAAATATGAAACTGTATTATCCAAGCTTCAACAAGCTTATTTTTAAGTTCAAATAAGCTCATTGAAGCTTCTTATAGCTTTTAGTGAGCTTATCAAGCAGGTGCAAGCAAGGTTTGGTTTTGGTCAACGAAAGTCAACTGAAGCTCATTTGGTCATGGAAATGGTTTATGGGCTGATGCAGAGTGGATTTGGGTTAGATTTGACATGGAATAGTTTAGTTTGGTTTCTGGTCTAAGCTGCAAACAAGCTGGATACTTGTGAGTGCTAGTCTCAATTTCAATTTTTTACTCAGTTTGCATTTTGTGTTTGTTTTTGTATTTGTGGTTAAAAATGGTTTAAGTCTGTTTAATTAGTGGTCATTATAGTAATTGAGCTCAGTTTGATCAATGGCATTGGCTAGTTAAGTGGTTGGTCTCATTTTAAGTTCATATCAGTTTCCAAAAGTGGTGTTTGGATTATGCAGTAGATTTGTATTAGAGGCTTGTTTTGTGGTTAAGACTTGTAGTTCTAAGCTGGTTTAACTCTATTTGACTAATATATGTCTTAAAATTGTATCCATGTTCACCAATAGTCAAAATCATACATTACCTGTCTTAATCTTCTAACTGTTGAGAATTTGCAAAACCAAAAACTTGTTTTGAGGTTAGATATCATAGAAATAGCTTGAACTAGTTTCATTTCACCATTAAACATCATATGCAGTCCTTAAATTGGTTCCAAAGTTTACAAAAGTCAAACATCTCATTTTTGTTGCAAAAGTCAAAAACTTGAAAATACCAGTTTTCATCCATCTAGAGGGATTTTTCACAGGTTCATTATTGGTCCAAATCAAGTGAAACTTTTTGTTTTTAAAACTTCAGCTGGTCAAGTTACTTGTTATCATTTTGTTAGATTTTTGGTAATTTTCTAAAGCCTTCAAAAAAGCTTGTCAAACAGGGCTTAAGTGCCCTGTTCATAAACTCAGTCAAAGCTGAGTTTTCTCAGCTTATTGCAGAGCTTACCCAGAGCTCATAAGAGCTTGTCTTGGTCTGTAATTTGGTTTAGAAGTAGTTAGCCAGGTCTAGTTGAGGTTCCAACCTCTGTGTTTCCATTTTAGCTTATTGAGTAGTTGGTGCTTAAGCTCAAAGTAGTACACTCAAATCTGTTTTAGCACATTAATCAAATCATCAAGACCCTAGCAGTGTGTAATCCAGAGGTCAAGGCTTGTTGTTTCTTGCTGCATTTTTGTAATTTTAGCATTTCATAGCTTCTGTATCAAGTTGGTAGCTTATTGTCTCTTTGGCTTATTCAAAAGTGCTTATTTTTAAGCACTTACAACTGCAGTTTCATAATCTATCACACAAGCCCATGTTTTTCTATTTTTCCTAGATTCATAATATTATTTTAGAGTTTTTCTGAATTTTTCACATTTTTCTAGGTCAGTTTGCTATTTTTCTTAATTAAAAACAGTTTTTAAGTCATTTTAAATAGCTTTTAATACAATTAAATCAGAAAAAGATCAAAAAAATAATTTTTCATTTTTATTAGGTTAAGATAAATATAAAAGGTAAAAAAATTATTTTTCCAGATTTTTCATAGTTTAATTTGTAATTTTTAGTAATTTAATTAGTTTTTAATAGTTTAAAATTCATAAAAAATACAAAAATAATCAGAAAAATACAAAAATAGTTTTGAAAATTATCTTTTGATATTTTAGATTTTTCTAAGTCATAATTTTATTTTTCTAGCTTTATTTCATATTTTCTTGTATTTTAGGTTATTATTAAATAGTTAAAATTAGTTTTTAATTAATAATAATTAATTAAATAGTTATAAAAATAATTTTCTTTTTCTTAAAATTTTCTTTTATCATTAGGATTGTAAAAATATCATTTTCATATTTTTAGGATTAATATTGCTTCAGTTCATATTTTCTTGTATACGTCACGTAGTTTTAAATTCAGTTTTATAAAAACAGAAAAATCAAAAACATCATTTTGCAAATAGTGATAGCGTTTATTTAATATTTTTTATCTTTTTAATTCTCTTTAATTTGCATTTAAGCCTCTGTAATTTATTTACTTTTTCCTTAGTTATAATAAA
This sequence comes from Chrysanthemum seticuspe, assembly GCA_019973895.1. Classification (NCBI taxonomy): domain Eukaryota; kingdom Viridiplantae; phylum Streptophyta; class Magnoliopsida; order Asterales; family Asteraceae; genus Chrysanthemum; species Chrysanthemum seticuspe. The sequence goes on along the minus strand of BPTQ01000006.1, from coordinate 124,892,405 downwards.
TCAAATCTCTGTATCCGTTCAAATCTTCTCGATCACTAAACGTTTGATTATTCTCGCACGGCTCGTTGGGACATAACGACCTGGGGAAACACTATACTCTCCTGGACTTCATTGCATTCTGTGTCTGAACTGTTTTAAGTTTCTTACGGTTGGCCATTCACAAGTGGCCAGCTTGCGTGAGATAACTTGACGGTTTGGCACGAATCAAATTTTGGCGCCGCTGCCGGGGAGCTGTGCTAATATTCTTACGTTTAGCAGATTAGTGATTTGAATAATCACTCCTTGTTCATACCATCTATCTATATCTATATATATTCTTATAAAAAATCCAAAAACCCAAAAACAGCCAAAAACGTATAAAACACAAAAATATTTTGCTTTTGTTTCTATATATGTATCAAAAATAAAAATACAAAAAGATTTGTCGTTTTCTGAGTTTAATAATAACAACATAAAAGATTACCACCGCAAACCAAGGCAGTGTACTACCTAACTGGGGGTACGACCATAATAAGTTCCCAAACCAAAGATTAAAACTTGCCTTTGTGTCCTTGTGATTAGTGTACCTTTTTCAAAGAAGCCATTCATACTGTGATTATTGGTTTAAGTTCACTGTTGTTTTGCCTCGATCTTGTTTTAATTGGATTTGTTGTTATATATACTTGTCAGAACCAGAAAACCCAAAAAGATTCTTCTTACCCCATTTTCACCAATTTCATAATTCCTTTCCTTAACTCTGAGATCCCTTAGAGTTAACTTTAGTGCATGCGCACTCGTTCTTCTAGATCATTGAGTCCTTTTCGTGATCTAGCAGAAATTCCTAGAAGACGTTCTCGTAGACGTGCTGCCCAAATAGTCGAACCCGAGATTCGTACTATTTCAAACAACAATATGGCAGACGAACGAACTATGGCGGAAATGCTCCAAGCACCCACCGAGGGTTATGGAGATGCCATTATTCTACCAGTAATCAATTCTGATCACTTTGAATTGAAGACACATTTGATCCAACTTGTGTCTACAAATCAATTCCACGGGTTTGATCGAGAAGACCCGTATGCACACATCCGTTGGTTTAACAAGTTGACTTCAACTATCAATTTCAAAGATGTGCCACAAAAAGTCATCAAGTTGATGCTATTTCCATTCTCACTTGAGGGGACAGCCCGGATTTGGCTGGAAAAAGAACCCCCTCGATCCATCGAAACTTGGGAGGAACTTGTTCAAAAGTTTGTCAATCATTTCTTTCCTCCATAAAAAACGACTAATCTTAAAAATGAAATTTCTGGATTTCGTCAAAATTTCGATGAAAACTTTGGAGAGGCATGGGAGAGATTCAAGGATCTCCTCAGGAAATGCCCCCATCATGAATTCACGGAGCTTCAACAAGTTAATATCTTTTATAATGGGTTGAACGGTAACGATCAAGATTCTTTGAATGCAGCCGCCGGTGGCAATATCTTGAATCGTAAGCCTAAAGATGTGATTGAGATTTGCGAGCAAAAATCAAAAGTTCCTATTTCTCGCAACAAAGTCAATACTCCGAACACTCCTGCTTCTTCATCCAATAACTCTTCTGAGTTAGCTGCTCCGATAGCCGCTCTAACGGATGTCATCCGTTGTATGATGAAAGATGTAAAGGAAATCAAAAGCGAAATTCATAAGCCGGAACCAATCAAAGCCGTAAAAAAGGTGTGTGAAACTTGTAGTGGTCCGCATGCGTATTATGATTGTCAAGCAACCGATGCTTCCTTTTACCAAGCTCCCGTAGCTTCGGTAAACCACAATCAATACCGACCACAAGCTGATCCTCACTACCGTGCACCTAGCGGTATGACACCACCTGGTTTTCCTCCTGTGCAAAACCATGGCAATCAAAATCGCTTTGTTCCGAATCAAGGACAAAACTTCAATAACTCTCAAAATTTCAATCAAAACAGGAACAATTTCAACCCACCATATCAAGCTCCAAATCAGCAAAGTTATCAACAACCTTCTCATGCTCCCCCACCAAATGACTTCATGAAAATTACTGAGTCAAGCATACGTTCAATGCAAACTCAGATCAATAACATGAGGGTTGAGCTAAAGAAGGAAATTGATACCACAATGTCTCGGCAGACAAATGAGTTGAAGAATATGATGAGCAGTTTCATGAACATGAATATGAACCAAGCTTCATCATCTTCTGGAGGACTCCCAAGCAATACAATTACCAATCCAAATGCCGAGTTGAAAGCCGTCACCACTCGTAGTGGTAAGACGCACAATGGACCTTCGACTCCAATGCCTCCTCCACCAGGAGCAGTGAGTCAAGTTACCAAGGATACAACGGACAAGGTGCAATTCTCAAGCCCACGAAGTACCGCACACGTCCCACTTTCGGTAGTCCAAGCTTTAAGTCCGGAACCCGAAGTTCCGAAGACAAATTCTGAGCCCGAAATGACTTCCATCCCGGCTCAAAAGTCTAGTCAGCTTCCTTACCCATCAAGAATGAATGATGAAAAGCTCAAAGACAAAAACAAAGAGCAAATGGAAAATTTTTTCCAAATCTTCAATGAGCTACACTTTGATATAAGCTTCGTTGATGCTCTCGTTCTAATGCCTAAATTTGCATCCACGCTTAAAGGCTTACTGACCAACAAAGATAAGCTATCTGAGATGGCTAAAACCCCTCTAAATGAGCAATGCTCAGCGGTCCTTCTCAAGAAGCTTCCCAAAAAGCTTGAAGACCCTGGCAGATTTTTAATCCCGTGTGATTTATTGGGGATGGTTCAATGCTCCGCCTTGGCCGATCTTGGCGCAAGCATTAACCTCATGCCACTCTCAGTATGGAAGAAACTGTCTCTTCCTAAACTTACATCCACTTGTATGACACTCGAGCTAGCGGACCGTACCATAACTCGTCCACTTGGGATAGCCGAGGATGTCGTGATGAAAGTGGGAAAGTTTCACTTTCCTACTGACTTTGTTGTAGTAGACTTCGATGCAGATCCTAGAGTTCCCATTATCTTAGGGAGAGCCTTCTTGAGAACGAGTCGTGCTCTGATTGATGTGTTTGCTGAAGAGTTGACCATACGGGTTGACAACGAAGAGCTCACATTGAATATCAACCAGAACTCCAAACCTCTGTCCAAACAGAGTGTTGCCACAATTGATCAAAAATCTGAAAGATTCAATGCAACACTCTCAAATTTCACGGTTAAGAGGAGTCACCAAAAACGTGCGGAGTTAAAAGCTTTGAAAATCAACCCTGGTTGAAACAAATGGTTTGAAAGCTGTACCAGGGAAGTCAAGAGTGTTCTTGATGATGATGATGATCTAGAATCGGAGACTTCATCGGAAGTGGTGGAAATTGCTAGCTCTAAGAGCACACCACTTGTCCCACCTCCGGAATCAGTTTGTCGCATCGAGATTGTTAACTCTGTGGATGAAACCAAACTCTCTTCAGTTTCATCTGAATTGGATGATGATGTTTGTGATCCAATGGGAGACATTCTGCCTGTAACGCCCCGACCCGCCAAGGGTAAAGGAATCACAAGTAATGGTGTCATATCAAAGCAAAACATTCATAACCAAAAGAAAGTCTTAACATAAATGCGGAAAATAATCCAAGTCAAATGACTTCAATACATAGGTCCCAGCGGAAACGTAATAAACGTCAACATAATATCTGAAATAAATAAGTCTAAATGGCATCATAAGAAATCAAAGCTAAAATCTCTAAGGTAAGTCCACTCAAGCACTCATCCCAAAGCAACCCAGCTTCCAATGCTTAGATACCTGCCGCGGAAGAAAAGAAAAGTGCGGCTGAGCTTCAAAAGCCCAGTGAACAGATATGAAAGCAAAAGCGAATACTAAACGATAACGGATACGAAATAAAGTGAATGAGCAATAACAAAATCTTTATCATTTTCAAAGCATAAATCATAATTTCAAATGAAGTTTATAGTCAACTACCACGAGCCCAGAACTTATATCAGATCATATTCATATTCACATAAGGCAACATTTTGTAGGGGAGACCTACCAGAGTTATGAAGGACGTGCACGCACGCAGCATCAATCATCAGATAACATATAACAGATAACATATAACAGATCTAGGATGCATCCATACGCCCCTTCCTACATATTCACAAATATGCTTCACCATCCAGAGACGTGGCAGAACATCACTCTACTGCCCTAGAGTCATATCAGAGGTGCATCACTGATACGGACATGGAACCCCCATGACTAGTTAAATATTTGGCTCGGGTGTCAAACTATCTTAGGTCAAATCAGAATGTCATAACTGACACAGATCATATTTATCAGAAAATCATTCATGTTTCTAAAATCATAGTTTTCATATCAAATAGTTCAAAATCAGATGTTTCATAATTCAGAAATCAGAGTTCAGATAAGCAATAGCTCAAACAAATCAGATTTGGGATTCATAGCAAAGGCTTAGGAAAAACCTAATACGAAAGAAAACATTAAGAGAAACCTTTACTGAAAAGGTCAGAATATCTGTACCTTATTCCAACGCAAAGATCGAAAAGCAGAAAGACGAAAGGCAAAGGATTACTCCCTCTTCACAGAACCTATAGACATTAACGGTCGTCCAAGTTATTTATGATTCCATAATCGTCAAAATGATCTTTTAATATTTGGTATTCATAATTAGTAATCTTCATACTTTAGGGTTTTATTAAATGAGTCTTAAGTATTTTATAATTAATATTGTAGATTAGGGTTCGTTACTTCATTTATTAAAGTCCATCTTTAAATGTGAAAAATAGTTTTATAAGTCATAACTCACACACGAAATAACACTTACTATATTTAACTCAAACCCTAATATACTCTCATTAATGTTCTAGGGTTTCTTACTCTTTAATATCTCATTAATATGCATTTACTTTACATGTTACGTCTTAATGACTCGTTATTTAACCTAATACGTAATTTATAACCTTCTTTACTTTTACACTTTATCATGCACGTTTATGATTTCATGTGACCATAAGTTATTAGGGTTTAGTATACTTTATACGCTTTACATATTAAACTAGAGTTTATGTTTACGTAACCCTTACTCATTTATTACACGTCCAAAACTCTTGTATACATATTCGGTTCAACTAGGGTTTTCGGCTAGCATGTTTTACTCAAGACCTAGCTCATCTAAACATGGTATATAATCAAGTTATAATGTTTTAAACCCCATTCGAAAGTCATGCATGCCTCGGTCCAAACTCATGCATGTTTCGGCCTAACTTAGCTCAACATATACATGACCCGATTCAATATTACTTATCACGTTACACGTTCCTTATTAAATACAAGTTAAATGGATTAGGGTTTCTTGTTTTCTCGGTTTATACCTCTCGGTCACAACAAAAAAGAACAAAAACGCGACGAAACAAATATATCTCGACATATACACACAAGGTACGTTAAAGGAAGATGAATAAACGTTATACCTTAGCTCGTTGAAGCAAAATCTCAACACCAATGGTGTTATAGGTCTCGGCCGAGCAAGAAGAAAGAAAAGGAGAGGCAAAGCAAAACTAGGGTTTCATATTAATGAATATGTGATGTATTTATAGTAGTAGCAATTTGTTTAGGTTTAGGAAAGGTTGGGTTTGGGTTGGCTTGGGTCCAACCGGTCACAAACAAACACCCCTTTGGGCTTCGGTTTGGCGCAAAACAAAAGAAAAGAAAACGAGTCCATTAAACAAACGAACGGCCCAACTTATTAGCGAAACATTTACGTCCTTCGTCGTACCAAAGAACCTCACGAAATTATATTCGTTAAGTTTTGTTTATTAGGTTTTTAATTTCGCACTTTATTATAAACGTATTTTACGTATTTTATTATTCTTGGTTCCAAGGGTATTTTAGTCTTTATATAGGTTTTAGATTTTCGGGTTTTACAACTCTTCCCCTCTAAAAAAAAATTTTCGTCCTCGAAAATTGAAATGAAACGGAAACGAAAACGAGAACGAAATGAGAACATACCGAACTATTCAAAGAAATGAGGATAACTAGCTCGCATCGACTCTTCGGTCTCCCAAGTAGCCTCACGCTCCGGGTGATTTTTCCAAAGAATCTTAACGAACGGAATAACTTTACTTCTCATGACTCTTTCTTGTCTTTCCAAAATAGCTTCTGGTTCTTCAGGCAAAGACATATCGGATCGAATCTGATCAAACGGATACGAAGCAACGTGTAATGGATGATAATTGTATCCTCTTAGGAGAGATACATGGAACACATCATGAACATGCGATAACTGAGGCGGAAGTGCTAATCGATACGAAACTTCTCCTATACGTTCCAGAATTTCAAACGGACCAATGAATCGAGGACTAAGCTTGCCCTTGATTCCAAAACGTTTCACACCTCTAAACGGCGAGACTTTCAAAAACACACGATCACCAACTCGAAACTCTAAATCACGACGATGCTTGTCGGCATAACTTTTCTGACGAGACCTAGCCTCCTTCAACTTTTCTCTAGCAACAGCTACTTTCTCATTAGTGATCTCAATCATTTTCGGACCTTCAATTAGACGTTCACCTACTTCATCCCAACAAGTAGGTGATCTATATTTCCTTCCATAAAGAAGTTCAAACGGTGCTGCCTTAATGCTAGCATGCCAACTGTTGTTGTATGCAAACTCTACCAAACACAAATATTCATCCCAGCTGCCAGTCCATTCCAAAGCACAAGCCCTTAGCATGTCTTCTAAGGTCTGAATAGTCCTCTCTGACTGACCATCTGTTTGAGGATGAAATGCCGTACTAAAAATAAGTCGAGTACCCCAAGCTTTTTGCAAACCCTTCCAGAAACGAGAAGTAAAACGCGGATCCCTATCTGACACAATAGCCGTCGGAGTACCATGAAGTCTAACTATCTCTTGCTGAAAAATCTCTGCCAATCTACCAATACCATAATCCTTCCTAATTGGTAAGAAATGAGCTGATTTGGTTAGTCGATCAATAACCACCCAAATCGCATCATGCTTCTTCTTAGTAAGAGGTAGTCCAGTCACAAAATCCATAGATATCTTATCCCACTTCCATGTCGGAATATCCAATGGTTGTAACAGTCCACTAGCTCTTTGATGTTCGATCTTCACTTGCTGACAAATCATACACTTCGACACAAACGTTGCTACATCTTGCTTCATGCCGTTCCACCAGAAATACTGTTTCAAATCCCTATACATCTTGGTAGAACCAGGATGAATAGTGAAAGGAGAACTATAAGCTTCAGTCATAACTTTCTCACGAAGTACCTGATCATTGGGAACGCAAAGCCTATCTTCATACCATACGATTCCGTCGTTATCAACCTTAAACTCCGTCTGTTTACCCTCTTCAACATTTTGAGCTACGGCCCACAGCTCGCCGTCATCTTTCTGAGCTTCCTTAATTTGCAGTATAAGGTTCGACTCCACCTTCATACTAGCCCAGTATCCACCAAAACCTCGTACGCACAACTCAGCATCCAAACGCTCTAAGTCACGAATGATCCTAGGCTCAATCTCAATACTTGCAATCATACCTGATTTCCGGCTAAGTGCGTCAGCAACTACATTAGCCTTACCAAGATGGTACTGAATGTTAGTGTCATAATCCTTAAGAAGTTCTAACCATCTTCTTTGTCTCATATTGAGTTCCTTTTGAGTGAAAATATACTTGAGACTCTTATGGTCGGTGAAAATATCACACGTCTCTCCATACAAGTAATGTCTCCAGATCTTCAACGCGAACACCACAGCAGCTAACTCAAGGTCATGAGTTGGGTAATTCTCCTCATAAGGTTTCAGTTGTCTTGAAGCGTAAGCTATCACCTTACCATGTTGCATCAAGACACATCCCAATCCTTTCTTAGATGCATCGCTATAGATTTGATATCCTCCAGAACCAGATGGAAGAGTCAAAATAGGAGCGGAAACTAACCTCCGTTTCAACTCTTCAAAACTCTTTTCTCTTTCATCCGTCCACACGAACTTTTCACCTTTCCTCATCAATTGGGTTAATGGCAAAGCTAAACGAGAGAAACCTTCAACAAAACGTCGATAGTATCCAGCAAGTCCTAGAAAACTCCTGACCTCAGTCACTGTCGTAGGTCTTGGCCACTTAGTGATAGCCTCAACCTTAGACGGATCCATGGTTATACCATCAGCTGATACGATATGACCAAGGAAAGCGACTTGTCCTAACCAAAATTCACACTTCGAGAACTTGGCGTACAACTTCTTCTTCCTCAGAATCTCCAAAACTATCCGGAGATGTTGCTCATGCTCCTCTTCAGACTTAGAGAAAACTAAAATGTCGTCGATGAAAACAATAACGAACTTGTCGAGGAACTCATGGAAAACACGATTCATCAGGTCCATAAACACAGCAGGCGCATTCGTCAAACCAAAAGGCATAACGAGAAACTCATAATGACCATATCTGGTACGAAACGCGGTCTTAGGAACATCTTGCTCCTTCACACGTAGTTGATGATAACCAGACCTCAGATCAATCTTAGAAAAGAACTTAGCTCCTTGCAGTTGATCAAACAAATCGTCTATGCGTGGAAGAGGATAACGGTTCCGAATAGTAATACGGTTGAGTTCACGGTAGTCGATACATAGACGCATACTTCCATCCTTCCATCCTTCTTCTTCACAAACAAGACAGGTGCACCCCATGGAGAAACACTAGGTCGAATGAATCCATTATCTATCATCTCTTGCAGCTATTCCTTCAACTCCTTCAGTTCTACAGGTGCCATACGATACGGAGCTTTTGAAATCGGTTTAGCACCAGGGATTAACTCAATGCTAAACTCAACTTCTCGAGCTGGAGGAAGTCCAGGGAGTTCATCGGGAAAAACGTCAGTGAATTCACAAACAACGGAAAGGTTTTCAATGTTAGGACTCTCCAAAGATGTGTCCTTAACAGATGCCAGAAAACCTTGACACCCATGAGCAATCATGGTTCGTGCCTTCATAGCAGAAATGAACTTAACAGATTTGAGTGGTTTAGAACCATAATAAACGAATTTAGGATGTTTTACGTCTCCAAAGATCACAGTTCTAGCATAGCAGTCAATGGAAGCTCTATGATAAGCCAACCAATCCATGCCTAGAATGATATCAAAGTCGACCATATCGAGAGGATACAGATGTGCAGGGCGAATACGATCATCAAAACGAAGAGGACACTTAACGTATTTATGATCAATGATCATGTGACTTTTCATAGGCGTAGATATCGATAAGTGATTCGTTAGTGGTTGTGGCTTCATATTAAGTTTCTTAGCACATGTGACAGATATGATGGAGTGTGTGGCGCCGGTGTCAAATAAAACGAAGACAGAATAATCATCAATGAAAAGAGTTCCCGTAATGGTACCTGAAGTATGCTCCGCCTGATTCCGAGTAGTAGCATAGACACGTCCAGTAGTAGGTGGCGGCTTGGTATAGTTTCCAGGAATCGACGGGTTCCTCTTAGGGCAATCCTTGATCTTGTGAGTAGTGGAACCACAAGAGAAACATCCACCAGTGGCCTTGAAACACGGTCCCGGATGAGCCTTTCCACAAGTAGTACAGATAGGTGGGGGAGGCAAAACTTCAGCTGTCCTTTGCTGACCAGAAGATCCTGAAGCACGACCCTGATTCGATCCTCGAGTCGACTGATCTTTGTTGTAACGCTGGTTATTGTTACCTTGATTATGACGATCATTTCCATTCTTACCAGCAGCTCTACTATCCTGACCCCTCGCCTCAGGGCGCCTAGAGTCCACATTCCTTCCTGACTGACCCCGCTGATCATAGCCCTTATCCACTTGTCCCTTTGAATCATAACTCCTGCCAGTATTTCCCTTATACTCATTACTTTGAGTCCTACCTTGAATCCGATCACCATCACGATTACGCTTGTTGTAACCTGAACCCTCATGAAAAATCTCAATGTTACGAGCTGCATCATTGCAGGCCGACACATCCTCATAGTCAGTGTTAAGCAGTCGGTCCAACACCCACTTCTTCAGTCCCCATTTGAAATGCTTAGCTTGGCGCCTACCATCTCCAGCAATCGCTCCAACAAAGCTTACCAACCTCATAAACCTACTCATGTACTCATTGGAGTTCTCATTATCAAACTGGTAGATCGCCTGATAATCCCTCTCATACCTTTGCTGTTCAGCATCAGGGAAGTAACGGTTATAGAAAATAGTCCGAAACTCCGTCCAAGTACAAGTAACAGCGAAAGCATCTCCTCCTCGTGCTTGTTTCAATGCTTTCCACCAATTTAAAGCATCACCTTCCAACTTAAACGCAGCCAAACGAGTCTTAAACTCGTCTCCACAACCCAATACTTCAAACAGCTTCTCAACATGAGTGATCCAGTCCTCAGCTTCAGTGGGAGTAGCAGCAGTGCTAAAAGAAAGAGGCTTCAGCTTACCGAAACGCTCGAGCTAAGTGTGAATGCCTGTGGGTTGATTTCCTCCACCACTACCCGAAGCACCATTCTGATTACGGATGTTGTTGATCACCTGTTCCATCATCTCAGGTGTAGTCAAACCAGGGAAAAGAGAGTTGAGAGCATTCGCAATCGCAGCATCCATGTTAACAGCATCATCGTCTCCATCCGCGCCACCAGTAGTACGAGTTCGAACCATCTAAACGATATTCAAACGATTAGCATAATGAACAAAGATGAGATACGAAATGGAAGTTCGTAGAAGGAAACCTAAGTCTACCCAATCCTCACAGGTCAAATCTTAACTCTAAGGAATAACTTAAGGTTCTTATGTTCACAGGTCCTGACTACAAGTCGTAAACCTGGGCTCTGATACCATAAATTGTAACGCCCCGACCCGCCAAGGGTAAAGGAATCACAAGTAATGGTGTCATATCAAAGCAAAACATTCATAACCAAAAGAAAGTCTTAACATAAATGCGGAAAATAATCCAAGTCAAATGACTTCAATACATAGGTCCCAGCGGAAACGTAATAAACGTCAACATAATATCCGAAATAAATAAGTCTAAATGGCATCATAAGAAATCAAAGCTAAAATCTCTAAGGTAAGTCCACTCAAGCACTCATCCCAAAGCAACCCAGCTTCCAATGCTTAGATACCTGCCGCGGAAGAAAAGAAAAGTGCGGCTGAGCTTCAAAAGCCCAGTGAACAGATATGAAAGCAAAAGCGAATACTAAACGATAACGGATACGAAATAAAGTGAATGAGCAATAACAAAATCTTTATCATTTTCAAAGCATAAATCATAATTTCAAATGAAGTTTATAGTCAACTACCACGAGCCCAGAACTTATATCAGATCATATTCATATTCACATAAGGCAACATTTTGTAGGGGAGACCTACCAGAGTTATGAAGGACGTGCACGCACGCAGCATCAATCATCAGATAACATATAACAGATAACATATAACAGATCTAGGATGCATCCATACGCCCCTTCCTACATATTCACAAATATGCTTCACCATCCAGAGACGTGGCAGAACATCACTCTACTGCCCTAGAGTCATATCAGAGGTGCATCACTGATACGGACATGGAACCCCCATGACTAGTTAAATATTTGGCTCGGGTGTCAAACTATCTTAGGTCAAATCAGAATGTCATAACTGACACAGATCATATTTATCAGAAAATCATTCATGTTTCTAAAATCATAGTTTTCATATCAAATAGTTCAAAATCAGATGTTTCATAATTCAGAAATCAGAGTTCAGATAAGCAATAGCTCAAACAAATCAGATTTGGGATTCATAGCAAAGGCTTAGGAAAAACCTAATACGAAAGAAAACATTAAGAGAAACCTTTACTGAAAAGGTCAGAATATCTGTACCTTATTCCAACGCAAAGATCGAAAAGCAGAAAGACGAAAGGCAAAGGATTACTCCCTCTTCACAGAACCTATAGACATTAACGGTCGTCCAAGTTATTTATGATTCCATAATCGTCAAAATGATCTTTTAATATTTGGTATTCATAATTAGTAATCTTCATACTTTAGGGTTTTATTAATGAGTCTTAAGTATTTTATAATTAATATTGTAGATTAGGGTTCGTTACTTCATTTATTAAAGTCCATCTTTAAATGTGAAAAATAGTTTTATAAGTCATAACTCACACACGAAATAACACTTACTATATTTAACTCAAACCCTAATATACTCTCATTAATGTTCTAGGGTTTTCTTACTCTTTAATATCTCATTAATATGCATTTACTTTACATGTTACGTCTTAATGACTCGTTATTTAACCTAATACGTAATTTATAACCTTCTTTACTTTTACACTTTATCATGCACGTTTATGATTTCATGTGACCATAAGTTATTAGGGTTTAGTATACTTTATACGCTTTACATATTAAACTAGAGTTTATGTTTACGTAACCCTTACTCATTTATTACACGTCCAAAACTCTTGTATACATATTCGGTTCAACTAGGGTTTTCGGCTAGCATGTTTTACTCAAGACCTAGCTCATCTAAACATGGTATATAATCAAGTTATAATGTTTTAAACCCCATTCGAAAGTCATGCATGCCTCGGTCCAAACTCATGCATGTTTCGGCCTAACTTAGCTCAACATATACATGACCCGATTCAATATTACTTATCACGTCACACGTTCCTTATTAAATACAAGTTAAATGGATTAGGGTTTCTTGTTTTCTCGGTTTATACCTCTCGGTCACAACAAAAAAGAACAAAAACGCGACGAAACAAATATATCTCGACATATACACACAAGGTACATTAAAGGAAGATGAATAAACGTTATACCTTAGCTCGTTGAAGCAAAATCTCAACACCAATGGTGTTATAGGTCTCGGCCGAGCAAGAAGAAAGAAAAGGAGAGGCAAAGCAAAACTAGGGTTTCATATTAATGAATATGTGATATATTTATAGTAGTAGCAATTTGTTTAGGTTTAGGAAAGGTTGGGTTTGGGTTGGCTTGGGTCCAACCGGTCACAAACAAACACCCCTTTGGGCTTCGGTTTGGCGCAAAACAAAAGAAAAGAAAACGAGTCCATTAAACAAACGAACGGCCCAACTTATTAGCGAAACATTTACGTCCTTCGTCGTACCAAAGAACCTCACGAAATTATATTCGTTAAGTTTTGTTTATTAGGTTTTTAATTTCGCACTTTATTATAAACGTATTTTACGTATTTTATTATTCTTGGTTCCAAGGGTATTTTAGTCTTTATATAGGTTTTAGATTTTCGGGTTTTACACTGCCCATTGATGAATTGCTCAAAAATGATCCATCATCTTCTAGTCTTATTCCCGACTCTTCCATCCCTTCTCTCACTCCTGATGAGGAAGATGATAACTTTTGGAATGAAGTCGATGCCTTTCTTAGTGATGAGTCAATTCCAACGGGAATTGATAATACTTACTTTGATCCGGAGGGAGACATCTTTTTTCTGGAAAATCTGTTGATTGAAGAACCGTTTCCCACCCTCCCTCCCGGACATCTTATTGACAATCACCATATAAGCTTCAAGTTTAAGCTTAAAAGTGTCAAATATGGTGATTTGCTTCTTTCTGACGAAGAATGGACTTGCATTATCATGCATATCTTTGTTCCATTCTTCACAGATGGTGTGGTTGCTCTTTCCCTTTTCTCTTTCGGGAATGAGGACACCATCTTTGACCCCGGTATCATCCTTTATAGTTTCTACTATTAACAATACCGCGGTTCTATCTCGTCGGTGTGGAACTTTCTGATGTTCATATGTTTGTTAACACTGTGAACGAAAGTCCTATTGAGATTGGTTTTCCACGTTACTTTCCCCATGGACAAATGAATTCGGGGTCGAGTCAAGCTAGCGACTCGGTAATCAAAAACAGTAGCTAAACATGGGTTTTCACCCGTGTGTACCACCCTAGTGTGGGGGAGTTGCCCCACATGTTGTGTAAAAAAAAAAAAAAAAAAATCTTGCTAAATAATGGCCGTAGTATTTCCCTTTTACGTTCTATGTTTCGGCATAACCGCCGGTACTTTGAATATTGAGGGCAATATTCAATTCTAGTGTGGGGGGAATTCTCACGAATTTTATCATGTAATTATACCGCCCAATTCCCCCATTTTTGGCCAATTTTTTTTTTTTTTTTTTTTTTTTTTTTTTTTTTTTTTTTTGGAGTAAGTGTTCTTCACTTACTCATCTTATGGTTATCAGTCCGCCATGTCTAATAAACAAAAGGATTGGCTAATCCAGGAGCAAACGGCTCTTGGTAAAGATATCTCAGATCCGTTGACGGCTTGCAATTTGCCCAAAATTGTATGGTGTTCAGCTCAACATATCTTTAATTAGTGAAGAGTTGGCTAGCCCGCAAGTTTATGGCTTGTGGTAAAGGCAGTGGAAAACCATAATTGGTAATCAGCTCACCAAAGATAATATTGATAAATTATCTAAGAGTTGGCTAGTCCAGAAGCAAACGGCTTCTGGTAAAGACAAATCAAATCCGTTGAAAGCTGGTGATTTGCTCAAAATCATTTGGTTATCGGTGTACCAAGGTTCTTACTTGAACTGAAACATTTGGCTACTATAGAAGTAATGGCTTTTGGTAAAGAGATGAAATCCATTAATTTTTCTCAAAACATTGCTAGGGACTAGCAATATCTTAGTGTGGGGGATTGATGAGTTCTAAATACTCATCATTTTTGTACCATTTAAACTGCAAAAACATCTGAAAACACTCAGAAATGCATCAAAATGATAAAAATATCACAAATAAGTGTTTTATGTGTTTTTAATGCAAAAATATCAAAATCTGGTGAAAAACGTATCAAGTTTGCATAATTGGCAGTTTTAGTCCCCCAAGTTTCAAAAGTTGTCAAAAATAGTCCCTGGTAAATCTAAATAAAGAGAAATATCATTTTAAGTCCCTAGGGATTCTTAAGTTGTCAAAACTGGTCCTTGATATTTAAATTTTCAAAATTACAACTTAGGTCCCTTAACTTTCAAAAATGACAAGTTAGGTCCCTAAACTTTCAAAGATTGTCAAGTTTGGCCCTTGGGTTATTAAATCAGAATGTGCATGATTAACCCCTGGAAAATCAGAAAATGGCAGGATTAGTCCTTCAAGATTGGAGAATTGCAAAAAGGTCCTTGTATTACTAAACCTACCAAATGGACCCTTTACCCATTTTTGACCCCTGCCTTAACCATTTGGCCCTGTCATTACTCATTTTGAACCTTTGGTCAAATATCCAGTCAAACCATTTACCCGCCCCCACACCTTATCTTCAACCTCCAAGTTGCCTGCAACTTTCCAGTCACCTCAAACCTTTTCCTCCCCCCTCATCATCATATTCACCCACTTTCCCCACCACAATAAATGCCACCCCCCCTAGCAGCTAGTTTCAGAGCCAACAGGTCAAAAACTTATTTCCCGCCAAAATGATCCAAAGGCCAAGATCAATCCTAGGCATCCAATGGCTCTAATTTTTGCTGGGATTCACTCAGAGGAGAGAGAGAGAGAAGACAAATGGGTTTATAAAAGAGAGAAGAAGAAGCTTGTCCAAGCAGTAGTTAGTTTTTTTAAATTCCTTGTATGTCGTATTTTAATTTTATGTCTTTAATTAAGCTTTAAACTGTAATTTTTGGTTTCACTGTATCAAATTAAGTGGTTTAAGTATATTCAAACTGTTCTCAAGTGTCAATTTAAGTTTCATTTAAATTTCAAGTTTCATGGTTTACTGTTTCAAATTTAAATATCAAACTGTATTATCCAAGCTTCAACAAGCTTATTTTTAAGTTCAAATAAGCTCATTGAAGCTTCTTATAGCTTTTAGTGAGCTTATCAAGCAGGTGCAAGCAAGGTTTGGTTTTGGTCAACGAAAGTCAACTGAAGCTCATTTGGTCATGGAAATGGTTTATGGGCTGATGCAGAGTGGATTTGGGTTGGATTTGACATGGAATAGTTTAGTTTGGTTTCTGGTCTAAGCTGCAAACAAGCTGGATACTTGTGAGTGCTAGTCTCAATTTCAATTTTTTACTCAGTTTGCATTTTGTGTTTGTTTTTGTATTTGTGGTTAAAAATGGTTTAAGTCTGTTTAATTAGTGGTCATTATAGTAATTGAGCTCAGTTTGATCAATGGCATTGGCTAGTTAAGTGGTTGGTCTCATTTTAAGTTCATATCAGTTTCCAAAAGTGGTGTTTGGATTATGCAGTAGATTTGTATTAGAGGCTTGTTTTGTGGTTAAGACTTGTAGTTCTAAGCTGGTTTAACTCTATTTGACTAATATTTGTCTTAAAATTGTATCCATGTTCACCAATAGTCAAAATCATACATTACCTGTCTTAATCTTCTAACTGTTGAGAATTTGCAAAACCAAAAACTTGTTTTGAGGTTAGATATCATAGAAATAGCTTGAACTAGTTTCATTTCACCATTAAACATCATATGCAGTCCTTAAATTGGTTCCAAAGTTTACAAAAGTCAAACATCTCATTTTTGTTGCAAAAGTCAAAAACTTGAAAATACCAGTTTTCATCCAACTAGAGGGATTTTTCACAGGTTCATTATTGGTCCAAATCAAGTGAAAATTTTTGTTTTTAAAACTTCAACTGGTCAAGTTACTTGTTATCATTTTGTTAGATTTTTGGTAATTTTCTAAAGCCTTCAAAAAAGCTTGTCAAACAGGGCTTAAGTGCCCTGTTCATAAACTCAGTCAAAGCTGAGTTTTCTCAGCTTATTGCAGAGCTTACCCAGAGCTCATAAGAGCTTGTCTTGGTCTGTAATTTGGTTTAGAAGCAGTTAGCCAGGTCTAGTTGAGGTTCCAACCTCTGTTTTTCCATTTTAGCTTATTGAGTAGCTGGTGCTTAAGCTCAAAGTAGTACACTCAAATCTGTTTTAGCACATTAATCAAATCATCAAGACCCTAGCAGTGTGTAATCCAGAGGTCAAGGCTTGTTTTTTCTTGCTGCATTTTTGTAATTTTAGCATTTCATAGCTTCTGTATCAAGTTGGTAGCTTATTGTCTCTTTGGCTTATTCAAAAGTGCTTATTTTTAAGCACTTACAACTGCAGTTTCATAATCTATCACACAAGCCCATGTTTTTCTATTTTTCCTAGATTCATAATATTATTTTAGAGTTTTCCTGAATTTTTCACATTTTTCTAGGTCAGTTTGCTATTTTTCTTAATTAAAAACAGTTTTTAAGTCATTTTAAATAGCTTTTAATACAATTAAATCAGAAAAGATCAAAAAAATAATTTTTCATTTTTCTTAGGTTAAGATAAATATAAAAGGTAAAAAAATTATTTTTCCAGATTTTTCATAGTTTAATTTGTAATTTTTAGTAATTTAATTAGTTTTTAATAGTTTAAAATTCATAAAAAATACAAAAATAATCAGAAAAATACAAAAATAGTTTTGAAAATTCTCTTTTGATATTTTAGATTTTTCTAAGTCATAATTTTATTTTTCTAGCTTTATTTCATATTTTCTTGTATTTTAGGTTATTATTAAATAGTTAAAATTAGTTTTTAATTAATAATAATTAATTAAATAGTTATAAAAATAATTTTATTTTTCTTAAAATTTTCTTTTATCATTAGGATTGTAAAAATATCATTTTCATATTTTTAGGATTAATATTGCTTCAGTTCATATTTTCTTGTATACGTCACGTAGTTTTAAATTCAGTTTTATAAAAACAGAAAAATCAAAAACATCATTTTGCAAATAGTGATAGCGTTTATTTAATATTTTTTATCTTTTTAATTCTCTTTAATTTGCATTTAAGCCTCTGTAATTTATTTACTTTTTCCTTAGTTATAATAAATCAAATCTCTGTATCCGTTCAAATCTTCTCGATCACTAAACGTTTGATTATTCTCGCACGGCTCGTTGGGACATAAAGACCCGGGGAAACACTATACTCTCCTGGACTTCATTGCATTCTGTGTCTGAACTGTTTTAAGTTTCTTACGGTTGGCCATTCACAAGTGGCCAGCTTGCGTGAGATAACTTGACGGTTTGGCACGAATCACTAAAGTCACTAACTTTTGTAAATCCTTATAAATCTTTATAAAACTTGATTCAACCAACCCAATAACACATGCAAACTCCCTTGAAAATCTTCCAAAGAGACAACATAAATGATGAATGTTGATTGATTTTAAGTGAACTAAACCATGTATTAGCTAAAAGGACTTATGATCAAGAAACTTGGTAAAATTTGAGATGGAATGGTGTTATGGGCTGTTATGGGTCGTTCATATGGTGGAGAAAACAAGAAATGGTGAAGTTTTCTTGATAAAAATAAGGAAGTGGTTTATGTTTGATGGTTTTGTAAAATTATAACATGCAATACGTGCATAAGACCATGAACATGTGTCCAAAGTGTATGGCACCACAAGGCATATTGGCATGGGTTTATGTGTAGTGGGGAGAGGGTTGATTTTATTTTGCTAGTTTTGTTGTTATGGTGTAGGGTTTGATTTCGGTAATTGAAAACGCAAAGCTTTAAAACGCGACAAACGCAATACCGGGTAATGTAAAAATCTAAAACTTATAAAATTGTTATAAGTTGTAAAAAATAACTAATTTTAGTATTTAAGATGAATTATGAGTTTAACGGAGTGCTTAGACGTTGTTAAAATTTAAAAACGTGGGTTGAATACGCGTAAAATGTAAAATGTGCAAGGTTTTTATAAAAATGGAAAAATAACAATAGTACATATAAATATGAATATGAGAAAAATAGAACGCATAAAACATGTAGACTGAGCATAGTCTGAAGTCGGTTTCAGTTAATTGTACATTTAACAACGTACGTGAGTGAACTTATCTAATTAGTCGTAAAAGTAAGTTTAATTAAAAATAAAACAAGAAGTAAAAGTAATAATTAAATGATAACCTTAAAAATGTGAATTGTTACAAAATTAAGGTATAAATGTTATGATTAGGGTGAATTTCATATTGGGCTAAGCTAACCGGGTTTTGTTTGGCCTGGTAATTGGCCTTTCAAAATTTTATTTAACAAGTTTTCATTGGACTGAATTTAGGTGTTATACATTTAGTTTATTTGGTTTGAAACGTGTTATAAGGATACTTGGATTTTTTGTGAATTTTGCTATAATCTATATATGTATCTATATCTATATTTATCTACTTTGTAATACATTTGGGAATTTCTTAAAATAGAAGGCTTAGAAAATTCAGATTACACACTTGCTTATCAAAGATCTTGAAGCCAAAAACCACAAAAAGAGTCGAAGAGTGTGGTTCGTATAACCAGAAAAAGGACAAGGGTGTTTGAGGTTCGAAATTGAAAAGAGTTTTATGTGGTTCGATTGTGTTAAGGAAAACAAGAATAAAAAATGCTTTGGTGTTTGTAGCTTATGATTCATGGGTTTTATGTGACAAAGTTTCAAAAGGAAAAAACACAAGATTTGTGATTACCTTTGTGCAGGATAAGAAAGAAAAAAATGGTGGTTGCATATGATTATCTTTGCTATTGCTTATAGTTATTTTAGTTAAAAGCTGTCATTCATTCGTAAAGTTATTGTTAGAAAAAACGTATAAATGAAAAATTCAGATTACACAGTTACTGTAGTATGTAGTATAGATATATATTAAAGATAGTTTTATCTTCCATATTTGAATTTTTTTGACATGGGTATCTGTAGTGCAAAGTGTTTATAAGCATTTAATGAGTGGTGAGCGTTAACTGTTTTAATTTTAATTCTCATTTGTCAAGCAACAAAAGGATTTAGTATTTTTTTTTGAGAATGCTTTTTTCCTAATATTTTATAAAGTAGCATTTAGAAGCGTTGAACATTTAAGAGTTATGATGATACAAAATTACGTCACTCTACACATTATAATTACAACTAGAAGTCAGAAGTTTTTTATAAGAAAAACAGCCACCGTTTGCAACAACTTCTTACAACTACAACTAATTTTGTTAAACACACACGATCAAAGATGGTCTAATAATATTTGTACTCGCACATATAACTAAATCATTGGATAGTGAAAAGAATGGTCTAATAATATTTGTACTCGCACATATAAATAAATCATTGGATAGTGAAAAAGTGACTCATGTATCTGAAAGGGTGAAGATGTAAGTTATGGTGCTTCTAGAACAGCAGTACGTAGTAAATTGCAAGAGATTTGACTGTTAGTGCAAATTTTAGAATAGGTACATTAAAAGTAATTGTTTTTTTCGTTCCACAAAGACTGCTGACCAGCGTCAATAGCTCTTTGGGTTTGGAGAAGATTGCAAACGTAAAATATTTTACCCAAAAAGAAAAGTAAAAGTTGATAAAATCATAAATATTAAAAAAATAACCAGTGTGGGTTTGGAGAAGATAACAAACGTAAACTATTTTTTATCCAAAAAGAAAAAGTAAAAGCAGATAAAATTCATAAATCATAAAATTTACCAGTGTCAATATTTCTTTGGCTTTGGAGAAGATTATAAACGTAAAATATTTTATCCGAAAAAGAAAAAAGTAAAAGTAGATTAATTATAAATCATAGATTTACCAGTGTCAATGTTTCTTTGGCTTTGGAGAAGATTGCCGACGTAAAATATTTTATCCAAAAAGAAAAAGTAGAAGTAAATTAATTCATAAATCATAAAAGTACCAGTGTCAATATTTCTTTGGCTTTGCTTTGTTTCCAACTTTATGTAAATTTTTTTTTTTGAAAGGTGAATTTCTTATAAAGTGCTTCGTGTCGCGGTTCGACAGCGGGAGGTCTAGACTACGTTGTCTAAACCGGGTCCGCGCTAGAGAGCTCCCTCGAAGCGGAAATGCCTGTTTCAAATACCCGATGGGGGGAAAAGCCCCTACTAATCCGCCCGAAGGCACGACAATTAACAGGGGTAAACCCTTGCCTCTTCCAAGATTCGAACCTGGGGTTACCAGGCCCAAACCCCTTCATTAGAGGACTACCTTGAAGGAAAATCCCTCATTCAAACCCCTTGCAGGATTTGAACTCAAGACCTCCCTCCCCCAAGAGCCCCTAAGGACTCCAAGGTGGCCAACTGAGCTAAGCCAGTTGGTTATCCAACTTTATGTAAATGAAATGAGTTTTTAACTTTTCAGATTAATTATTTTATTTAATTTGATCTTTAACAGAGAATCACTCGAGCTTTTCACTAACATTTCACCCACTTATGATGTCTTCATCTTCCTAACTCTGGTCTAAACTTTGATTTTTTATATGCTATATTTGTTATCTGATATTAACTCTGGTCTAAACTTTGCATATACAGTAAATCTTTCCAAAATATATACGTTCAATTACTTTTAGACCAATAATTAAAGGTGCTAAATCTGTTTCATTGTTTATCTAATTGTTTGTTGAAGGTATAATCTTGTATACATGTGATAGTCATCAAGAACTCACCTGATAGATAATACGTTTTAAAAGTTCCGTTTTCAAGATAAACAAATTTAGTTGATCGATCATTTTATGCTACATAATTGAATAAGAAACGTTAAAATTTTAAATATGAAGTCCTTGACTGATATGTTTAACTCAGGCATTTTGTGTCTAAGAATAAGACGAGAACATGTGTCGAACTTAAAGCTAATAATAGGAATGATCGAGATATATTGCTAACTATTGTACTATGAAACATTGAATTTGATAAGAAACAACAACCGTTTCAAATACATTTGTCCAACATTTTCATTTTCATGATTAACATATAGGACACTACTTTGTGTCATTTCTATTCCAAAAACACCAATTAGTCCATATTGATGGCTCACTATACAATATCCATCGTCTATAAATACCACAACTTATATTCACATTTCATCACAAACAAAACATATTCCTTCATACATTTTAACTGAGATCATTTAAGTAAGTTATCAATCATGTCAACTGCTACAATCCAAGTTGAGGTTCCTTCAACGCATCCTGCTGAGAAGGTTTTCAAAGCTTTTTGCGACTTTGAAACTCTCGCGCCTAAGGCTAACCCTGCGGTTTTCAAGTCTATCAAGACAATTGAAGGCAACGGAGATGTTGGAACTATAAGGGACTTCCAATTTGGTGATGGTAATTAAGAACTTGAACCATTACGTAGTGATTTTATTTAACTTCTAAAACAATATATAACTATGATTTATATATATGCTTGACTCGTAATAAACCATGCAGTTTCATATGTGAACATGTAGTTTCGATTTACAATAGCTAGCTTATATCAATTATTATTCGTTATGCATGTTTTGTTACTAACTAATTATAGTACTTAATTTAGGTGTTCCATTTTCAACCGGGAAGTATAAGGTAGATGTTTATGATCCGAGCAACTTTACCTATAGCTACACATTTTTCGAAGGTGACTACTTGCAGGATATAGCAGACTCCATCACACATATTATTAAGATTGTACCTGCTGGTGATGGAGGAAGTGTATACAAACAAACAGTTACGTATAACTGCAAAGGTAACGCTAAGCCATCTGAGGAGGCTCTTAACTTTGAAAAAAGTGAATACGAAAAGACCTACAAAGCTATCGAGGCTTATACTGCTGCTCATCCAGAACTCTATTGATTTCTCGTCGAAAATTAAACATGTTGGATTGCGACACTTTGGTTTGCGTAGTTCTCTTCTGTTTTCCTTTATAGTTTTAATAAAAATGGACAACGTTCCTTGTTGAATAACTGTTGTAGCATGTGTCCTATGGACTAGTAACAACATTTCGAGGTTATCTAATATATTGCAGAGTTATTTTCTGGATTTGATGTATGTTGACCCAAAAAGACTAACATATGAGTCGGGGTGGCGTGGTCTGTGACCTAAAACCAAAATTTAATGGAACAAAAGTTAGTTTGACAGTAAGGATGAAAGAAAACATATATTACAAGGTATTTACATACTAACAAGTAACAAATATCACAAGCCTAGCAAAAACATGAACATAGGATATTACTTCACTTAGCAACAAGTGCTGTAAGCAAAAGACAAAAAAGTGCAGTAAGCTAACAAAAGTGCAGTAAATTAGACAAAAAAACGAGGAGTGAGCTTTAAGTGAGCTAAAACAAAAGACTGCAGTAAGCTAACAAAAGTGCAGTAAATTAAAATTAAAACATCAACATTTTATATGACAATGATAGATGAATATGTTTTATACTCCAAACCAATCAAAATGGTCAAGTATGAAAACTTGACCTATCTTTTTTCTTTTTCATCGTTAAATAAAATTAAAACATCAACATTTTATGATGCTCTTGTTTCCAGTCATCTTATAAGTCAATTTTTTATAGAAAAATAAACATTTCATTTTTAGTCAAGAAAGAGTGTATCGTTACTTTTGTTAATTTAATTTATTATTTATTTATTTTTTCAATATTGTTGTAAATCTTCTCGATTATTAGTACTTTCTCCGTTTTAAAGTAATTGTCCTCTTTTGACTTTTTGAAATCTTTTTTTATTTAATTTTAATATTAAATATTTCCGTTTGTGTTATATAATTGTAAAATATATGAATTGATTGATTTAAATGTATTTTTTATTGGTATAATTTTTCATTAAATATTATTTAGCATAAATAAAAATATTATAGATCAAAGTTGATAAAAAAAAAGACTTTAAAAATTCAAAAAAGGACAATTATTTTGGGACGAAAGAAGTGTTAAAAATAGCTCTATGTATATATTTTTGGTAATTTATACTTGCTCTTTGTAGTTACCAGACGATTACCCGCGCAAAATGACAAGGTATAGCTGCAAGTAATTATACTTGCACTACAACACAAGTGGGCTAATGCTACGGTAGGAATCAGTTGCAAATCCGTTGCAAATGGCCATTTGCAACGGATTTGCAACGGATACCTACCGTAGCGTTAATGCTCCATGGAAATTTCAATTGCAACGGATTTCTAACGGGGTTAAAAATATTCCAACGGTTTTCTAACCAAGAAAAGTCCGTTTTAAATTAGCAACCGTTTTTGCAACGGATCATATTCCAATGGTTTTTCTACGGTTTTGTTACGGTACATATTGCAAAAAAAAATTGCAACGGATAACAGTTGGTACGAGATTGCAACGGAATAAATTTGCTACGAAATTGCAACGGTATAACTTTGCAATTGATTTGCGACGGCATAAAGTAGCAATGGATTTTGCAACGGTATGCAGTTGTAACGGATATGAAACGGTGTAAAATTGTGACGAGTTTTCAACGGAGTGTCAACGAAATGATTCCGTTACAAAAATATGCATTTTTATATATAAAATTGCATTTAGCTAATTTTTCCGTAATATACAAATATCTAAAACTAAATAATCCCAAACGCACAATTGAAACCTAAATTAATAATTAGACGAACATTCAAATATCATATTACATAATGTATCAAGTCCTACCAAACTACTTCTAAACCAAAAGTGAATTACACGAAGTGTAACAAAGCAAATCCTACCGGATGCACCACTTCTTAACAAAATGTGTATAATCCACAAAGTTTACCAAATCCATCGTACTACTTCAAAACAAAATGTGTATAAAACACGAAGTGTACCTTAATCAACAAATGTTTATGCGGAATTGGGAGTAGGAGCTTGCTCCTTCAATTGTGCCAACGCCTCGGCGAGCCTCTCATTTGCTTCTTTCTTCATTTCTTCCTTAAATGTCTCAAGTTTTTCTTCATTAAGCTTTCTTTCTTGTTCAATAGCTTCATCAAAAATCTCCTTGTCTTTCGCTCTCGCTTGCTCCAAGTCCTTAAACGATTTTTCTAGCACTTCAACCTAGCCCACAAAGCAACAGTTTGTTTTTAGTGATAATGACACCAACAGTTTGTTTCTGTAATGTAGACTTTTGCTAGTGATTTCAGATTTTATTAAAATACAAAGTAATAAACAAGCTAATTATTTTACATATAGAGTTTTGTTTGTGTAAGTTGTGCATATGCATCTAAAGGATCTTTCAATATGATCTAATACCAGATTAGTTAATTATTGACTACTTTGGGTGTACATACTATAATCTCTATCGTTACATGCAAGGTGAACCTTCATCAAGCAACTATAAAGTAGGTTGTACTAGTCTCATAATACGTTGTTTCTTTATACAGAACCCATCAGTTGAGCTTAAATTAACTTAGAAATTTTGGTAATGCTTATCTTAAAGTGTTTATATTAAGCAATACCAAAATCCTGTAACTACACCACTTGTGAACTAAATTCTGGAACAAACAGCTTCTTCATATATATCAACTCGGCTAATTTCTGACTGGGTATTTCTAACAGGAGTCACAACAGCACTAACTTGCGAACTAAATCAGTTATATCAGTACAATCCTATTCAAATAAGGTTCTTGGTCTTTTTTTCAGTTAACTTAAAAATAAAAATAAATTTTGACCCATTATCCTACTGTAACAGCAACACATTGTGTTTTCTTATAACTATATTAGATATGCCATGAAAATGAACAATAATAGGCTAACCTTCTCAAATCTCATTGGTGGATGTGAGGTACTGGCATTATGAGTAGAAGCCTTGTATGCCCCAAATGTATTTCCCCTATTAGGCGGAGTGACTTTGTTCCATAGTTCCTCATTATGTGGGTGTGATTCAACGTTCTCTCCATGACTCTCAACCATACCTTCTTGATATTTTTCCTATAAACAGTCCCAAAATAACGATCAATTGTTTTAAAGTTTAATAGTGATCTACTAAAAGTGGCTAATCAAAAAGAGGTTTGGATACATACCATATGATCACGTGACTTTTCATTAACCCATCTCGGCTCAACCGCCTGACCTCCGCTTGACTCACCTATCTCATTCGACTCTCCAACCCTAGTTGACGTTGACGCTTCTGACCCGATTAACCCGTTTGCCCCACCTGACCCGTTAGCCCCAGCTAATCCGTTTTCCCCTGCTGACCCATTTACCTCAGCTGACCCATTTGTTCCTGCTGACCCGTTTGCCTCGGCTGGCCTGTTTGAACCACCAGACCTGCTTACAATTGGTGGTTGATCCAGCGGCTTCGTCCCTTTCAGAGCATGGCAGTGGGTAAAGAGCTCAGTGGAACGTATAGGACGCCCATGTTTGCTTTCCTACATGTTGCATTGAAGGTATTTCTATTATTACATATTGATATATCATATAGTACAAGACAATTTGGAAATTATATTACCAAGTATTTCCTGGTTGAGTTAAAGCTCCTTGACCCACAAGTATGATGGCCACCAACTGACGTGTTTCTGTTATTCTTGTTTTGTTTTGATTTAGATTTCCAATCATCCTTATTCCAAACATCACGTAGTAGTGGTAGCCAACAATCTTGTTTCATCCAAGTAGGGTTATATTGGGCAAGTCGACTATAATCATCATCAAAAGGAACCTTGCTGTTTTTCTCATACAAGCGTATGGCTCTTGTTCTAGCAGCATTCAACATACCATTCCAACGAGATGAGGCATGTTTCACAAAACGTTTTCGAATACCTTCATCAATTCTTGGATCCCATTGATAGGATTGCTGCACATAAGATAATCGTTAATAAGTGACTAGAAGTTAATACCTTCATCATATCTAATAAAACCATTGTATCCTGTTACATATCGCAATAATAAACCATCCTATTTTTCTAACAGGCAATGAAACCGTCAAAACCAACTTGGAGTTTTAAAACAATCATTAATGAGGGACTGGAAATACTCTTCAATATATTTATATGTTTTTTAAATTTGTAAATAGAGGCAAACCTTAAAACGAAGCCACATTTGGTCTTTCTTCTCTCGTGGAACACAGCCCCATGTTGCCCAAGGTTCACAAAACCTAAACTGAAGAATCGACGTGATGGAATGTCCAACAGACTTCTGATCATGAAACCTATAAAACAGAAAAAATGAAACATGGGTATTAGTATCAGTTAATTACGCTATTTAAACATAATATAAATACAAAACAATAGTTTTTACTCGTCTGCAGATATGCTAATCATCGGACGATC